>OZ019946.1:13496574-13536986 GCA_963970385.1 Theonella swinhoei
TGATGGAGGCAGAGACGGCATGTCAAAAGTGGGGGGCTCGATGTTCATGAAGTGCATAGTCCATTAGCTATCACATAGTATTTAATACATTTGACACATTGACATCCTTTAATTTTGGGCCTGAGCAGTTGTGGTTTCAGAACAATAATATTCATCCACCACAAACTACTAGGCAAAAACCCACCGCCTCACTAATGTAGTAACAATTAACAAACAAATGTTTGCATAACCGAATACTTCATGCAATATAAAATATATTATGTGATTGTCAGAGGTGAATGGGTGTGCCACCAACAACGGTGGGTGTGACCACATCTCTATGGACACTGACGATTCTTTCAACTGCCTCTGCATCTCTGGATACACTCTGGACAGTGACGGCACAACCTGCAATGGTAAATGTTACATATTCCATTACTCCCTGTTTGTAATCTCAATGCCCCCCCCCCCCCCCCCCCTGTTCAAAATGTGGGGCGCTCAAGCCCCCCCCTGCCCCTCCCCTAGGTTCTCTACCTCTGAGTGATATTATGTATAACAACAGTACATGTAGTGGAAGTTATACTGTAAGGATATGTAACATTTTTATCAGGCCTACTTATTGCCTCCCCAATCCCCAAACCAATGCTCTTCAGACTCTGCCATCACCCTGGTAACCTAATAAGCAATTACACTATTGGAACACTGGGCAAATTGCTACATGTCTTCTCTACTATGTACTATAAACAGAACTAGAGGACAAAGAAAAGTGAATATACCTCTGCCTTCAAACCAGGACAACAAATACAGTACTGAAAGCTCTCAGGAGTATTGGTGCAATCAGCATTGAGATTACAAACAGGGAGTAATGAAATATGTAACATTTACCATTGCAGGTTGTGCCATCACTGTCCAGAGTGTATCCAGAGATGCAGAGGCAGTTGAAAGAATCATCAGTGTCCATACAGATGTGGTCACACCCACCATTGTTGGTGGCACACCCATTCACCTCTGACAATCACATAATATTATATATTGCATGAAGTATTCGGTTATGCAAACATTTGTTTGTTAATTGTTACTACATTAGTGAGGCAGTGGGTTTTTGCCTAGTAGTTTGTGGTGGATGAATATTATTGTTCTGAAACCACAACTGCTCAGGCCTACCTAGGTACCAGCTACACATACATGGCACTGATGAGGGCCAACCAGCCCGAAACAGCTGTTGGCAGTTGTTTGCCTGGTTTGCTCTGTGCACACCTTTTTTATGTGAGATTGAGGTAGCTGTATGTGTATATAAATATACCTGGGCCTGATGTAGTTGAGCCACAGTCAACACCAGTAAACCCTACATTACAGGAACAGCCTCCCAGGTTGTTACATTCCTGTACAGTCAGAGAGTGCATTTGATACCACATACAGAGGCGGCGGAACTTTGTAGGTTTTAGGGGGCACAAGACCATAGCTTCTCTGGGTACATGTACCACAACTCCGCGTGAGCAGTAGCCTAATGTGACCATTGACCCTCAACGCAGGTCATATTCCGTTCAAGGGGACTATATAATACAACATCATGTATGCGAAGCAACAAAGCGTACAGTGCGTAATATCGACGCATGCGCATTGACACGACGTAACGATAGAAACACTGGTAAGGGTCGCTCCTCTCGCCGATAACTTTAGGGGGGCACGTGCCCCCTGTGCCCCGGTGGTTCCGCCGCCTATGACATAGACACCAAATAGATACCATAAGCAGTACACTGTACGTACACCATTGCCCGAACACGGCTGCTCATTCCCGACGGGACACGAAGGTAGATTGGCCACAGTTGGAAGACTATTCACAGAGATACACTCTTGAGAGTAACAAGCCTGTACACAAAATGGTATTATGGCTCTTTAGCCTATACACATACAGCTCACTTCAAAAATACACTGTACATGTGTATATTTATGACTTAGCCTCACCATTTCAGGTCCACAACTTGTGCCATCAGCCACAAGGGCTGGGTTAGGGACGTCTGTTCCTGGATCAGGAGTGAAACCCCTGATAATGAAAAGGGACAATCATTAGAGAAGTGTCTGGAGATTTGGAGAACTCACAGGCATTGTATACCTCCCACGCCAATATTAAATACAGTACCCGAAACACCATCAGTCTCTTGATACTGGCCATCAATCTGACAGAAGAGTATCCCACAGTTCACGTCACTGGTCACACACATACATACAAAGAAGAAGAGTTTAATTTTAAATGAACAATTATGTATGTAATGTATGCCTTATCTACAAATTTTCACCTAGCAGCACAAGGAATAAAACTTGTCGAAGTGTAGCCACAGTTACCAAACATATTTCCAAAGCGATTGAGATTGACGCAGTTACTATCTCCCTTGCTTGTATCTGAGAGAGGGAGGGAGGGAGGGAGAGAGAGAGAGAGAGAGAGAGAGAGAGAGAGAGAGAGAGAGAGAGAGAGAGAGAGAGAGAGAGAGAGAGAGAGGGGGGGGGGGGGGGGGATGTATTGCCAGTTAATTTACACTTCGCCCAGATCGCAAATTGGTAGACCTTATGTCTAGAGTGTTTTACTCATTTTTGAAGGTTGGACAAAAGTGTCTCCAGAGCCATATACACAGTATTGAGATATGTATCAGACTTACTGAAGTGGAACCTGCATTGAGAGTTGAGTGTCTGGCATGTCCCTTCAAAACAGTAGTCATTGATATCATTGCAGCTGGTCCCATCCCTGTGATAGGTGTCCACTGGACAGTCCTGTGAGTCTCCCAGACAGTACTCTGCAATGTCACACTCCCCAATGATAGATCGACAAAATGTTCCATACGTTCGATGTTGACAGGTGGATAGATCGCAACAGGCTCCTGAGGAGCACTCGGCATTGGCAGCTAGCTCGCATGTGTCAGCATTGCAGCACGGGTTAGTACACTCCTGTGGATATTAGGAGACAGAAGTACAAGCAATCAAATATGAGGGGTAGCATTCACAGCCATATGAAATAATTATTGCATTTGTAGGTTGGCCACTACAAATTGCATAGTAGTTTCCCGTCCTAGCTCTGATATACAGTTGCATGCAGGCGGGCGCTTTATTCATTATTCATTATGGATGTGGTAAAGGAAGCCAAAAACGTCATCTTCAGTAACATATATTCAAGATTATGGTCGAGCCCTCGATCTGCACTGTGCCTAGCTCCCTTGCTCAAGTATCTCACCACGTTTTCAACATGGCAGAGCTTGACACACAATGTATGTTGCTCCATTTTGACTCATTCTGCTCCGAGTCCCATGGACAAATCTACATGCCAGACATCGTTAATTTGTATATTAAAAATATTAGGTGGGGTCGTGGGGAGCATGCGGGCAGTGGAATACTATGCAATTTGTAGTGGTCTAAAGATTAGCATCCTGCTAATATAGTACCAACATTAGCACATACGTACCTGTGCAGAGCCACAGTCACAATCCTCTCCTTCTTCCTGGATACCATTACCACACACAGGATCACCCACCACTGCATCAGGCACGTTGAAGAGACAGCGATCAAGGTTGTCATTATTGAAGCCACTATTGAGCTCATCAATACTGCACTGACTCCAGCTGTCTGGTGGGTCGGAGGTAATGATGGCAGCCATAATGCACTGTGACAGTCCATCTGGGCAGTTACAATTTGCTGCAATGGAGAAGTGATTCATGTGACTAAAGTGCAGAACCCTCGGCGCCACCACATGGTAAATACTATAATGTGCATGCAACACTTTCCGCAGGAAAATAGCCGGCCTTACAACAGAGGGAGTGCTGGATCTCTGCAATGGAGTGGTTTTAGAGAAATACTTTGACCTGTGTTGCCTACTGAGTACGTGACAGAATTTTCAGGATGAACAGACGCTCCAGAGGTGAGATGTGACTTAACAGACAAACAGACAGACAGACAGAGACAGACAGACAGAACGGACAACTACTGTAACCCTCCTACGCATGTGCACCGGGGGTTAATGATATAGCAGGTGTATATGTTCTTTGCATGTGCATCGCTACTACAGTGGTACTGTCTGCATGTATATCCACAAAAAATGACACACAGTATGTGTATATGTGCAACCCAACTCACACTCATCGTCATGATCCATGTTCATTATGTGGCCCAACTCATGAGTGGCTGTAGCTCCCACTGAAGACTCAGAGCGACCTGTATCCTGTGTCACGCCCACAGAGGCAGTGGCACTGCACATGGTACCCAAAAATGCTATCCCAATTGTAGAGCCACTCAGATCAATGTGACTGTAAGTGAAGACAGTGTGTGTATGTGTGTGTGTGTGTGTGTGTGTGTGTGTGTGTGTGTGTGTGTGTGTGTGTGTGTGTGTGTGTGTGTGAGTGTGCTACATTACTCACGTCAGTAACATAAGGGTATCATGTTGAGTAGACACTTGGCTTATGTAGGTCTGAAAGTTTTCCAATAGAGCTTCTGGGTCCTCTACAATAGTGATCTGATCAGCTGTGGTCCATGTAATCACCTCCACCAATGCAATACGCACATTCAGCACACGAAACAGCTGAACGGTAAACAAAAAGAATGTCAATCATCCTGTGTTTTTTTCATAGAGCATGGCATCCTCTCCGTTGGAGTAGGAACGGGGGGGCAGGGTGGCAAGTACCTCCCCAATATTAGGAGGGTGTGTATTCATAGAGCTACATGGCATCAAGAGAAATGAATGCTCACTGTGTCCATATGATTGGCAATGTCCAGTGATCTTCTCACAGTATTCTCCAAGTTGCTTGAGTAGAATAAGTACTGCACATAAGAACAGGAGTCACTTGGTAGGACACCACCAGATCAGATCTATTCATTGGTTAGTGTACCTAACATGGAAGGGGCTACTCTATAGCATACCTGACTATTATCATTGACCATGACCAGCTCCACAAACAGAAACTGCTGCCCCGACTGTCGCTTCTCCTTCAAAGAAACAGAGTAATCATGGTTGTTGTTGTGTTACATATGTATATATATATATGTGGGCTGGAAATTCTCAGAGATTGGTTATCGTGGCTCTGCATATTGAATTAGTAGGCGGCCCAGCTATTGACTTTCACCAAGTAATTCCCTCCATGTAATCTCAGTTATTTGAATACATTCCCTAACAGTCATGTGACTGTATTACTGTAAAATGACTGAGAGGTATCATATGAAACCAAAAGGTATTCGAAGCCCAACATCCACTTGGGGCTACTAATGTCAACACAGGGCTATATATGACAATATGTATGCATACCCTCAATTTATTGAGGTCATGTTGGAGTTTTTCAGAGAGTGTATTGTTGATGTTCAAGCTGATGTGATCATAATGTGACGAGTGAGAACCTGGAAGGGAGGGAGGGAGGGAGGGAGGGAGGGAGGGAGGGAGGGAGGGAGGGAGGGAGGGAGGGAGGGAGGGAGGGAGGGAGGGAGGGAGGGAGGGAGGGAGGGAGGGAGGGAGGGAGGGAGGGAGGGAGGGAGGGAGGGAGGGAGGGAGGGAGGGAGGGAGGGAGGGAGGGAGGGAGGGAGGGAGGGAGGGAGGGAGGGAGGGAGGGAGGGAGGGAGGGAGGGAGGGAGGGAGGGAGGGAGGGAGGGAGGGAGGGAGGGAGGGAGGGAGGGAGGGAGGGAGGGAGGGAGGGAGGGAGGGAGGGAGGGAGGGAGGGAGGGAGGGAGGGAGGGAGGGAGGGAGGGAGGGAGGGAGGGAGGGAGGGAGGGAGGGAGGGAGGGAGGGAGGGAGGGAGGGAGGGAGGGAGGGAGGGAGGGAGGGAGGGAGGGAGGGAGGGAGGGAGGGAGGGAGGGAGGGAGGGAGGGAGGGAGGGAGGGAGGGAGGGAGGGAGGGAGGGAGGGAGGGAGGGAGGGAGGGAGGGAGGGAGGATGAATGCTCACTCAGGGAGGGAGGGAGGGAGGGAGGGAGGGAGGGAGGGAGGGAGGGAGGGAGGGAGGGAAATGAATGCTCACTGTGTCCATATGATTGGCAATGTCCAGTGATCTTCTCACAGTATTCTCCAAGTTGCTTGAGTAGAATAAGTACTGCACATAAGAACAGGAGTCACTTGGTAGGACACCACCAGATCAGATCTATTCATTGGTTAGTGTACCTAACATGGAAGGGGCTACTCTATAGCATACCTGACTATTATCATTGACCATGACCAGCTCCACAAACAGAAACTGCTGCCCCGACTGTCGCTTCTCCTTCAAAGAAACAGAGTAATCATGGTTGTTGTTGTGTTACATATGTATATATATATATGTGGGCTGGAAATTCTCAGAGATTGGTTATCGTGGCTCTGCATATTGAATTAGTAGGCGGCCCAGCTATTGACTGAGGGAGGGAGGGAGGGAGGGAGGGAGGGAGGGAGGGAGGGAGGGAGGGAGGGAGGGAGAGAGAGATGTGTAAGTAAACACTGCTATCTCATGCAAACGACGAGTGTAAGTTAGACAACTCAGATTTGCATACAAGGGAGAGCTCCTGCCAAAATAGGTATGGCAGGTGGGTGGAAGGGGTAGGGGTGAGATGACTAATAACTAGGAATGTGCATTCTGCTATATGTCACAGTACACAAAATGCTGTATTTCAGATAATTTTGAGGCTATGATCAGTATTGAACTGCTATGCAAATATTCCTATTCAACAACCTCCTCTCCACTGTTCACATCTATCTCCAACCTATACTGCTATTTGATAATGATCTAGATGTACATTTGACTTACCACAAGTTCCATTCTCAGTCTCAAACTCTGTATCCAGGTACACAGCATGGGGCTTGGACACCTATGTGAAAATATACACAAATAATTTTCAACTTAACCACTCATCGACATGGTCATATCAGGTTCAATTTACTGTTTTACCAACAAAATTATTCACCTCTGTGGATTCAGGATTGAGAGGTTCAATGTGATAGAGATCTCGTTGCAGTGATGGGTCAAATCCATGGACACCAAAGGTTCCCCTGAACAAGAAGGAGCCAGAAGAAGTGAAAGGGAGCAGATAGAATTTATGACTTCACTAGGTGTAAGTGTACTAATACTTTCAACACATGGAGAGTGGTTCTCAACAATGAGGTAGTAGACACTGAATGTGTAATCAATTATCCCGTTCAGGCTCATTGCTATGCTTCACAATTTGATACCAGTAGATAATTATTGAGCAATAGACATAGCAGTGTCAATAATTATAACATAGGACGTTTCGGCCCGTAAGCCTTCATCAGCTATCGATATACACAACTGGTATCAAACTGCATGTGTACATGTATCAGTATATGCATGTCAATAGATAATCACTACTGAGGAATGGGTAGTGATTATCTATTGACATGCATGTACTGATACATGTACACATGCAGTGTCTACTACCTCCGGTTCCAGAGGCCGAGACAGCCGAGCTGTTCACGAATCACAATGCGCATGCGCAGAAGTACGTAAACGCGGGCTTGCACAAATCATTACAGTAGTTATGCTCCATTGTGCACATTCGGAAACAATACGCGATCAGATAGTTTTGTGGTGAACGCTTGAGGAACGAGTGCAAAGGTGACACGGAGCTCCTCATATCTCCGTTCACGTCCGCGTCACCCGTCGTCGCTACTGGCGTCACCTTGACCACACCCCTCCATTTGAAAATCTCCGAATCCTGGCCGATTCATTCGGCCGGGTCGTGCTAAACAGTCGCCGCCTGGCCCTCTAGCCTTGCTTAGTGCCTTCAACAGTTTAGCATACTGCTGCTAGACCTTTTTTGCTTTTTTTACGTATAGTATAGATGAAAGCTACTTCAAAGCTCCGACCGCCGCTTCCAAGTGTCGACCGACCACTTCTGAGAGTGTTAGGAGGTTTTTATCAGATAATGCCGACATGCCGACAATGAATATTCAATATTACAAGTCATGTATTATTTCCAAAAGTGCACAAAATATACGAATTTCAGTATTGCTCAATATGCACCTAATGGCACAGAATGTAGAAGTACTCTAAGGATATGGCTTCGTAGGTTCTGTCTTCTGACTCCTTGAGGTGTTTCTCTGGCACGTCTATCATTCCAGCGTTCAAGTCACGTGATTTCGCGCATGCGCAAACGGGAGGACGTGTGTGGTCGGACAGACACTAGGACTGACACAAGAGCCATTGACATCATCAATGTAGGGTCTCGCTCACGCTTGCCCAAATTAATATGTATCGGTGGGCACCCCTCACTATGTAAAGTGGGGATGACCCCCCCATATCTCCAATCCTGTTAGGTGTCATGTGAGGTGGGTTTCATTATCTCTGACATGTTTGTTCTTGAAACAAAGGCTTCTGTGTAATGGTGATCTATTAGGTGGAATCTACAAGCTTCCTCTGCGTCTATACAGTGACAGCTGAGCACCCATAATGACAGGAAACACTAAACAGATTCACTCCCATTTAAATGATTAGCTATAATATTATACTACCCTCCTACACACACATATCACATACCCACACTGACGCTAAGGACATGTGATTTAATTTGCATTAGATAGCAATTGAGATCGAGATATGTATTCCAGGTGACTTACTGCAGTCCAGTACAGAGGCTAATGACGGCTTGCCACTCTGGTCTCTCCTTCACTGTGCCCTGATAGTAGCAATTAGTTTGGCCCTACATAGAAATTAAGGACACTTCACTGAAGGACTGATTAATGATGATGTGCTAAACACTATTGGCAAAATATTTCAGAACCACTAGTATTATATTCTGTCTCACTTTTTTTATTCTTTCTTTGCCATTCTCATCGAAGGAGTGTGAGATAAATTTTTTGGGGATCAACACACTGCAAGGGAGAGGAAAACATTTTCTTCACTGGCTCAAAATAGTCAGTATCAGACATATAGCTATCTACTGTATATTCTGAATAGCCAAACTCACTCGTTTCTTTCTAATACAAGAGTGTAATGGAAATCATCTGCAGCCAGCTCCACTTGAAGGGATTTAGGGAAGGGCTAGAGGTATAGAAAAGTAGTGTTTAAAATTTCAAAAAAAGTTTATTGACTTACTTCATCTCCCTGCTCTCTGTGGGTTACCTCTGGAACTACCACACTATATATCTCAACAGTTTCTGCATCACGAAAGTACAAAATGCAAAAGTAGCACACCAAAAATAGTGTACGTAGTACACGACTATGACCCCTTACTATAGTCCTCTGCAAAGCCTTACCGGCGGGTGCTTTGATGCTCCGGAAAGGTCGCGGTCTCGAGTACGAGACGCTCAAAAGAGCTGCCAAACACAGCAATACTGCTACTATACAGCCTACAGAGTTACAAGACATGCTGTTCCGGCGGCGCTAGTTCAGGGACTGAAAATTAAACGAGCTTTTATGTGAGCGTGCGTGAGTGTTGACACTGTTGTGCAACCACTTAGCCAAATATGGTCAATGAACACAACGCTTTCCTTCGGGGAGAATCTCAAAAAAAAAATTTATTTCGAATTCCTCACCGCAGTAGCTTTATAATGGTACATATCAACATTACTTGTGTTAACCAAAAAATTGTGTTGGGTCTCTATGAGATATGGGTATTCTAATTTCATCTGATTTATCATGGTCACCACATGTTGCTAATGTGTGCAGTAAATCTAGAAAAATCATTGGATTGCTGTATCGGAAATTCTCTCAACATGCAGGGTATGCAACACTCTTACGGCTGTATATTTCTTCAGTGAGACCTCACCTAGAGTATGCTGCTGCAGTTTGGGACCCTCATTTGCAGCGTGATATACAGCATCTGGAAAGTGTCCAGAAGTTTGCTTTAAGAGTCTGTACTAAACACTGGCACCATAATTATTGGAACAGGCTCAGCTAACAACCCTTGCAAAACGCTATACCTCAAACTTTGTCATATATATAAGATAATTAACAACTTGTGCCATTTTCCTTCAAATACAATATCCCTGTCAACGAACCGCTCACACAGAAGTCACTCCTTCCAGCTATATCAACCATTTGCAAGAACTAATTCCTACTACAATTCATTTCTCCCACATGCAATATTTCACTGGAACTCCTTACCAAATCCCGTTGTATGTACCACTTCTATCAGAGAATTCAAGGGTTACTTCGTTGTATACTATAATTAACTTCCCAAATGTGTTTTTGTTTTGTATGGGGTATACTATAATTACTAGCTTTTAGCTATATGTGTATCCCTTTTGCATATACAGATGCAGATAAATGTTATAAAAAAAAAACAAAATTTTATCCGAAAAATATTTTACACTTGTTTCACTGTTTTTTTTAATTGTGCAAACACTATGTTTGTGCATACATGAGGCTGAGCCCACCCTTTTTTCTAATATGATCATGATTCACTTTGAAGATGTAATTGTATTTATAGGTAAGTTATGTGTATGTTCACGTGGATAACATTACTCTGTGGACATATTTCACCCACAGTGAAGAGACCAGAAGTCATGTGACATGTGTATGTAATACTTCCAATATCAGGTGACATGATGCGTCAATTCCCAAATTATTTTTCTTCTTGTTCAACTTGCGTATATATCAGTAACCACAGCTCAGTCCAGCCTAACAACAGCAGTATGTCTAGTACATGGCAGTACCAACTGTTACATGTCTTCCTCTGAAACAGTAGAGGACTGTCAGCAATTAGGAAGACAGCTCCCAGTTTGAATGGTAGTCATTCTTGAGATACAAGATAGTTGATAGGTGGTTGACTATCCTCCCATTCCCGTGAAGAAAAATTATAGCCTATTAGTGACACATTCCAGACCTTTTGGCTTCTGCACTACTTTTTGCAATTGAATGACAAAATATATACGCATATTTTCCATGGACGAGGTGTCTGACTTGTTTGGAACTATAGTAACGCAAATATAACACATATACGTATCATATTATTGAGGAAATGGCGGCGGGTTTTGATATCTTCGGCAGTACGTCAGATGGTATGAACTGTTCTTGAGGCTTCCAATGACTCTGGGTAGACTTCTTCTCCCGTTACATTCTAGTCCATCCTAACAACAGCAGTATGTCTAGTACATGGCGGTACCAACAGTTACATGTCTTCTACTGAAACAGTAGAGGACTGTGAGCAATTAGGAAGACAGCCCCCAGTTTGAATTGTAATCATTCTTGAGATATATACAAGATGGTTGATGGGACTCAGGGTGACCGGTACGCGATATTTTATCTGACGTACACTTTTCGAACTCAGCGTGGTGAGTGTACTGGGCATGGCGTGCGAATTATTCGAGCAAGTCAGGCAGGGAAAATGGGCACTAGAACTTCTAGATCTTACATGTGACCAGACTCAAGAGAAGCCCAGCCTCATTCATTCATCAACATCATTCCTCTGGACTTTGCTCATTCCTGGATCCAGAATCAGCCAAGATGGATCGTACCTACGTACGACCACCAACAGAACTAGCAGCAATCTTCTGAAGAGCACAGTGAACTTTTGAAGCCCATTATTAAATTTAATCAAACGCGCGCGACATGATATATATAAATGTTTGCACAATATGACAAAATTTAATATGGTATAGGTGTCAATATTGTCGTCCAGGCTGCGTAGTAATAGGAGATAACAGTGCAAAGCTGACCCTCTCTGACTCCATACGCTCAGGGGCTGTACGATACAGTCCTTGAGCACCACCCAAGAAGTGTGCTGTTGGTGTAAGACTGCACGAGCAGTTGATTACAAGCAATCACTGCAGTCTGTAAACGCGCATACGACCAATAGTTGGTCGACCAACAACGACTAGGGCTGGACAGATGGGAACTTTTACTTCTTAAAGTATTGAATTCTCGGAAAAACTAGCTCACTCCACAGTAGTCTCATACCCAGACCCTCTCTAAGTGGGAGAGGGTCTGGGTACGAGTACTCCACTGGCAGTAGAATAAAGTTAAATTAGGACAACTACTAATCAGACCTCCATCAGTATTGAGCCTGGAGTGGAGGTGGAGGTCACCATTGCTGACCCCTGATAGGCAGTCACCATGACAACCATCATACGGTGCCATTCACTTCAGTTTTGTAAACATATGCCGATTCCCCTCAGTAATGGTATGGAAGTCTTACAATAATAGCCCAGGTGCTACCTAACAAGTGGGGCCAGCTTGGATTCCGGTCCGACCCACTATTGTGGGAAGGTTTCAAGTTGGACCGGGTTACTGTGGGCTTTCATGGTCAGGGATGGTTTGCCTTCTCCCCCTTTCTTTTCTCTAACAGTACTTCAATACTTCTGTCTCTTTCTATCTGTACTTCTGTTCTTTTTTTAACTTTTTTTATTTACATGCCCCCTCCCTCCCTTTTTTCAGCCCCCATTTTTCTAGGTGTGTTGTGTTACATGTAGGTGGTTTGTATATTATTTGTCAGTTGTTTGTGTGTAGCCCTATTCTGTGGAATGTAGTGTGTGCAATATGAGTTTTCACAACACAGCAGTCAAACCTGAGTTGTCCATATATAGTACATATGAAGGGCTGAGAACCAGAGTGGCCTATCCCAAAATTAAGACTGGGAAATCATCCAAATAGCACAAATATGAATTAAAAAGTTGGGTATACCTATAAGCATTCATGAGATATTTTTGATTTAATGAATTTTCCCCTTGTCCTGAAACACATTTTAAAGTACATTTGAGTTTTAGGGGGGGTAAACTGCTGTTTAGCGGGTTAGGCCACTCTGGTTCTCAGCCCTTCATATATATTGCACATATGTACCACAGGGCACTATCCTGATGCAGGACATCTGAAGGATAGAGCTAAATTTCCTGTATATATATATATATAGATACAATATACAGGACATTTAGCTCTATCTACTACAGGATAGGTACAGGACAGGTCATGAAACGTGATCTATTCCACAGTAGGTCACATAGGAAATTTTACTTTTCATCCACTTTAAATATTACATTTTAGCCCAAGCACTTAGCTGCAGGGTATATAATATGATATCTGCATAGCAAAATAAAGCACTACACAACTTTCTGTTATGCTACATGTACAGTATACGTAAAAATAGAAATAATGACCGTACATCAAAGATTCAAGTACATTAATATTTGTACTGTATAATAATGAATATATGTAAGCGTAATTGAGAAAAATGAGTGCATGAAAGCAATAGATTAATCTGTTGTAACGGGATCACTCCATGTAGCTATAGGCCATAGGAAATTATCATAATATTTTGGTATGGATGTAGTGTATAGTGTATAGTAAGGAGGCCAGGGGAATTATCTGATGTAGGAGGTCATGTCCATTACTTGGAGTGTGTATATAGTTCACTGTACATATATTTCAATGAGCTCAATGGCGAAATTTGACTGGTCATTAGTACAGATTCGGAGGCTGAGTGGATCTGTAACGGTTGACTCCAGATGTCGTATGAAATAGGGACCGACAAACCTTGAACAACATTCTCCAGATGATGAACAGCCGACATCATCCCAGAGTACATTATTGCTAAAGAAATGATTGTTGTATTTAGCTCCTGGTGTATCATCCTTGATCAGTGACTCACAGAAAAGAATGTCATCAAAGGCACTATCAAATTCATCCCCACCATCACATGGACAATGATCACTGACCAAAGAAGCATCAGCTTGTGATTGTGTTGTTCCAGCAGCGAATGACCAAATCACATTGGCAAGAGAAGGAGCGGAGCTAAAGTGGATAATAAGACCACTGGAGCTGGCATCAGGTGTTCCAAACTGATAAGCCTTTATACGGCCACACACTTTGCTGTATTCAAGGCCTTCAGTCTCTCGAAATATTGTAAAATCACATCCTTGTCCCCCAGTTCTTTTTCCACAGGTGTGAGGCCTCTCATCATACATAGTCTGCTCCCATTCATCAAGACAGGGAGTGTTGGGGTCTCTGAAGTCACGATAGACGGCTACCTTCCAACCAGATCCTCCACAGGGATGAGTGAATTCCTCCAACTTATCAGCTGCTACTTTTTTATCTTCAACTGACATTTTGATTTTGGGGAACAGTTTTTCAGTTTGTTGGCTGTGTTCCTCCAGACATGGTCCAATTTCACTTGACAAGTGCAGCAGTTCAGAACTAGCACTCTCGAGGACAGCAACATCTTCTTTGAGAGAGTCAAAACCACATTTGAGAGTGCTTATATCTTTTTGAACATCTTCCACCTTCCAATTGAGGCTACTGGACTTATTGGTCAGCTTACCAAGTAATATATTAGCATAGTTGATTAAATCATTCACTGCAGAGGAAAAGGTAAAAAGTATGCATTAACAACCTTGAGTACATTAAAAGTACAAGATGAAATACCATCATCATCAATGCATCCTCTTCTGTCAAGAGCGAGTGTAAATCCATTCCCACAACGGCAAAAATAGGAGCCCTGTGTGTTGATGCATTCCTCTGCACAGCCACCATTATCATCAGCACATTCATTAATATCTAAATGAAGAGAGTATGTGCATTCTATTGACGTGCATGTAAAGGGCGTCACCATTGATTGATGAGTAGTTGAACTCATGAGAGAGAGAGAGAGAGAGAGAGAGAGAGAGAGAGAGAGAGAGAGAGAGAGAGAGAGAGAGAGAGAGAGAGAGAGAGAGAGAGAGAGAGAGTATAGTTATAGCACCAGGGGAGAAATCACATGCAATCATGTACTGAGAGATTGCTAAGCTACTTACCATTACAATCAAGGCCATTTGAAGCCAGCACAAAACCATCTGAACAGGAACAGGAGAAGCTACCATCAGTATTTGTACACGTTTCTTCGCACCCTCCATTGCTTGTAGCACATTCATTCAAATCTACACACAACCAAAATGACACACACATTCATGATACAGTCAGCTACACACCTGTATAGAAACACCTGTAGGCCACGTTATGTACCTTATAACTGCAGTGTTCGGGTGTGGTGAGCAGTTTCATAACGTTAGTGCTTGATGGGCATGTCAGCACCATCCCTACATAGAGATTCTACCGACTCTCTATGTAGGGATGGCATGAGAGATTGCTAAGCTACTTACCATTACAATCAAGGCCATTTGAAGCCAATACAAAACCAGTTGAACAGGAACAGGAGAAGCTACCATCAGTGTTAGTACACGTCTCTTCACACCCTCCATTGCTCACATCACATTCATTCAAGTCTACACACAACCAAAAACAACACACATATTCATGATACAGTCAACTATGATCACTACACATATGGTGGAAAGTGATGGTAAGGAGCCCTCTTTGCATGCTTTCACCGTATCAATAATTTTCAATTTCAATGTACTTATGTATACCTAGGTATGAAACAACATTATAGAATTGCTACACACTACATACCTGTGCATACTTGACCACTTCCTTGGTAGCCACTTCTACAGACACACTGGAAACTACCTCCAGTATTAATACAGTCAGCATTGATATCACAGTCATCTGTGTCACTAGCACACTCATCTATATCTGTGGAATGAATGGTTAGATAGGTTGTGATAATATGCAAGACTACCAACCTGTACGGACTCTGCCATGCATATCCCCTCCCTACATCCTTTAATTTTGGGTTATGATTGTTGCATGCCTCATGCCCTGCTTTGCTGCATATATACTTAGTTTCGGGTTATGATTATTGTTGCATGCCCTCAATCCCTGTGTGTTGCTGCATATATACTGCTCTTATTTCTCTACTTTTGACACCATCATCCCTAAATCCTTCAAAATTTTAATGGAAATGTTTTTATACACTTGTGTATTAAAAACACTGGGTGCACAAGCACGGCAGCATTAGGGCGTTAAATAGAATCCTGTCCGCTCCATCTAAAATTATAGCTATATGAGTTCTCTGTTCAGTAAATTTAGGTTGGATGTACTGTTGTAGACATGAGATATATTCATGCGGCCCGTATAGCCTATACTTGCAAGGTTAAATGTGGTCACACAATAATTCCCCAATAAAGGACACATCACCCATAACTGACAGTAGACCTTGCACCAAAGTGTCCGTTACTCGGGAGTTCACTGTATTACTATTGCTTACCTGTGCAAACTAGACCACTCTCTTCAAATCCAGTCCTACAAGGGCACTCAAAACTTCCAAAAGTATTGGTACAACGAGCATTGACATGACAGACACCAGGTATCACACACTCATTGACATCTGTGGTCATGAAGTAAGGATAACATACAGCTTGGTAGCGAGGGACAGAGCTCGCAGGAGGCAGCATCGCGCTAATGAAAGTGAGGAAGCTCGGAAGCAGCGACTAGTGTGGGACAGAGCTCGCAATACATAGCATGTCTGTGTCCCAATCTTGTCTCTGTTCATTTTTATGCAATCCCTATATTACACTTCAAATTTCCTAAATTAGTGAGGGACAGAGCTTGCAGTACATAGCATGTCTGTGTCCCAATCTTGTCTCTGTTCATTTTTATGCAATCCCTATATTACACTTCAAATTTCTAAATTTTTATTTACTTGTATACAATACAATACAAATGTCTTTTTATGCAATCCCTATATTACACTTCAAATTTCCGTTTACTTGTATACAATAAGGACACATACATTTCAAAATGTACTTATGTACACCTACATGTAGGTATATACAAACGAATTGCTACACATGTTCTTACACTACATACCTGTGCATACTTGACCACTTCCTTGATAGCCACTTCTACAGACACACTGGAAACTACCTCCAGTATTAATACAGTCAGCATTGATATCACAGTCATCTGTGTCACTAGCACACTCATCTATATCTGTGGAATGAATGGTTAGACAGGTTGTGATAATATGCAAGACTACCAACCTGTACGGACTCTGCCATGCATATCCCCACCCTACAGCCTTTAATTTTGGGTTATGATTGTTGCATGCCTCATGCCCTGCTTTGCTGCATATATACTTAGTTTCGGGTTATGATTATTGTTGCATGCCCTCAATCCCTGTGTGTTGCTGCATATATACTGCTCTTATTTCTCTACTTTTGACACCATCATCCCTAAATCCTTCAAAATTTTAATGGAAATGTTTTTATACACTTGTGTATTAAAAACACTGGGTGCACAAGCACGGCAACTTTAGGGCGTTAAATAGAATCCTGTCCGCTCCATCTAAAATTATAGCTATAGGTTGGATGTACTGTTGTAGACATGAGATATATTCACATGGCCCATATAGCCTATACTTGCAAGGTTAAATGTGGTCACACAATAATTCCCCAATAAAGGACATCACCCATAACTGACAGTAGACCTTGCACCAAAGTGTCCGTTACTCGGGAGTTCACTGTATTACTATTGCTTACCTGTGCAAACTAGACCACTCTCTTCAAATCCAGTCCTACAAGGGCACTCAAAACTTCCAAAAGTATTGGTACAACGAGCATTGACATGACAGACACCAGGTATCACACACTCATTGACATCTGTGGTCATGAAGTAAGGATAACATACAGCTTGGTAGCGAGGGACAGAGCTCGCAGGAGGCAGCATCGCGCTAATGAAAGTGAGGAAGCTCGGAAGCAGCGACTAGTGTGGGACAGAGCTCGCAATAC
This sequence comes from Theonella swinhoei, assembly GCA_963970385.1. Classification (NCBI taxonomy): domain Eukaryota; kingdom Metazoa; phylum Porifera; class Demospongiae; order Tetractinellida; family Theonellidae; genus Theonella; species Theonella swinhoei. The sequence continues at coordinate 13,514,100 of OZ019946.1, forward strand.
ATAGCATGTCTGTGTCCCAATCTTGTCTCTGTTCATTTTTATGCAATCCCTATATTACACTTCAAATTTCTTAAATTTTTGTTTACTTGTATACAATAAGGACACATACATTTCAAAATGTACTTATGTACACCTACATGTAGGTATATACAAACGAATTACTACACATGTTCGTACACTACATACCTGTGCATACTTGACCACTTCCTTGATAGCCACTTCTACAGACACACTGGAAACTACCTTCAGTATTAATACAGTCAGCATTGATATCACAGTCATCTGTGTCACTAGCACACTCATCTATATCTGAAGAATAAAATTAATGATTGTATAATACAGAGTGAGATAGAGTGTACTACATTTTATATCTTAGTCAAGACAGATAGTAGGTGGGGTTCAGGGGCTTCAGACAAGAAGATGGGTCCGGCTGACTTGTTTGTGCGTAATGTATTCCACATGTTTGTAGTGATATTATGTATAGAACAGTATATACATGTAGTGCAAATTGCTGTAAGTATATACATCACATTTGCCAGTCCTATTAATTGCCTCCCCAATCCCAAAACTAGACTCTGCCATCACCCTGGTAACCTGGTTAGCAATAACATTCAAAGCTGCCCAATGTATTGGAACACAGGGTAAAATCGCTACATGTCTTCTCTACTACAAATAAAAAGGAAAAACAGAAGTGAATAAACCTCTGCAAAACCTCCTTCAAAACCAGGACTACAAATACAGTAGTACTAAAAGCTCTCAGTAGTATGTGTAAATATACCTGGGCCTGATGTAGTTGAGCCACAGTCAACACCAGTAAACCCTACATTACAGGAACAGCCTCCCAGGTTGTTACATTCCTGTACAGTCAGAGAGTCCATTTGATACCATATTGACACCAAATAGATACCATAAGCAGTACACTGTATGTACCCCATTGCCAGAACACGGCTGTCCATTCCCGACGGGACATGAAGGTAGATTGGCCACAGTTGGAAGACTATTCACAGAGATACACTCTTGAGAGTAACAAGCCTGCACACAAAATGATATTATCATGGCTCTTTAGCCTATACACATACATAGAGCTCACTTCAAATACACTGTTATGCACGTGGGTTAGGATAGGGGTACTTGGATGTGTGGGGAGAGTTAGTTAACCACGAAAGATCTTTAACCCACCTCCCCAGTTCTCAAGGCTGGCCCATGTATTTTCATATTTATGAGGTTTGTCCTATTTTGTATGGTGGGTGAAATCTGTGTCTGTTTGTCTGGTCTGTGTACTGTGTGTCTTGTTTGTCTGGTCTGTGTACTGTGTGTCTTGTTTGTCTGGTCTGTGTACTGTGTGTCTTGTTTGTCTGGTCTGTGTACTGTGTGTCTTGTTTGTCTGGTCTGTGTACTGTGTGTCTTGTTTGTCTGGTCTGTGTACTGTGTGTCTTGTTTGTCTGGTCTGTGTACTGTGTGTCTTGTTTGTCTGGTCTGTGTACTGTGTGTCTTGTTTGTCTGGTCTGTGTACTGTGTGTCCTGTTTGTCTGGTCTGTGTACTGTGTGTCTTGTTTGTCTGGTCTGTGTACTGTGTGTCCTGTTTGTCTGGTCTGTGTACTGTGTGTCTTGTTTGTCTGGTCTGTGTACTGTGTGTCTTGTTTGTCTGGTGTGTGTACTGTGTGTCCTGTTTGTCTGGTCTGGGTGTTATATGTCTTGTTTGTCTGGTCTGTGTACTGTGTGTCTTGTTTGTCTGGTCTGTGTACTGTGTGTCTTGTTTGTCTGGTGTGTGTACTGTGTGTCTTGTTTGTCTGGTGTGTGTACTGTGTGTCCTGTTTGTCTGGTCTGGGGGTTATGTCTTGTTTGTCTGGGTTGCCTTTCTTTCTTTCCTTCCTACTTCTTACATAGCTAGTGTGCTATACACATGTATTTCCATGTGTATTTGTGACTTAGCCAATGCCTCACCATTTCAGTTCCACAACGTGTACCATCAGCCACAAGGGCAGGGTTAGGGATGTCTGTTCCTGGTAGAGGAGTGAATCCCCTGATAATGAAAAGGGACAATCATTAGAGAAGTGTCTGGAGATTTGGAGAACTCACTGGCATATTACACCTCCTGATATTGTAAAAGCAAAATGAAAACCCGAAACACCAGCAGTCCTTTGATAGTCGCCTTCAACCTGACAGAAGAGCATCCCACAGTTCACGTCACTGGTCACACACATACATACAAAGAAGTAGAGTTCAATTTTAAATGGATATAATGTATGCCTTATCTACAAATATTCACCTAGCAGCACAAGGAATAAAACTTGTCGAAGTGTAGCCACAGTTACCAGACCTATCTCCATTAACATTGACACTGTAACAGATTTCATCTCCCTTGTTTGAATCTGGACAGAGAGGGAGGGAGAGAGGGAGGGAGGGAGGGAGGGAGGGAGGGAGGGAGGGAGGGAAGGAGACAAATTGTACTGCCAGTTGATTTGCACCTCAAATGATCACAGATACATGCAGTCACTTAAAATTGGTAGAGCATACATCTAGATAGAGTGTTTCACTCATTTTTGAAGGTTGGACAAAAGTGTCCCCAGAGCCATATACACTCTCTTGAGATATGTATCTGACTTACTGAAGTGGAACCTGCATTGAGAGTTGTATGTCTGGCACGTCCCTTCAAAACAGTAGTCATTGGTATCATTGCAGCTCGTGCCATCCCTGCGATAGGTGTCCACTGGACAGTCCTGTGAGTCTCCCAGGCAGTACTCTGCAATGTCACAATCCCCAGTGCTGGATCGACAAAATGTTCCATACAGTCGATGTTGACAGGAGGACAGATTGCAACAGGCTCCTGAGGAGCACTCGGCATTGTCAGCTAGTTGGCATGTGTCAGCATTGCAGCATGGGTTAGTACACTCCTGTGGATATTAGGAGACAGAAGTACAAGCAATCAAATATGAGGTGTAGCATTCACAGCCATATAAAATAATTATTGCGTTTCATAGCAGATTAGTGTTGTTCATCCTGCGAATAAAGGTGCCTATATTAGCACATACATACCTGTGCAGAGCCACAGTCACAGCCCTCTCCTTCTTCCTGGATACCATTACCACACACAGGATCACCCACCACTGCATCAGGCACGTTGAAGAGACAGCGATCCAGGTTGTCATTATTGAAGCCACTATTGAGGTCATCAATACTGCACTGACTCCAGCTGTCTGGTGGGTCGGAGGTAATGATGGCAGCCATGATGCACTGTGACAGTCCATCTGGACAGTTACAATTAGCTGCAATGGAGAGAAGTGGGAAGAGGATTCATGTTACTAATAATATCACAGGTATATACCTTAATATAAGGTACCAGGTGCCTAATATACCTTAACATGACAATAATTTGCAGGTACTTTTTAGGCTAATTTTGGATTCTGTGCATTTTACTGGTATCAAATTTTGCTATTAGTTAATTATATAAGTGAGGGTGTGTTAAAGTTTTACGAATATTAAATTTTGCGTTCTTGTGCAAATCTGCAGAAATACCAAACTTTAGTACCCGCAAAAAAATAGTCACCATATTAAGTAAAGGTACATTCCTTGCACTGGTATAACAAGCAGGGGGGCTGGGGGAGCTGTAGCCTCCCCCCCCCCCCCCCCCCAGCCTCCCTGCTTGACTTCAGAGCATACAAATAACAATACGTCCTGGGGGAGCATGCCCCCCAAACCCTCTAGCCTGAGTAGGTTGGGCCACCACAAGGTCACCCCCCCTCCCCCCATCCAAAAGCATGTTCTTATGTCCCTGCTTTGTGCATCACTACTACAATGTTACTGTCTGCATATATATATACACTAATACAACATGTGTCACAACTCACACTCATCGTCATGAACCATGTTCATTATGTGGCCCAACTCATGAGTGGCTGTAGCTCCCACTGAAGACTCAGAGCGACCTGTGTCCTGTGTCAGACCCACAGAGGCAGTGGTACTGCACGTGGTACCCACGAATGCTATCCCAATTGTAGAGCCAGTCAGATCAATGTGACTGTAAGTGTTTAAGGGAAGACAGTGTGTGTGACATACTTTATGAAGGCCAGTATATAGGGACATCACAATTGCTTTCTTTCGACCACACCCATCAGTTTATTTAGTAAGATTTGGGCATGACAAATATAGGCATTACGAGTAGAAAATTGAGCAGTGTAGAAGGTGATTCAGCCATTGTTCAATGCTTGTTTCCCGCCCATTTTACGTGCATGTGTTTGTCTCCAACTGTCCGTCGGGCAATAAATTGGGACTGTCCCACTGAGATCGGGATGGTTGGCAACTGTGGTGTGTGTGTGTGTGTGTGTGTGTGTGTGTGTGTGTGTGTGTGTGTGTGTGTGTGTGTGTGTGTGTGTGTGTGTGTGTGTGTGTGTGTGTGCTACATTACTCACGTCAGTAACATTAGGGCATCGTGTTGAGTAGACACTTGGCTTATGTAGGTCCTAAAGTTGTCCAATAGATCTTCTGGGTCCTCTACAATAGTGATCTGATCAGCTGTGGTCCATGTGATCACCTCTACCAATGCAATACGCACACCCAGCACACGAAACAGCTGAACAGTAAACAAAAAGAATGTCAATATCCTGTGATTTTTCATAGAGCATGGCATCCTCTCCGTTGGAGTAGGAACGGGAGGGGGGGGGGAGCAGGGGGGCAAGTACCTCCCCAATATTAGGAGGGGGGCCTGGCCCACCCAATAATAATTACATAGCTACTTATATGACTCATGCAAGCATATGCAATCCAATAGACAGTAAGAGTTACTGGTCAATAGACAAATTGGTCAGTTTTGCCTCCCCCCCCCCCCAATATTTTTTATGTTCCTACTCCACTGAACAGAAATGACTGCTCACTGTGTCCATATGATTGGCAATCTCCAGTGATCGTCTCTCAGTATTCTCCAAGTTGCCTGAGTAGAATAGGTACTGCAGATATTAAAACAACAGGAGTCACTGGGTAGGCACATTTAAGACACTCCCCACGGTCTAGTCATTGATCAGTGTTCCTAACGTGGAAGGGGCTACTCTACAGCATACCTGACTATTATCGTTGACCATTACCAACTCCACAAACAAGAACTGCTGCCCCACCTGTCGCTTCTCCTGCAGAGAAACAGATTAATCATGATCACCACAAGGTCAGCATGTATAGCATTGTACACTAGTCCTCAATAACAACTCTTCCCTCAAAGTCATTACAGGCATTCCAACACAACAGAGCCCAACATCCACTTGGGCTATTGTCAACACAGGACTATGACAATGTGTATGCATACCCTCAATTTGTTGAGGTCATGTTGGAGTTTTTCAGAGAGTGTGTTGTTGATGTTTAAGCGGATGTGATCATAATGTGATGAGTGCCACTCTGGTCTCTCCTTCACTCTGCCCTGATAATAACAATTAGGTTGGCCCTACACAAAAGGTAATGTTACTTTACTGAAGGACTCAATACATTATGCTTTAAAATGCCTATCATTCTATTCCCTCATCCTTTCAAATTTTACTTCTTATTCTTGTCTAATGGACCTACCTATTATTTTAATGGACCTATCAATAATATTATACAAAAAGCAACAGCACCAGATGAAAAGTACAGTTATATTCCAGATGCCTTCCAATGAAGAATTTCCGTTGATAAGAAAAGGAGATGCTATTTCACAGATGGATTTGTTAATGATGTGCTAAACACTATTGACAAAATATTTCATTCCAAAGCATCATGCAGGTAGCATATACCCAGTCTCACTTTTTTAATTCTTTCTTTGCCATTCTCATCGAAGGAGTGTGAGGTAAATTTTTTTGGGATCAACACACTGTAAGGAGAGGAAAACGTTTTCTTCATTCGAAATTTGTACTCAGTATCAGACACATCCAGCTATTGTACATCCTGAATAGCCAAACTCACTCATTCCTTTCTAATACAAGAGTGTAATGGAAATCATCTGCAGCCAGCTCCACTTGAAGGGCTTTAGGGAAGAGCTGGAGGTACAGAAAAGTAATGTTTAAATTTTCAAAAAAAAGTTCATTGACTTACTCCATCTCCTTGCTCTCTGTGGGTTACCTCTGGAACTACTACACTATATATCTCAACAGTTTCTGCATCATGAAAGTACAAAATGTAAAGTTGCACACAAAAAACTAGTGTAGTACAGACTATATAAGACCTAGCTGGTTACTATCGTCCTCTGTAAAGCCTTACCGGCGGGAGCTTTGATGCTCCGGAAAGGTCGCCGTCTCGAGTACGAGACGCTCAAAAGAGCTGCCAAACACAGCAATACTGCTACTACACAGCCTACAGAGTTACGAGACATGCTGCTCTGGTGGCGCTAGTTCAGACACTAAAGCTTTTATGAGCGTTTATATACAGGGACGTGGGTGTTGCACAAGCACTTAGCTAATTGGGGTCAATGAACACAACGCTTTCCTTCTCAATCCAGCCTCCAAAATTATTTATTTCGAATTTCGCACTGCTGCATGCAGTAGCTCTATAATCATACATATCAACATTTACTTGTGTTGACGAAATCTCAGTCTTTGTAGTGGCTCTCTAGGAGATGTCACAAGTGTAAACACGTTTTTCAGATAAAATGTTGAAGGATGTAGGGATGGAAGTGCCTGAAAGAGTATAGAAACAAGAAACCATCTAGACAGCAAATCATGGGATGTGAATAATAATTAACATGCCCCTTCTCTAAATCTTTCATATTATTGGGGTGTGGTCCCCGCAAGGGGAGAGCCCCCCGAAGGGGGGCGTGGCGACGCTCCCGACCACTTTCTCCGGAGTGGCCTGCTGCGGCTCCTGTCCTCGCAGTCTCCGAGACTTGCGCGTGGGTCTCTGAGGTAGAGGCTCGGAGGTAGCCATGCGCAAAAACACCAGTCGAATAAGAATAATACTTCCCTAGTACTTTCGGTGATCGGTGACCTTCTTCGGGGGAGCACTGCGCACTTCCATCCCTACCTCCTTTAACATAAAAATGTTGTTTCACTGCTTTTTTTTCATTGTGCAAACGCTATTTTTGCGAATACATGAGCCCCACCTCTTTTTTCTTCGCGCTTGAGCCCCACCCTTTTATGAAACAGTGCACAAATAAACAGTTGCTAGTGAAAATGGCTGAGAATCATGCTATTTTGTATATGTTAAGGCTAATAGGCATGTTGATGCCATCCTTACATAGAGAGTGTACTAAATCTCTGATAGGATATAGATCTATATGTAGAGTCACTTTGAAGATGTGCACGTGGCTAACATTACTCTGTGTTATTTCACACTCCGTGAAGAGATCATAGAGTCATAGAGTTTCCAAAATGAAAGTAGAAATGACACAATGACATGAAGTGCATATTTGAGGCTTCGTTGCCATGCGAAGGAATTGCATGTGGCTGATAATTGATGGTCGTACTGGCATAGGGCTGTGTGATGGCTACCTGAAGTGTGGTGACAACTGCCCTAGAGACAGACAGCCATACCACAGTCTTCGTGGATATAGGAACTTCTACCTGCAGTTTGCTGGGCATATACAATAACATAGCAATGCATATAATGTATACGTATCTGTATAAGACATGTTATAAAAATAATTGCAAGTTACATTGATGTATACAGAGGTGTATGATGATTTGTGGAGTATGAGATGGACACTTGCTACTGCATGTAGGGGATCAGTCATATATTGGAGGGTGTAGTTCACTGTACATATATTTCAATGAGTTCAATGGCAAAATTTGACCTGTCATTAGTACAGATATGGACACCGATTGGATCAGTAACGGTAAACTGCAGATGTCTTATGAAATATGGACCAACAAACTTTGAACAACAATCTCCAGATGATGAACAGCCGACATCATCCCAGAGTACATTATTGCTAAAGAAATGATTGTTGAATTTAGCTCCTGGTGTATCATCCTTGATCAGTGACTCACAGAAGTGAATGTCATCAAAGACACTACTGTATGCATCCCCACCATCACATGGACAACGATTATCAGCCAAAGAACTATTAACTTGTGATTGTGTTGTTCCAGCAGTGAATGCCCAAATCACATTGCGAACAGGAAAGGAGCCGAAGTGCATATGAAGACGACTGGAGCTGGCATCAGGTGTCCCAACCTGGTAAGCCTTTATACGACCACATACTTTGCTGTATTCAAGGTCTTCAGTCTCTGTAAATATTGTAAAATCACATCCTTGTCCCGCAGTTCTTTTTCCACAGGTGTGAGGCCTCTCATCATACATAGTCTGCTCCCATTCATCAGGACAGGGAGTGTGGGGTCTCTGAAGTCACGATAGACAGCTACCTTCCAGCCAGATCCTCCACAGGGATGAGTGAATTCCTCCAACTTATCAGCGGCTAACTTTTTATCTTCAACTGACATTTTGATTTTGGGGAACTGTTTTTCAGTTTGTTGGCTGTGTTCCTCCAGACATGGTCCGATTTCACTTGACAAGTGCAGCAGTTCAGAACTAGCACTCTCGAGGACAGCAACGTCTTCTTTGAGAGAGTCAAAACCACATTTGAGAGTGCTCACATCTTTTTGAACATCTTCCACCTTCCAATTGAGGCTACTGGACTTATTGGTCAGCTTGGCAAGTAATACATTAGCATAGTTGATTAAATCATTCACTGCAAAGTAAAAGGTAAATTAACAAAAAGTATGAATTAACAACCTTAAGTACATTAAAATACAAGATGACATACCATCATCATCAATGCATCCTGTTCCGTCAGGAGTGAGTGTGAATCTATCTCCACAGCGGCAAAAATAGGAGCCCTGTGTGTTGATGCATCCTGTGCACAGCCACCATTATCATCAGCACATTCATTAATATCTAATGAAGAGAGTATGTGCATTCTATAAATGTACATAATAAAAGCGTCACCATTGATTGATGAGTAGTTGAACCATAGAGAGAGAGAGAGAGAGAGAGAGAGAGAGAGAGAGAGAGAGAGAGAGAGAGAGAGAGAGAGAGAGAGAGAGAGAGAGAGAGAGAGAGAGAGAGAGAGAGAGAGAGAGAGAGAGAGAGAGAAGAGAGAGAGAAGAGAGAGAGAGAGAGAGAGAGAGAGAGAGAGAGAGAGAGAGAGAGAGAGAGAGAGAGAGAGAGAGAGAGGAGAGAGAGAGAGAGAGAGATCACATCAATCATGTACTGAGAGATTGCCAAGCTACTTACCATTACAATCAAGGCCATTTGAAGCCAGTACATAACCAGTTGAACAGGAACAGGAGAAACTACTATCAGTGTTTGTACACGTCTCTTCACACCCTCCATTGCTCACAGCACATTCATCCACGTCTACACAACCAAAAATGACACACACATTCATGATACAGTCAACTATGATCACTACACATATGGTGGAAAGTGATGGTAAGGAGTCCTCTTTGCATGCTTTCACCGTATCAATAATTTTCAATTTCAATGTACTTATGTCTACCTAGGTATAAAACAACATTATAGAATTGCTACACATGTTCTTACACTACAAACCTGTGCATACTTGACCACTTCCTTGATAGCCACTTCTACAGACACACTGGAAATTACCTCCAGTATTAATACAGTCAGCATTAACATCACAGTTATCTGTGTCACTAGCACACTCGTCTATATCTGAAGAATAAAATTAATGATTGTATAATACAGAGTGAGATAGAGTGTACAAAATTTAATATCTAGTCAAGACAGATAGTAGGTGGGGTTCAGGGGCTTCAGACAAGAAGATGGGTCCGGCTGACTTGTTTGTGCGTAATGTATTCCACATGTTTGTAGTGATATTATGTATAGAACAGTATATACATGTAGTGCAAATTGCTGTAAGCATATAATACATCACATTTGCCAGTCCTATTTATTGCCTCCCCAATCCCTAAACTAATGTTCTTCAGACTCTGCCATCACCCTGGTAACCTGGTAAGCAATAACATTCAAAGCTGCCCAATGTATTGGAACACAGGGCAAAATCGCTAATTGTCTTCTCTACTACAAACAAATCGAACTAGAAAGAAAAAACAGAAGTGAATAAACCTCTGCAAAACTTCCTTCAAAACCAGGACTACAAATACAGTAGTACTAAAAGCTCTCAGTAATATGTGTAAATATACCTGGGCCTGATGTAGTTGAGCCACAGTCAACACCTTTAAACCCTACATTACAGGAACAGCCTCCCAGGTGGTTACATTCCTGTACAGTCAGAGAGTCCATTTGATACCATATTGACACCAAATAGATACCATAAGCACTACACTGTACGTACCCCATTGCCGGAACATGGCTGTCCATTCCCGACGGGACACGAGGGTAGGCTGGCCACAGTTGGAAGACTATTCACAGAGATACACTCTTGAGAGTAACAAGCCTGTACACAAAATGATATTATCATGGCTCTTTAGCCTATACACATATAGCTCACTTCATAAATACACTGTACATGTTTTATGCACGTGGATTAGGGGTATTTGGATGTTTGGGGAGAGTTGGTTAACCGCAAAAGATCTTTAACCACCGTTTTTGTGTGGTGGGTGAAATCTGTGTCCTGTTTGTCTGGTGTGTGTACTGTGTGTCCTGTTTGTCTGGTCTGTGTACTGTGTGTCCTGTTTGTCTGGTCTGTGTACAGCGTGTCCTGTTTGTCTGGTCTGTGTACTGTGTGTCCTGTTTGTCTGGTCTGTGTACTGTGTGTCCTGTTTGTCTGGTCTGTGTACTGTGTGTCTTGTTTGTCTGGTCTGTGTACTGTGTGTCTTGTTTGTCTGGTGTGTGTACTGTGTGTCCTGTTTGTCTGGTCTGGGTGTTATATGTCTTGTTTGTCTGGGTTGCCTTTCTTTCCTTCCTACTTCTTACATAGCTAGTGTGCTATACACATGTATTTCCATGTGTATTTGTGACTTAGCCAATGCCTCACCATTTCAGTTCCACTTATGTATACCTAGGTATAAAACAACATTATAGAATTGCTCCGTTAGGTTCCTTAATCCCTCTCCTACAGGAAATGAATCAATAGCTCTTCATACTTAGATTAATGAATTAAAGCACAATGTTGCAGCTATAGTATCAATGTGGTTCACCAAATATCAAACAGGTTTGGTACTTAATATGCTCTCATTGCAATGCAGTTCCTTAATCTTTCTCCTACAGGGAATGAAGCAATAGCTGTTTCTATATTGATTGATGAATCAAAGCACAATGTTGCAGCTATAGTATCATGATAAATGCTGTGGTTCACCAAGTATCAAAGAGGTTTACCACTGAAAATGCTATCACAGCAGTGCGGTCCCTTAATCTCTCTCCTACAGGAATGAAGCAATAGCTGTATATATATTGATTGACGGATCAAAGCACAATGTTGCAGCTACAGTATCAGTATATATGCTGTGGTTCACCAAATATCAAACAGGTGCTACTGAATATGCTCTCACAGCAGTACGGTTCCTTAATCCCTCTCCTACAGGAAAGGAATCAATAGCTCTTCATACTTTGATTAATGAATCAAAGCACAATGTTGCAGCTATAGTATCAGGATATATGCTGTGGTTCACCAAATATCAAACAGGTTTGCTACTGAATATGCTATCAGAGCATTGAGGTTCCTTAATCTCTTTCCTACAGGGAATGAAGCAATAGCTGTTTACATCTTGATTGATAGATCAGAGCACAATGTTGTGGCTATATTATCAAAGTGTAAAAAACATTTCATTAAAATGTTAAAGGATGTAGGGATGGTAGTGCCAAAAATTAAAGAAACAAGATTGTAATAACTCGTGTGGTGCACAGTGAACAACTGATTATGATATGACCATAGACGTATATAGTTTGGAGTTCAGAGTTCACGCTACCACAAAGATGAATTACAATTCATGTATGCAGACAAGGGATAATTGCATGCAACAATAACAACATGCGTAACCCCACGAAATAAAATGTAGGGAGGGGTTACGCATGTTGTTATTGTTGCATGCAATTATCCCTTGTCTGCATACATGAATTGTAATTCATCTTTGTGGTAGCGTGAACTCTGAACTCCAAACTATATAGAGTAAGCTACCAATTAACGAACACACCAAATAACGAACGAACCTATCTCCAAAACGAAGAAAGCCATGAAATCGGAAGTTGCTCCAATGAAATCCTCGTGAAAAGTTGGTCTTAGATCGTCATTGTCAGCTCCGCCCCCATTGTTGATTAAATTTTATGACGTAATTTATTGCGTGTTCGAAAATATGCCAATATCGAACAAAGCGATCAATAATCGAACATTGCCTCTTGAGGCTCTTTTGCAGGAAGCTAACACTCCAAACGTGTTTGCACATTTAAACTACCTCTCCTTGATCCATACCTGGGCATGAGGCTGCGCACAGAGCTTGATCCTGTGTAGAGCTTCGGCGATTATGTTGGTAATTACGCTCTTCCGATTTCCGCGTTTTTTGAGTCCGTTAGTTGGCAGAGTTTCAGTTATTCTTTGGAGGACTGAGAGAACCTTTGCCCTCTCTCTGTGAGTTCAATTATGTGAGTATTTAAACTGTACAATGATATATGAGATCTATGTTTGAAATGGAGGTGAAATTGAGACATACGTAGCTACCGTGACAGTCCTAGCCTAGCGGCTAGCCTCAGTGTTTAGCCCTAGCTAACTTACCCGCAGCCCTGTCTGTTCTTTATAGGAGACCCAGCGCAGGTTGTCTAATCCCTAATCAAAATGTGAGGCTAGGAATCTTCTAATGAACTAATCAAACCTTCATTATGAGCAATGTTTGTTTCTCTATAACTCAGCCTATCAAGCTCGGCCTCTCAAATTATGGCATCAGCTGCAAGTTTTCCAGATTTAAGCAAGCGGATCCTTAAGAGTTCTAATAGGCGCTTCTACAATGCCAAGACTGATTCTCATTCACAACCATCCCTTAGATGCCAGCATTATAAAATATGGGATGAAGAATCAATGGCCAAAGCAATCAGACTAGTTGAAAAGGAAGGGAAATCATTCAGAGCAGCTGCAGAGATGTGTAGAATTCCACTTGCAACGCTGCATGACCATGTGAGAGGGAAAGTGGATCCTTTTTCTAAGCCTGGTCCAAAGCCCTATTTATCTCCAAATGAAGAGGATGAACTTGTTGCATTTCTTTTGAAATGCGCCAGAATGGGGTACCCCAAATCTTGTAAACAAGTTACAGCTATAGTGCAAAGCATTGTCAATGCCAAAAACATGAATGTTGAAGTATCTACTGGCTGGTGGGCAAGATTCAAAAAAAGGCACCCAAACCTTTCCCTGAGAACTGCAGCCCCACTGTGTATACCACGGCTGCAAGCACAAGACCCAGATGTGCTGAATAGTTACTTCAATGAACTCGAGAAAACTCTCCGTGAATATGATATACTTGATGAACCAAGTTCCATATTCAACTGTGATGAGAGCGGCATGCCACTAAATCCAAAGCCACTGAAGACAATTCATGAGCGCGGTTCAAAACATGTATCAGCAGTAACTGGTAATGGAAAACTTCAAATCACTATCCTCGCCTGTGTGAGTGCGAGTGGCTATGCTCTACCACCATTTGTGGTGTTTGACAGGAAGACTTTGAATCAAGAACTTACTAAGGGAGAAGTTCCTGGGACAGTTTATGGTCTCTCAGCCAGTGGATGGATGGACACAGAATTATTCCAGGAGTGGTTTTTGCAACACTTTCTTAAATTTGCTCCGTCAATGCGACCACTAATTCTCCTTATGGATGGACACTCCTCGCACTTTTCACTGGAAATGATTAAAGTTGCTAAGAAGGAAGGGGTAATTCTGTTCACTTTGCCACCCAACACCACCCATTTATGCCAGCCTTTGGACAAGGGTCCTTTTGCGCCCCTCAAGCTTGAGTGGAGAAAGAGCGTTCAGAACTTTCTTTCTGCTAACCCTGGAAGAGTAGTATCTCGTTACGATTTCTCTCAGTTGTTTCATGAGGCTTGGTTGAGAGCTATGAATGCCAGAAATATCACTGCAGGATTCAGACACACTGGCATCTTCCCTTTCAACAAGGAAACTGTCCTCAGTCAGCTAAGAGGTGGGGAAAGGCACTCTGACTCACGTCAAGAAAGAGGTGAGGAAAGGCACTCTGACTCACGTCAGGAAAGAGGTGGGGAAAGGCACTCTGACTCACGTCAGGAAAGAGGTGGGGAAAGGCACTCTGACTCACGTCAGGAAAGAGGTGGGGAAAGGCACTCTGACTCACGTCAGGAAAGAGGTGAGGAAAGGCACTCTGATTCACGTCAGGAAAGAGATGATAACAGGCACTCTGACTCAAGTCAGGAAAGAGGTGAGGAAAGGCATCAGAAGAGACACTCCTCTGAGCAGAAGGTCAAGTTTATGCCATCAGATGACAAAGCGTTAGACCCCTCTGACTTGGATACATCTTCATGTTATTTGCCCCCCAAGAGCAATATTGGGCGGAGTTATCAGATGAGCAAAGCTGTTTCTATTCCTAAAGTAACCTTTAAGAAGAGCAAACCTATGCAATCAAGCAGAATTCTAACAAGCAGAGAAAATTTAATTCTAATGGAAGAGAAAGAGAGGCAGAAAAGAGAAAAAAATGAACAGAAAGCACTTAAAAAAAGGATCCAAGAAGAAAAAATCAAGAAGAAGAAAGAAAAAAATGAAGAGAAAGCACTTACGAAAAGGATCCAAGAAGAAAAAATGAGATCGAAACAAAGGAAAGAACATCCACTCCCTCAACCCTCTCGGATATCAGGTATGGTATTTCAAGGATGCAGACTAATAATAAGCTTATTTTCTGTTGATAATGTAGGAAGGGAAAGATCACTTTCACTTAAGGCGAGAGATGATTGCTCTTTTTTGTTTGATGATGATGGCTTTTCTTTGTTGGATGAGAGTCAGTTTGATTTCTCAGGTCATATATGTACTGATGTTTAACTTGTAGATGCTCCATTTTGTAACAAGAAGGGGACATCAAAGTAATATATTGTTACAATAGGGATTTTTTATTTTTACAATAGGGGTGTTCAAAACTGATTTTGATGAAGTGCCCAAGGGTAAAGAACTTGACCACAGTGCAGTGCAGACACTCAGGGACACTCCTAGATTGAATAGTAAGGGACTTTTTCTCTGTCTGAAAGATCAATTTACATGTATTTTATTCATAGGAAGAGACAAGGGAAAGGGTGGACATAATGAGCAGAGTACACAGCAGACACCACCTCCTATATGGACCAGTAAGAGAATCTTTATTATTCTGAGTCTATAATTGCGTTTGTTTTAAAGGTAGAAGCAGAGGCAAGGGTGGACATACTGAGCAGCCCAAGAGTGACGAACTCTACAAGAGTCCACAGCAGACACCACCTCCTAAACAGACCAGTAAGGGAATATCTTATCTTGTAACTAGTACTGAGTCCCATTCATAATTGTGTTTTGAGCACTGCACTGCTGCACTTTCCTGTTCATGGGTTCCAAGGTGGCTTCTTGTGGTCTAGCTAATGTGATTTACAGGCAAAAATTGTAACTCTGTAATGCAAGAACTGTGACAGCAGTTATGTGCCCTTAATTACCAGTACACTCTTTGTTCTTGCAGGAAGTAAGAGTGGGTCTGTTGAACAGGCTAAGAGTGATAAAGCTGACCATAGTCCACCTCTTAGATTGCAGACCAGTAAGGGAATGTTTTAGCCTGTAAATTGTGAGCTCATAATTGTGTTCCTTCTATAGGAAGGGGCAGAAGCAAGGGTAGACGTACTGAGCAGTCCACGAGTGACGAACTCTACCAGAGTCCACAGCAGACACCACCTCCTAAACAGACCAGTAAGGGAATCTTTTGTGCTTTATATTTTAGAGTCTATAATGCTTTCTTTAAAGGAAGAGGCAGAGGCACTGAGCAGCCCAAGAGTGCCGAACTCGATCAGAGTCCACCACCTCCTAAACAGAGCAGTAAAGGATTGTTTTTGTACTTTATATTTTAGAGTCTATAATGCTTTCTTTAAAGAAAGAGGCAGAGGCAAGGGTAGACGTACTGAGCAATCCACGAGTGACGAACTCTACCAGAGTCCACAGCAGACACCACCTCCTAAACAGACCAGTAAGGGAATCTTTTGTGCTTTATATTTTAGAGTCTATAATGCTTTCTTTAAAGGAAGAGGCAGAGGCACTGAGCAGCCCAAGAGTGCCGAACTCGATCAGAGTCCACCACCTCCTAAACAGAGCAGTAAAGGATTGTTTTTGTACTTTATATTTTAGAGTCTATAATGCTTTCTTTAAAGGAAGAGGCAGAGGCAAGGGTAGACGTACTGAGCAGCCCAAGAGTGATGAACTCTACCAGAGTCCACAGCAGACACCACCTCCTAAACAGAGCAGTAAGGGAAATGTCTTGTCTTGTCACTGGTACTGACACAGGGAAAACTAATCATAAAATGCTGGCCTGAACGGGCAAAGCATAACGTTGAGATCGTTTGTGTTTACACCGTCAGCACACCGCGCAAGTCCGTATGGGGACTACTCAACTGCGTACTACGGTACTAATTTCTGTGCAGCCCACGTCTACTCTGTACTGTCATGCCCAGTGCGCAGGTAATAGCGCCTTATTCATGAGTTGAATTTGTACCCATACGGACTTGCGCGGTGTGCTGATGGTGCAAATACGGACGATCCTGACATTAGACGGTGCCAGTTCAGGTCCGCATTTATAGCTGCTTTTCCCTGTGTGAGTCCATTTATAATTGTGTTTTGAGCACTGCACTGCTGCACTTTCCTGCATGGGTTCCAAGGTGGCTTCTTGTGGTCTAGCTAATGTGATTCACATGCAAAAATTGTAACTTTGTCATGCAAGAATTGTTACAGCAGTTGTGTGCCTTAATTACCAGTACACCCTTGGTTGTTGCAGGAAGTGACAGGGGTAAGAGTGGGTCTGTTGAGCAGGCTAAGAGTGATGAAGCTGAACACAGTCCACCTCTTAGAACGCGGAGCAGTAAGGGAATATTTTAGCCTGGTAAATTGTGAGTGTCCATAATTATGTTCCTTTTAAAGGAAGAGGCAGAGGCAAGGGTGGACATACTGAGCAGTCCAAGAGTAACAAAGCTGGACAAATAAGTGGGATTGTTTTGTTGGATGATTCAGATTCAGGTTTGAAATCCCAAAAAATCTACATAATATTAGTGGCTCTTCATTATTATTCTACATTATTAGGTAATGAAGATGACTATTGGATAGGGCAGTATTCCTTATATCAAAGTGACAGAGAAATCATCACTAATGGAAAACAATTGAATAGCTCCATTATAAACACATGCCAACTGCTACTCTCCAAGCAATACACACAAATTGAAGGGTTTGAAGACACAACAAATAGCATTATCTCCAATTTTACTCCCAAGGGTAATGTGTTTAATGGAATTCAAATTTTACATGTCGGTAAGTTTTGTGGTATACTGTACCTTCTCTTATTTGTTTAATTTTACTCACATGTAGCCAGCAGAAGTCATTGGGTGTGTGTACAGTATGGCACGAAGTGTGGAAATAAAGTGTATTTGTTTGACAGTCTTGCAACATCCAGTCATGAGGATTGGCCTGATGACATAATTCTGGACATTGCATCGATTTATAAGTGTGACAGAAGATACTTGTCTATTGAACAACTCCCAGTTCAACAACAAGATGGTAATGTGGACTGTGGCTTGTTTGCACTGGCATTTGCTATTGAGAGCTGTCAAGGTGGAGATCTTTCAAAAGTGACGTTTGATCAACTACAAATGCGTGCACATTTGCTGCATTGTTTAGAGAGGGGGTGTTTGAAGAGGTTTCCAATAAAGCACAAGTGTCAAAACAACAAGCGAGCAGTTCCGCTTAACCACTCATACAAGTTGTACCAGTGCTGCCAAATGCCTGAATTCTATGGAGATTTTATGGTGGAATGTGATGGGTGTGGACTGTGGGTACATTGTGACTGTGCAGGGGTTGATGTTGAGACGATGACCCAGCATTCTCAATGGTTCTGCCACTTGTGCAAATAATAGTCTAAAGCACCACAACAATACCAATGAACAGACCTAAGCGAAAAACATGATTCAGAACATTACTGTACATGTCATATGCATATTAAATTGTGTTTGCTTCTATGATAATCTTTGGCATGTAATTATAACAATAATTCTCAATGTCCCATCTTCAGTTGTAACAAATTCCACTCTTCCTAAATCCTGTTGAGATCTTTTCCATGGTCATTGTATCCAGCCAAACTTGTGAAAAGAAAGGAGTGAACTCGTACCGTTTGAGCTCCCTGCCGTGGGTTGCTCTAAACTCCTCTATCACCCTCTTCCACTCTGAACGAAGGGAAGTAAAGGGTCCAGGATCCAAATTAGCTGGCTTAGTGAAAAGAACAATTGACTCTCTATCAGCCAAATGTTCAATGTTGGCCACGGACTCCTCCATGAGCAGCAGCAAGGGTCTTGATGATGGTGCATGTCTTAAAAACAGATGTGAAAACCATTCTTCCAACACGTCGGAGTCAATGGTATAGTCATCACAAAAAGCGTACAGCGTTCCTGGGATTTCCCCCAACATCATTTTGTTGTTTAGGGACCTCCTCCTTCCTGCTGAGTTGTTAAACAGTAGCATGGGTGGTAATGTGTATCCAGATGCACTACAACAAGCTAAAAGCAGAACATCTGGCCCATTCAGCACAAACTTTTCACACATAAAAATGTTTGTTGGTTCATCTTTTAGATTGTGTCTGAGTAAGACAGCATCCAAGTTGGTGTAGTTCATCTAAAAATACAAATTTAATTAGTTATCAAGGACTCACAATTACACAGAAAGATATCTACCCCGGCTTACAGTGTCAGTTTGGGCTCTGGTACTAAAAGATTGTCACTCTTGGGCTGCTCAGTATGTCCACCCTTGCCTCTGCCTCTTCCTAAAATGAAAACAAACACAATTACAGTCTCAGAATAATAAAGAAGTCCCTTACAGGTTTTAGGAAGTGGTGTCTGCTGTCACTGGTAGAGTTCGTCAGTCTCAGGGTACTCAGTAGCTACCTTTGCCTCTGCCTCTTGCGGCCTACAAAGAAACGATAAGTTTAGTTGACTCACACACTGTTAAGGAACTTCGTGTAAGTTCTGGCTGCTGACCCTGCACTGGACTCGTACTTTGACCTGCGCACAAATGGAAGCGCTTACACGGTAATCATGAGCCAGCTCATCCTTAGAGCTACGAATTATGATGAAAAGGGAATGTGCAGACTTGCAAGGCTAGCCTAGGTTGAAAACTCCTGTGACTAGAGGGTTGGCTATATACGGGGCACACGCAGGCTAGGAGACATTCCTGTGCGCTTACCCAGGATCCATCGCGTTTACTTGTGCCATCTACCCAAACTTTAGCTCTGGCCATGGCATCATGCCCAGGTATGCCCCTAGTTAAAATGTGCAAACACGTTTGGAGTGTTAGCTCCCTGCAAAAGAGCCTCAAGAGGCAATGTTCGATTATTGATCGCTTTGTTCGATATTGGCATATTTTCGAACACGCAATAAATTACGTCATAAAATTTAATCAACAATGGGGGCGGAGCTGACAATGACGATCTAAGACCAACTTTTCACGAGGATTTCATTGGAGCAACTTCCGATTTCATGGCTTACTTCGTTTTGGAGATAGGTTCGTTCGTTATTTGGTGTGTTCGTTAATTGGTAGCTTACTCTACGTCTATGGTCATATCATAATCAGTTGTTCACTGTGCACCACACGAGTTATTACAATCTTGTTTCTTTAATTTTTGGCACTACCATCCCTACATCCTTTAACATTTTAATGAAATGTTTTTTACACTTGTTTCACTAGTTTTTCTTGGGTACCTACAGTGTCCATTTCTGTACGTGGAGTGATCCCTACTCGCTTGTGTTCGCACGAGCCCCACCCGCTTCTACTCCTGCGGACCTGCGCGCGCTTGAGCCCCACCTTTCTATGAAACGTGAAATGCACGTGACCACACAGAAAATGGCTTCCGACAAATAAGGAAAATTTGCGATTATACAGTTGTGAGTAAAGTTATGAAGATTCTCTTGGTCGAGGATCACGCACGCAAGGGAAAGGAGTCGTTTCATGTAAAAACCAAGGACAGTACTTGTGCCACTTTTGCGGTAGGCCAGTTCAACTGAAGAAGAAGAAGAAGATGATGAACAAAAATATCCAAAAAGGGGTGTGTGGCAAATTCCGTAAGTCATTGTAGCTGTGTATTTTACGTACTTTGAGGGTCTTAGCGGGTACAGAATCACTCGTAGAGTACGTGTATGTATCTAAAAGGGCTTGTAACTGCCACGTTTGGGAGTTATGAGCCATTCTATTTTGGAAAATGGGCGTGTCCTGTCGGCGCCATCCCTACATAGAGAGTCTACCGACTCTCTGATAACATTCTGTGGTTCACCAAATATCAAACAGGTTTGCTACTGAATATGCTATATCACAGCAGTGCAGTTTCTTAATCTTCCTCCTACGGGAATGAAGGAATAGCTGTTCATACATTGATAAATGGATCAAAGCACAATGTTGCAGCTATAGTACCAGAATGTATGCTGTGGTTCACCAAATATAGAACAGGTTTGCTACTGAATATGCTCTCACAGCAGTGCGGTTCCTTAATCCCTCTCCTACTGGAAATGAAGCAATAGCTGTTCATACTTTGATTAATGAATCAACGCACAATGTTGCAGCTATAGTATCAGGATATATGCTGTGGTTCACTAAATATCAAAGAGGTTTGCTAATGAATATGCTATCACAACAGTGCTTTTTCTTAATCTCTCTTTTACAGGAATGAAGCAGCAGCTTTTCATACATTGATTGATGGATCAAAGCAGAATGTTGTCGTTATAGTATCAGGATATATGCTGTGGTTTACCAAATGTCAATCAGGTTTGCTACTTAATGCTATCACAGCAGTGCGGTTCCTTAATCTCTGTTTCACAGGAATGAATATTGATTGCTGGATCAAAGCACAATGTTACACTTATATAGTATATATTGCGGTTCCTTAATTCTGTCCCTTTGGAAATGAACCAGTAGTTGTTCTTATGTTTATTGAGCATTCTTGGACATAGATCTTATTCTGATATAAATTTTATGTTTACTGTTGTAAATTTCTTCATGTATATACAGGCTATCAGATATGAAAGTTGAAGGAAAATTAGTATATATCGAATATATAATTAAGCAAATGTAATCGTTATGATGAACAGGAGAATATGAAAGTGTCCTAGCTAGCTGGAGCACAGGTTTATAAAAACTATAATTATGGAAAAATATCAATACAGTTCCAACAAAGATTATCTTGAGCCAAACAACAGTGTTACATGTGTGGTGCAGCTAACTGAATATTACACACAAGCAGCAAAAATATACGCCCACTGTGGAGGCACCATAAGTGGTTGTCTGTAGAAAGTAACATATGACAGTTCAGACAATACTTTTCTGACCCAATAATAGTGCTGAAACAATATAATTGGAGCCTACAGTGCAGCTCACCAAATATTACCCACATGCACCAAGGAATGCCCTCACTGGAGCATGATTCTTTAAGTACTTGTCTGTAGAAAGTAGGTAGTAAAAGTTCAGGTGTGGATTATATGACCAGAGAACAGTGTTGCAACAAAACAATTACAATGTACAGTGTCGCTCACTAGATATCACACACATGTACCATAGAATTTGCCCTCCCAGGAGCACGGTTCCTTAAGTAGTTGTCTGTAGAAAGTAACAAATAGCAATTCAGATGTGGGTGGATTATCCGACCAACAAACACTGCTGCAATATGACAAGTAGAGTGTATGGTGCAGCTCACTGAATATCATGAACATGCACCACAGAATATAAGCACAGTTCCTTAAGTTGTCTGTAGGAGAGAGATCAAGGAACTGCACAGCAGGGAGAGCATATTCTAATCAATATATGAACAGCTAGACAGGAATGTTAAGCAGACAGGAATGTCAAGCATGTACACTTTTCATTGCATGTGATTCCCTATTTCTTTTTCGCACTTTGAGATAAATATACCTCATAGTATGGCTAAAGCACTTCTGAAAACTTGAAACTGAATAGATATGTCCTAACACTTGCACAGACCAGAGGAGGTGGCAAATGCTTACTCTCGTCTATCTGAGCCCCACCCACAGATTTGTACAAGACAAACTCACAGTGTTGTTGAGCCCGTGCAAGCAGTTGCAGTGGCTTGTTTGGATAATTTTGAGCCGGATATTAGCTACTTTTCTCTGTGGCCTCAAGGATAACTGCTGTACTAGCGCTAGAAACTGGCAGAATTTGCGGCGAGGAAAGGGTTAAGCGCGCAAAACCACGCCTACGTGGTTCCTTATTGTCGGTTCCTTGCCGGGATTTACGTACTTGCAATACTTCCAAGTAGTGTGATCGTATAGCCGTCCAAAATATTAGCGAAGTTCGCTCCGCCTACCATAATTTCAAATTACGTTCAAATACGAATGGAATGCACGGATGACCTGTTTAATTACGGAGAGCATGCTGGGATAGCTACCGAACTCGCCGGTGTCACAGTATATTTTATACGGCGGATAGTATATCCTTAGTATATTTTATCCCACGTCAGGATATTTTATCCTGCATGGTGATCAAGGTATGTCACAGAATATTTCTGTTGCTACCCAGTCCAGCAGTCCAGCAGTCAGTCAGTGCTCACTGAACAGTAGCTATGGGATGTACAAGATGAAATACCATCATTGTTTCTAATTTCAATGCATCCTGTTCTGTCAGAAGTGAGTGCGAATCCATCTCCACAGCGGCGAGAGAGAGAGAGAGAGAGAGAGAGAGAGAGAGAGAGAGAGAGAGAGAGAGAGAGAGAGAGAGAGAGAGAGAGAGAGAGAGAGAGAGAGAGAGAGAGA
>OZ019946.1:13537186-13585182 GCA_963970385.1 Theonella swinhoei
GGAGAAACTACTATCAGTGTTTGTACACGTCTCTTCACACCCTCCATTGCTCACAGCACATTCATCCACGTCTACACAACCAAAAATGACACACACATTCATGATACAGTCAACTATGATCACTACACATATGGTGGAAAGTGATGGTAAGGAGTCCTCTTTGCATGCTTTCACCGTATCAATAATTTTCAATTTCAATGTACTTATGTCTACCTAGGTATAAAACAACATTATAGAATTGCTACACATGTTCTTACACTACAAACCTGTGCATACTTGACCACTTCCTTGATAGCCACTTCTACAGACACACTGGAAATTACCTCCAGTATTAATACAGTCAGCATTAACATCACAGTTATCTGTGTCACTAGCACACTCGTCTATATCTGAAGAATAAAATTAATGATTGTATAATACAGAGTGAGATAGAGTGTACAAAATTTAATATCTAGTCAAGACAGATAGTAGGTGGGGTTCAGGGGCTTCAGACAAGAAGATGGGTCCGGCTGACTTGTTTGTGCGTAATGTATTCCACATGTTTGTAGTGATATTATGTATAGAACAGTATATACATGTAGTGCAAATTGCTGTAAGCATATAATACATCACATTTGCCAGTCCTATTTATTGCCTCCCCAATCCCTAAACTAATGTTCTTCAGACTCTGCCATCACCCTGGTAACCTGGTAAGCAATAACATTCAAAGCTGCCCAATGTATTGGAACACAGGGCAAAATCGCTAATTGTCTTCTCTACTACAAACAAATCGAACTAGAAAGAAAAACAGAAGTGAATAAACCTCTGCAAAACTTCCTTCAAAACCAGGACTACAAATACAGTAGTACTAAAAGCTCTCGGTAGTATGTGTAAATATACCTGGGCCTGATGTAGTTGAGCCACAGTCAACACCTTTAAACCCTACATTACAGGAACAGCCTCCCAGGTGGTTACATTCCTGTACAGTCAGAGAGTCCATTTGATACCATATTGACAAATAGATACCATAAGCAGTACACTGTATGTACCCCATTGCCGGAACACGGCTGTCCATTCCCGACGGGACATGAAGGTAGATTGGCCACAGTCGGAAGGCTATTCACAGAAATACACTCCTGAGAGTAACAAGCCTGTACACAAAATGATATTATCATGGCTCTTTAGCCTATACACATACAGCTCACTTCAAAATACAGTGTACATGTTTTACTGTGTGTCTTGTTTTTTTCTGGTCTCTGTGTAGTGTGTGTCCTGTTTGTCTGGTCTGTGTACTGTGTGTCCTGTTTGTCTGGTCTGTGTACTGTGTCTCCTGTTTGTCTGGTCTGTGTACTGTGTGTCCTGTTTGTCTGGTCTGTGTACTGTGTGTCCTGTTTGTCTAGTCTGGGGGTTATATGTCTTGTTTGTCTGTTCTTTCCTTCCTACTTCTTACATAGCTAGTGTGCTATACACATTGTATTTCCAATGTCTAGTCATGACTAGCTAATGACTCACCAGTTCAGGTCCACAACGTGTGCCATCAGCCACAAGAGCAGGGTTAGGGGTGTCTGTTCCTGGAGCCGGAGTGAATCCCCTGATAATGAAAAGGGACATTCATTAGAGAAGTGTGTGGAGATTTGGAGAACTCACTGGCATGTTTCACGTCCTGAGAAGCTAAAAGTAATTATATAGCCCGAAACATCAGTCCCTTGATAGTCGCCTTCATCCTGACAGAAGAGCATCCCACAGTTCACGTCACTGGTCACACACATACATACAAAGAAGTAGAGTTCAATTTTAAATGGACAATTATGCATGTAATGTATGCCTTAGCTACCTAGCAGCACAAGGAATAAAACTTGTCGAATTGTAGCCGCAGTTACCAGAGACATCTCCATCAACATTGACACTGTAACAGATTTCATCTCCCTTGCTTGAATCTGGACAGAGAGAGAGGGAGGGATTGAGAGAGGGAGGGAGGGAGGGAGGGAGGGAGGGAGGGAGGGAGGGAGGGAGGGAGGGAGGGAGGGAGGGAGGGAGGGAAGGAGGGAGGGAGGGAGAGAGTGGAGGGAGAGGAGGAGGGAGGGAGGGAGGGAGGTAGGGAGGGAGTGGAGGGAGGGAGGGAGAGAGTGGAGGAAGGGAGGGAGGGAGGGAGAGAAAGAGGGAGGGAGGGAGGGAGGGAGGTAGGGAAGGAGTGGAAGGAGGGAGGGAGGGAGAGAGTGGAGGGAGAGGGGAAGGTACGAAGGGAGACAAATTGTACTGCCAGTTGATTTGCACCTCAAATGATCGCAGATACATGCAGTCACATAAAATTGGTAGAGCATACATCTAGAGTGTTGCACTCATTTTTGAAGGTTGGACAAAAGTGTTCCCAGAGCCATATACACTCTATTGAGATATGTATCAGACTTACTGAAGTGGAACCTGCATTGAGAGTTGAGTGTCTGGCATGTCCCTTCAAAACAGTAATCGTTGGTATTATTACAGCTAGTCCCATCCCTGTGATAGGTGTCCACTGGACAGTCCTGTGAGTCTCCCAGACAGTACTCTGCAATGTCACACTCCCCGGTACTGGATCGACAAAATGTTCCATACGGTTGAATTTGACATGTGGAGGGATCGCAACAGGCTCCTGAGGCGCACTCGGCATTGTCAGCTAGCTGGCATGTGTCAGCATTGCAGCACGGGTTAGTACACTCCTGTGAATATTAGGAGACAGCAATCAAATATGAGGTGTAGCATCCACAGCCATATAAAATAATTATTTCACTTGCAGCTTAAATTTGTTTCATCTTGCTAATTAGTAAGTGGAGCAAGCCCTCCTAGTGAGCTGAATAGGCAATAATTGTTCTGCTTGCACTGCCATACGTCCACCCCAATTGTGCATGCATCACTGTAATACCGTAACATTATACGTGCTTCTAATTTTGCGTGCACACTCTCCTGCTTGCCAACAATGCGTAGTATTCCACTAGTGTAGGTACCTACATTAGCACATACATACTTGTGCAGAGCCACAGTCACAGGCCTCTCCTTCTTCCTGGATACCATTACCACACACAGGATCACCAACCACTGCATCAGGCACGTTGAAGAGACAGCGATCCAGGTTGTCATTATTGAAGCCACTATCGAGCTCATCAATACTGCACTGACTCCAGCTGTCTGGTGGGTCGGAGGTAATGATGGCGGCCATAATGCACTGTGACAGTCCATCTGGGCAGTTACAATTTGCTGCAATGGAGAGAAGTGGGAAGAAGATTCATGTTACTAATAATATCACAGGTATATACCTTAATATAAGGTACCAGGTGCCTAATATACATTAACATGATAATAATTTGCAGGTACATTTTTTGGCTGATTTTGGATTCTGTGCATTTTACTGGTATCAAATTTTGCTATTAGTTAATTATATTTGTGAGGGTGTGTTAAAGTTTTACGTGTATTAAATTTTGCGTTCTGGTGCAAATCTGCAGAAATACCAAACTTTAGTACCCGCAAAAAATAGTCACCATATCAAGTAAAGGTACACACCTTGCACTGGCATAACAAGCAGGGGGACTGGGGGAGCTGTAGCCCCTCCCCTCCCAGCCTCCCTGCTTGACTTCAGAGCATACAAATAACAAAATGTCCTGGGGGAGCATGCCCCCAAACCCCCTATATAGCCTGAGTAGGTTGGGCCACCACAAGGTCACCCCCTCCCCCCATCCAAAAGCATGTTCTTATGTCCCTGCTTTGTGCATCACTACTACAATGTTACTGTCTGCATGTATATATATATATATATACTATGTTGCTATGGTAACGGCAGGTTTATATATTGCATATACACCTCATCAATATTCAACATAGCATATATCGTATAAACCATGTCCAATCGGTGTATATTTTCAGATATACACCTGCTATGTTCGGAAGTTCGGAAGTTTATTTGTGATATATATCACAAATAAATTCCTCACAGCAGGTGTATATCTGACGTATACACCTCTTGGCCATGGTTTATACATTACATATACTAATAAAATATGTGCAACCCACTCACAATCATCGTCATGCTCCATGTTCATTATATGGCCCAACTCATGAGTGGCTGTAGCTCCCACTGAAGACTCAGAGCGACCTGTATCCTGTGTCAGACCCACAGAGGCAGTGGCACTGCACATGGTACCCACAAATGCTATCCCAATTGTGGAGCCAGTCAGATCAATGTGACTGTAAGTGTGTGTTAAGGGAAGACAGTGTGTGTGACATACTTTATGAAGGCCAGTATATAGGGACATCACAATTGCTTTCTTTTGACCAAACCCATCAGTAAGATTTGGGCATGAAAAATATAGGCATTACAAGTAGAGAATTGCATGACCATTGTATATATATAGAAGGTGATTCAGCCATTTTTCAATGCATGACTGCATATTATATATGTGATATGTTCCCGCCCATTTTTGCGTGCATGAGTTTGTCTATGATCGTGACTACTGTCTGTCGAGATTGAGACGGTGTGTGTGTGTGTGTGTGTGTGTGTGTGTGTGTGTGTGTGTGTGTGTGTGTGTGTGTGTGTGTGTGTTTGTGTGTGTGTGTGTGTTGTGTGTGTGTGTGTGTGTGCCATATTACTCACGTCAGTAACATAAGGGCATCATGTTGAGTAGACACTTGGCTTATGTAGGTCCGAAAGTTGTCCAATAGACCTCTTGGGTCATTTACAATAGTGATCTGATCAGTTGTGGTCCATGTGATCACCTCCACCAATGCAATACGCACACCCAGCACACGAAACAGCTGAACAGTAAACAAAAAGAATGTCAATTGCACAGCATCCTCTCCAAGGAGTTGGAACACCCCCCCCCCACAATATTTTAGGAGGGGGGCCACCCAATAATAATTACCCAGCTACTTATTTGAGTCAAGCATATGCAATCCAGTAGACAGTAAGAGTTACTGGTCAATAGACAAATTGGTCAGTTTTGCCCCCCCCCCCCTCAATATTCCTACTCCACTGAAGAGAAATGACTGCTCACTGTGTCCATATGATTGGCAATCTCCAGTGATCTTCTCTCAGTATTCTCCAAGTTGCTTGAGTAGAAGAGGTACTGCAGATATTAAAACAACAGGAGTCACTGGGTAGGCACATTTAAGATACTCCCCAGAGTATAGTCATTGGTCAGTGTTCCTAACGTGGAAGGGGCTACTCTATATCATACCTGACTATTATCGTTGACCATTACCAACTCCACAAACAAGAACTGCTGCCCCGTCTGTCGCTTCTCCTGCAAAGAAACAGATTATCATGTTGTGCATACAGCATAAATACCATCACATATATCACGACCTTGACAAACATCTTAGATCTAAAATGCAGGACTACCATACCCACTACATGATCATGACAACCAATTCAAAACAACATGATTGCTACATGATACTTGTTGAACTGAGTTTTACCTCATTGGCTTGTCCAGAGATTACATATATGATATATATATATATGCACTGGCGTAAGAAGCAGGGAGGCTGCGGGGCTGTAGCCCCTCCATGTTAATTGAAAAGACCACATATCTGAGTTAGTGATAGCTATCTACTTTGTTCTAATAATATGGGTCCATTATATATTTGCCTCAGAATGCACCCAAATTGATTTCAGAGCATAAACTGTCCTGGGGGAGGATGTCCCCAGGCCTGAGTATAGGTAGGTTGGATCACAACAAGGTCAGCCCCCTCCCCCCCCCCCCCCCTCCCTCCCATCCAAAAGCATCTTCTTATGCCCCTGATGTTGCCTCTACATATTGCAGCTGTTCACTTTCACTTCACCATGTAATTCCCTCCATGTAATCAGTTCCACATATGTATAGCATTGTACATTAGTTCTCAATAACAACTCTTCCCTCAAAGTCATTACAGGCATTCCAACGTAACAGAGCCCAACATCCACTTGGGCTATTGTCAACACAGGACTATGACAATGTGTAGGCATACCCTCAATTTGTTGAGGTCATGTTGGAGTTTTTTAGAGAGTGTGTTGTTGATGTTTAAGCGGATGTGATCATAATGTGATGAGTGAGAACCTGGAGAGAGAGAGGGAGGGAGGGAAGGAGGGAGGGAGGGAGGGAGGGGGGGAGGGAGGGAGGGGGAGGGAGGGAGGGGGGAGGGGGGGAGGGGGGAGGGGGGAGGGGGGAGGGGGGGAGGGAGGGAGGGAGGGAGGGAGAGAGGGAGGGAGGGAGAGGGAGGGGGAGAGGAGGGAGGGAGGGAGGGGGGGAGGGAGGGAGACCAGAAAAATCATGCACTGCTACCTCACAAGTGTGAGTTGGACAACTCAGATTTGCATACAAGCCACTGTTCATATCTATCTCCAACCTATACTGCTATTTGATAATGATCTAGATGTACATTTGACTTACCACAAGTTCCATTCTCAGTCTCAAACTCTGTATCCAGGTACACAGCATGGGGCTTGGACAACTGTGTTAATTAATATACACAACTTTAAGCACTCCTTAACAGGTTCAATTTACAACAAATGTATTCACCTCTGTGGAGTCAGGGTTGAGAGGTTCAATGTGATAGAGATCTCGCTGCAGTGATGGGTCAAATCCATGGACACCAAAGGTTCCCCTGAACAAGAAGGACAACAGGGAGAAGTGAAAGAGAGAGCAGATAGAATATTTAATGACTTCACTAGGTGTAAATTTAAACCCACTGCCCCAGTTCTCAAGGCTGGGTATCCAGGTGCCCCTCACTACATATGTGTTTGGTGTTTTTTGGTGCAGTTTGTCAGGAATGTAGCTGGGCAGGTTTCCTTTCTCTTTATGCTAAGCACATGTATTTTCATGTACTTAATATATATACCTTCAACACATGGAGAGTGGTGAAGGTATATGAATGTGCAAAATCACTATTTTGACACACTCACTTCCATACATTATGTGGTTCACATTGCATCTTGTGTTTGTATAAAAGCTGTTCTAGATCTCAAAAATACTTTGCTACAAATGATGAAGGAAAGAACCATAATTCGGTTCAGAAGCAGAAATGAAGGTTCCTGTTAGGTGGTAGAGCAGGCTCTGAGCACAGTAAGCAGATTCACTCCCATCAAAATGATTAACACCCTCCTACATGCACATATCACATTAAAGACACTGACACTAAGGACATGTGATTTCATTTGCACGAGATAGCACTTGACAGGTATGGATTCCAGGTGACTTACTGCACTCCAGTACAGAGGCTAATGACAGCTTGCCACTCTGGTCTCTCCTTCACTGTGCCCTGATAGTAACAATTAGTTTGGCCCTACACAAAAGGTAATGCTACTTTACTGAAGGACTCGATACATTATGCTTTAAAATGCCTATTATGCTATTCCCTCATCCTTTCAAATTTTACTTCTTATTCTTGTCTAATGGACCTACCTATTATTTTAATGGACCTATCAATAATATTATACAAAAAGCAGCACCACCAGATGAAAAGTACAGTTATATTCCAGATGCTGAAATGTAGCCTTCCAATGAAGAATTTACGTTGATGAGAAAAGGAGATGCTGCTTAACAGAAGGATTTGTTAATGATGTGCTAAACACTATTGACAAAATATTTCATTCCAAAGCATCATGCAGGTAGCATATACCCAGTCTCACTTTTTTAATTCTTTCTTTGCCATTTTCATCGAAGGAGTGTGAGGTAAATTTTTTGGGGATCAACACACTGTAAGGGGAGGAAAACGTTTTCTTCATTCGAAATTTGTACTCAGTATCAGACACATCCAGCTACTGTACATCCCAAATAGCCAAACTCACTCATTCCTTTCTAATACAAGAGTGTAATGGAAATCATCTGCAGCCAGCTCCACTTGAAGGGATTTAGGGAAGGGCTAGAGGTACAGAAAAGTAGTGTTTAAATTTTGGCTTTCTCAAAAAAGGTTCGTTTTCATTGACTTACTCCATCTCCTTGCTCTCTGTGGGTTACCTCTGGAACTACCACACTATATATCTCAACAGTTTCTGCATCACGAAAGTACAAAATGCGAAGTGACACACAAAAAGTAGTGTAGTACAGACTCTATAAGACCTAGCTCGTTACTATTGTCCCTTACCGGCGGGTGCTTTGATGCTCCGGAAAGGTCGCGGTCTCGAGTACGAGACGCTCAAAAGAGCTGCCAAACACAGCAATACTGCTACTACACAGCCTACAGAGTTTTGAGACATGCTGCTCTGGTGGCGCTAGTTCAGACACTAGTACTAAAATTAAACGTGCGTTTATATACCGCGTCGAGGGTGTTGCGCAGGCACTTAGCAAATTATGGTTAATGAACGCAACGCTTTCCTTCTCACCAAAATTATTTATTTTAAATTCTCCACTGCAGTATCTCTATAATGATACATATCAACATTTACTTGTGTTGACAGAAACTCTTTGTGTTGGCTCTCTATGAGATATTACAAGTGTAAAACGTTTTTCAGAAATTAAATGTTGATGGATGTACGTATAGCTAGGGATGGAAGTGCCAAAAAGTAAGAAAGAAGAAACCATGATGTCTATGCATGCAGCAAAGCATGGGACGATGGCATGCGTAACCCCTACCTACATCTTTCATATTATGGATAATGAATAGGCTGGGCCTACGGGGCCTGGGATTACGCATATGTATGTTATTAATTAATAATAACATAGGATGCAATATTTTATTGTTGCATGCCATCACAGTGGCGGATCTAGGATTTTGCAAAGGGCGTAGCATGTCGCGCGAGTTTTGAAGCCACGCCCAGTTAATTATATCATAATATGCACGCGCGCGCGATTGAAAATCTGTGGAGTTTACTGTTACGTCTGCGTGCGTACACGCAGGTCTAACCCTTGATTTTGCATCGATAATCGTTGCGTAGGCGCTAGGCTTCCGTAAATAATAGCGTGTTAGCGCTAACGCACGCTCGCACAACGGGACGCAAAATAGCATGAAATCGACAGTAATTCAGCTGCGCGTGTTTGTGAGATGTGAGCTATTATACAGTCGCTGCAAAAGGGGGTTTCAGTGGAAACCTCTGAAACCCCCCTAGATCCTCCACTGCATCATCCCATGCTTTGATGCATAGATGGTTTCTTGTTTGTATACTTTTTGGCACTTCCATCCCTACTTGCATCCTTCAACATTTTATCTGAAAAATGTTTTTACGCTTGTTTCACTGGTTTTTCATTGTGCAAACGCTCATGCAAGAGCCCCACCCCTTTTTTCTCTGCGCTTGCGCCCCACCCTTTGATGAAACAGTGCATAAATAAACAGTTGCTCGTGAAGTTTACTTAATACATCTGTAGCCATCACTCTCCCTCTCCCTCCCTCCCTCTCCCTCTCTCTCATAGAGCATTCCACTAGTGCACATGTTGAACCAAGGACATATATATTACCTATGAATACTGCGCATGTACATATACGTGTGGATGATTAATCAGCCCACCGCATTGTGGGCAGTCCTGTATATCACACATAAACAATCATCAAGTAATTTGAAAGAAATTGCATAAAAAGGAACGGAGACGAAATTGGAATCATGTTACGATATAATTATTTTTATGTTGCGAGTATTATCATGAACATGTGTCTGTGTTCCAATCTCATCTCCCTTCCAATCCCTATATTTCTTACTGGTCTTGTCTCCTGTCATTTTTTCTGGCATTTTGTTAGGGACAGTTTGCTTGGTCATAAAGACATTATAATTAATTGCAAATTGTCCACCCTAAAACTCTCAGAAGTATATGGGTGTGGTCCAGCTGGGGAGGGGGGGTGTGGGGTGGGGAAGATAATAGAAAGGAAGAGGAGAGAGAGTTAAAGGCCTGGACAATGACACCCATAAATAGTTGTGGCATCTTAGGGTCCAACCCATGCAGAAGTAGTTATACAGCGATTTTTGTAATTTTGCAATCCGTGCCTAGAGCGACATACCCAATTTCCTTTGATGTTTCGTAGTGCGCATGTGCAGATTTAATGAGCGCACGTGTACAGAGGTTTTCAGTTTGATTGTCCGATTCCGAGTTTAAAATATCACTCATGCGCACACCGACTGGCCTACGAACGAGCCATGTAGCGGCAAATAAGTGCACCACTCTTTACGTTCATATTTGACCGAGATTCTTTCAACGTCGTAAACAGTGGCACACTTGCTATTGGCTGCTACATGCAGTGGCGTAGCTACGGTAGGGCTTGGTAGGGCCTGTGTCCTACCAAACATTCTTGCGCAATGAGCCGCCGCATGCTCGTGATATGAGCCGCTGAAAGCGGAGAAGGAGCGTCCAACTACCCATCATACCACGGAACGGCATTTAAATTTGAACCACTTAACGCACCTTCCAAAAAAGGAGCACGATGTGTAGCATAAGTGTAAGCTACAGCGTTAACGAGAGCGTTATCACAACAGCACTTAGTTAAGGGTATTACCCGTCACCTATCACTCCTTATAGGGAAGGTGAGTTAAGTGGTTCAAATTTAAATGCCGTTCTACGGAGTTGGACGCTCCTTCGCCGCCTTCGGCGGCTCATATGCTCCTGATTTAATTAAGCCCGAGGCGCTCGTGGCTTTTCAGTCCGCTGCCGGGAGTTGGCAGGACACAAAAGCCTTGTCTACTGCCTAAAATACACCCAAAACGATCTCATAAGGCCTGAAATTCCAAATTTTCCTGGGGGAGCGTGCCCCTAACCCTAGCCTAAGGACAAGCTTTGCCCGTCCTCAGTTAATTTGGTATGACGTGCCCTACCATTAAGCATTCCCTGCCTACACCACTGCTACATGGCTCGTTCGTGGGCCAGTCGGTGTGCGCATGCGTGATATGTGAAAATCCAACCTAGTATCTACGCGCATGCGTATATGGTGTAGTCTGCATATATAAACCTGCGTAGTCCGCATACAGTGCGTGTTCTTGGTCTTGATCGGCACTTTAATACTGCTTTCTATAATACTGAAGAAGGATTCGATTTTACCAAATGGCGAATTTCACGCAACGTTGTTTTCTAGTTTTGTTCGTAACCTTCGTCATTTCTACTGCGTATGTGGAGTGTAGCACCTGCACGCAGTATAAGTTTGGAGGTACAACTGGTGTACATTATTACACTTGCTGTAATAATTGCAATGATGAGGATCAAAGCTGTGATACAACGACGTATCAGGGTGGTGGATCAACTGGTGACTATTGCAGCTCCTGCGGTGTTCCAAGAGGTGGAGGTGTCAAGGATTTTACTTTCGACTGTCGTTCTTGTCCCCAGCAGTATTATTGTGAGACAAAGTGTGATGATGTATGGCTTGGCACACTGAAACAGATTCCGGGTCTGTGTGGCGCTTGGACGAAATGTTTCCGAAATTGCTGTAAAAAATCTCTAACTCAAATTGGAAAGAGGAACACTGATGATGTTGTTGAGGTA
This sequence comes from Theonella swinhoei, assembly GCA_963970385.1. Taxonomy (NCBI): domain Eukaryota; kingdom Metazoa; phylum Porifera; class Demospongiae; order Tetractinellida; family Theonellidae; genus Theonella; species Theonella swinhoei. The sequence continues at coordinate 13,548,568 of OZ019946.1, forward strand.
GATGACTTCTGTGGTGATGGTGTGTGCCAGTCAGGAGAGAACAACTCAACATGTTTCATTGACTGTTGTGAAGGTTCTGAATGTAACGAGTGCGGTAGTACTAGTAGTACTAATGGAGGCAAAGGTTTCGGAATATACCCTGCAATGATGGCTATATTGGTCCTTGCATTTGCTCTTCTGTACTACTAGTACTAAAGTTGAACTGACTTGACTTCCTAACTTTATATATGCTGTTTATATTACATAGATGTAGTTATTCTGAGCTGATTGGTATATACTGTGTATCTGTAGCTAGACCAAACAAACTGCATAGCAGTGATACTATGATGTAATAAACACATTCGTGTATGTAATGGAACTGCAACGTTAAACAATTTATACTGGGATAGGGACTGTAGAGGAACTCTTGTTTTCATATCATCTCCATGACCTGCATGGACAACATCACAGCTACCTATGAGTCAGTGTGAGTCCCATGAGGAAAATCCATGTTACAATAGCATGCATATGTAAAAGAAATAATAGTGAGTATACACAATGCACATGCTGTATAGTATATATTCAGTCAGTGGGCAGTTCATACAGGTGATCATGAACTGTCCAAAACTCAATATCCTGTAGAAAATATGTATTCAGTAATGTGACACTGGGTACATGCATGCATAATAGTCACTCACTCTCTAATCTGCTGCTGTACATGTAGTGATCTCAGTCTCTTCTCTGCCCTATACCCACCGCCATTAAAATTCAGTCTTGGCAGTCTTCTCCTTAACCAGCTCCATCAATCACCTCGTCTCTTTTGCAATTGCAAGTGCATGTGTGTGTAAAATAATGGTGTGCCTCCAATAAGCACACATGGAAATAATGAGGATACCTAAAATTGAATGCTTTTTACCATGGCCTAACATCTCACTAATCAGCTGTAGGAAAGTTTCAAAATTAAGATGTCCTGATTAGAGAGATTCCGCTGTCATATATATATTATATATGACTTGGATTTTTAAGGTGGTATAACAACCTATGTGTGAAAATAATCTCTGACTCCATTAGCAATAACAAATAGCTGTTTGTTATTGTTAATGGTGTCAGAGTGTGAATGATCTTAATTAAGTTGTGTGGGGATATTTGAAATGTATTCACTATAGCTTTTAACTGGAATAGGAGGATGGTGCTTTTAACTGGAATAGGAGGATAATGTGAATGACTTTAATATACAGGTATGAATATATCATGCTATTTTTCTCAGTTGGATACCTAGCCAGATCAATATATGGTCATATGGAGCTGTCACAGTATGTATAGTTGTATATACAGTAAAACCTTCCCACCTCACCCTGTATGAATAATGTAGTCACTGTCAGGTAAATAAACAGGTGTCCTACCACCTAGAAGAGTCAATCATCTTACAAGTGCCAGATGGTGCATATACATACCTTCCCATGTGCATCTCATCATAAAGATGTGAATAATATAGTCACCTAGCAGTACACAAGGGGATGTAATGGGTCAAGGTATGATTCTGTTTTAAGGAGATGTTTGTGAAATGCATTCACTACATGTATAATGTTTTTTAACTGGAATAGGAGGATGGTGCTTTTAACTGGAATAGGAGGATAATGTGAATGACTTTAATATACAGGTATGAATATATCATGCTTCATCCTAAACAAGTAATGCACAAAAATACATATATAGCACACTAGCAGATATATAGCATGGATAAAGAGCCAAAAATAGAAAGCCAACCCAGTAACTATGGCATAGTTACTGGGTTGGCTTTCTTTATATTTTTTGCTCTTATGGAGCCCAGTATGAATGCCCCCACATACACATATACACAAACACACGTAGACAAGTAGATATGCAGTAGAACCTCTGTAACCCAAGATGTCCTAGGGTGTCCAAATTATAGCATGCACATCTGTAATCTAAAGTGTATAATAGATATTCAGAAGTATAGCTATCAGGTTTAGCTATATAGACAGCATCCTTAATCTTTACTCATTTATCAACTAGATGTTTCGGTGTATTTACTGACATGCCTGAACTGCCACCACATTTGCCACCCCAAATACAATGATTGTGTAACTATAACAAGAGGTATGGTGTATTCACATTGGGTCATTCACACCGTCCTCCTATTCCAGTTAAAAGCATCATTCTCCATGCAGTTAAATCAGTGATGTATTATGCACATATGTATGGAAAAAACTATGTTTTTTACAATATTACTAAACACGGAAGGGTATTTTTCTCAGTTGGATACCTAGCCAGATCAATATATGGTCATATGGAGCTGTCACAGTATGTATAGTTGTACAGTAAAACCTTCCCACCTCACCCTGTATGAATAATGTAGTCACTGTCAGGTAAATAAACAGGTGTCCTACCACCTAGAAGAGTCAATCATCTTACAAGTGCCAGATGGTGCATATACATACCTTCCCATGTGCATCTCATCATAAAGATGTGAATAATATAGTCACCTAGCAGTACACAAGGGGTCAGTATGGGGGATGTAATGGGTCAAGGTATGATTCTGTTTTAAGGAGATGTTTGTGAAATGCATTCACTACATGTATAATGTTTTTTTAACTGGAATAGGAGGATGGTGCTTTTAACTGGAATAGGAGGATGGTGCTTTTAACTGGAATAGGAGGATGGTGCTTTTAACTGGAATAGGAGGATAGTGTGAATGGCTTTAATGTACAGGTGTGAAATCATGCATGATCCAAACAAGTACACAAGTAATGTACATTTATAGCACACTAACAGATAGCGTAGACAAAGAGAGAAAAAAAGAAGAAAGGAACCCAACCCATGCAGTAACTATGGAGCCCAGATGAATACTAGGCCTTAATTGGCGGATTATGCCAGCATAATAGGCTTTCAAGAACACAACACATTATTCCAGCAAAGTAGGCAGAAAAGTAAGTAAAATAAAGTTGGACAATAATAATATATCTGTGCATGTGTGCACTCTACATACATGTGTTGCAGCAGCAGAGAGTGTTCAGTATCAGTGTTACTGCAATGTAATAAATGTTAGATGTATTATGTGTGGCTTTTGGAGCAGTAAAAATGTTTATTTTGTATAAAAACAGAACACCACAATGTATATGCAGTGGTACAATCATAATATATAAGCACAATGCACAATAGGCATTAAAAATACATACATAATCTGTCAAGGTCTAATGAATATCCCCCCTCCCCCACACACACTCACATACATGCACATACACATAAAACTTGGACCCTCAGCCTCGAGAACTCTCTCCACACACAAAGTGCCCTGAGCTCACAAATAATTGTACACAAAAATAGACATGTAGATATGCAGTATAGAACCTCTGTAACCCAAGATGTCCTTGGGAAAGAAGGGTGTCCTAATTATAGCATGCACATCTAGTGTTTGTAATATCATCCTGTAATCTAATGTTTAAAGTCCCATAGTATATATAGCTATCATATAGACAGTATCCTAGCTCTTTACTCATTTATCAAATAGATGTTTCGGTGTATATACATTACATGCCTGAACTGCCACCACATTTGCCACCCCAAATACAATGATTTTGTAACTATAACAAGAGGTATGGTGTATTCACATTGGGTCATTCACATTATCCTCCTATTCCAGTTAAAAGCACCATCCTCCTATTCCAGTTAAAAGCAGTATACATGTAGTGAATCCATTTAACAAACATTTCCTTAAAACAGAATCATACCTTGACCCATTACATCCCCCATACTGACCCCTTGTGCACTGCTAGGTGACTATATTATTCACATCTCTATGATAAGATGCACATGGGAAGGTATGTATATGCACCACCTGGCACTCATAAGATGATCGACTCTTCTAGGTGGTAGGACACCTGTTTATTTACCTGACAGTGACTACATTATTCATACATTTAAGGAGAGGTGGGAAGGTTTTACTGTACAACTATACATACATATGACTGTATATACCTGCATGGCTACCATCCAACTGAGATGACCTTAAAAATGCCCTTTCTGTACTTATAGTAGAAGATTTAGCACAGCACATATGTGGAAATTGCTTGGGGTAATTTTAGTGTTAATGAACTAAGTTGTGTCTTATGGAGCACCATTTGTTTTCAAAAATACATTGCATGCATGGGGCTCTGTGGTTATAGTACTCTGGATTTCCAATCACTACGAGGTTGGCCGTGTTCTGTCATCCTTGGCCTGAGCTAGGCCAAGGGCGACAGGGAGCCTTCCAATTGGTCACCCTAGTCAATGCTACGTATATAGAGGGAAGCGATACAAAGAGAAGGGTCGGTCGAGAAAAAAAACAAGTGCGATTTGGCGTATGCGTTATTTCATGCATCAAGCACGCACACAGCAGTCGGACCAATACTTGCGCAGTAATTGACCATACACCCACACCGTACCCACACCCACACCTTCGAATTCGTGCGTCGATTCGTAAGCTTATCACGCGCGCGTTTTACACAGCGATGATTGATTGATTGATATTCATTACCCTGGGTTTACAGGATGCACAATGCAAATTACAGTACATACATCAAGAGACAGAGTTCGATAGCCACGGCGTCGGCAATGCACACCGAAGGGGATACCCATCCCACCATGACAGCATGAAAATATACACAACCACGTGTGAGCAACTAGCGCCGCGGGATAGACCATCAGGGGTTATGAGCGTGAGAATATCCGATGAGGGGGACGCATTCTTGACACTGTCGGCAATATGAACCGAGGGGGCTATCCATCCCGCCGTGACATGATAGGCCATGAAACTCAGCCCCAGGAAGTTGCCACTTGTGCACATGTACGTAGCAGTGTCTCGAATATTACACCACGACACAGGACTCCACTTTACCTATGAAAGAAGAACAGTGTCATAATCTACTCTTTGGCCGCTATTTTTAAGTAAGAATCTACTTTTTGGCCGCTATCGCTATTTTTAATTAAGGCCGCTATTTTTAATTAACACTAAAAGTAGCGTCTAAAAGTAGCCATTTCAAAATAGCTATTCCAAAAATAGCCTCCAAAAGTTTAAATAGCGGCCAACAAAATAGCTATTCCAGTTTAAATAGCGGCCAAAAGTAGATTTGGATTATGACACTGTTCTCCCATACGCACGCGCATGAGGTTTCATTTCAATTCCGCAGCATGCAGCTCGGCATGCAGTCCTGCAAGCGTCGATCGGCGCATTGTTACTTGATCCTTATACATGAATTCGGCTAACGAAAGTAACATAACACATGTCACGTGAAAAGGTCCGCTGGTTGGCAAGAGTTGCACATGCACTGTAGTGCTGTAGCGAGTGACGCTGTAAGTTAAATTTGCTACTGGATGGCTCATCTAGAGAGGGAACCTAACAATCTTTTTATTATGCCGACGTCTCTGTAGTTGCGGCGAAACGAGCATGTAAAGTAACAATTGGAACTGTTTACGTTTGTCAGGCCAAGCTACGATATAAAACAATGAATATGCATCCACATACAGGCGTGGTAGTGTCCTTTGAACTATACCGAGGTTTATTATTGTATATACGCGCGAGCTGACGCGCTGCGAATCAACTGTAGCTAGCCTGCTGTGCTTAGCTAATCCGAAAGTGAGTCACAGATACATACTACCAATAACCTTCTCGGATATGCTGTAGGCCTTATCACTGCTAGTGCGCAACTGAAAGAGGGGATGCTCGAGCCCCCTCTTCCCCCCTGGCTACGCCGCTGTTGAATCATAGATAGTAGAGGGGTTGAATACAGGGAACGGTGTAAGGTGTTTTCTGCTGTGGTTCCTGTGCTCAGCAGGATTATTTTGAGGCGAAATGTAATAATGCATGTTTTGGGCTGCTCAAAGTACGTAACTCCAGGTCTGTGTGGAGATTGGTCGAAATGTTTCCGAAATTGTACAGACCAGTATTATGTACCCCACCGTATATCCCCGTATTCTATACAGTACGTTGGGAATTATACGTGTGGGGCCCCCGTATTCTATACAGTACGTTGGGAATTCTGTGGGTGGGGCTCGTACAGGGCACAAGACATCTACGTATGGCGGCTCCCCACCATACAACTCTATACGAAAACCTCTTCTTGTTGCGTGTGTCAATCTCTTTTAGTGTTATCGTGGAACGTCGAGAGGGACGAGAGCTTCTGACGTGGCGACCGCACAGTTCTTCCCCTAACGTCAGCTTAGCCGTGGAGTCCTGTGCAGGGTAAGCCTAAATCACTCCCCCACGTTTGTAGCCACTTAGTATTTCGCTGCTATAACTTTATTCTTTCTCCCGCCAGGAGACTACAGGAGTGTCTCCATGAGCATGGAGGAGGGAAGGTTGGACAAGTCTGGTATGATGGAGACGTTCCTCTGTTCCTCGTGAACTTTCTCACAAGAATGGCTCTGAGGAAATTGGTGGCAGGGAAGTCTGAACTGGAGAAGCAACTAATGACCAAACTGCGGAGTAAGTCACAGCTGCAAATATATAGGACAAACTGGTACACAGCTCAAAGGAGATTGTTCCTGCATGATGTTTGTGTGAGTGTATATAGTGAACAAGTGATTATGAACACTCTACATTGTGTTAATTTGTAGTGGTGTCAGCAATTCTGAGAGTATACCCAGTATAGTAAGAGAGTAGTAAAATACTAGTAATTGACACAGATCAATGACCAGTACATATTCTTATGTCTGTGCATGTGCAGACCAAATGTCTCTGTCAGTTTGTCAGTTGTACTACGATCACCATGTAGCACTTTCATGTTTCAAGAAGTCAGCATTTAGAACTGTGTGACTGTGTTTTCCCTCCTTCCTTTCTTCCCCCTCCTTCCCCTTTCCTCCCTCTTCCTCCCTCGCTTCCTCCTTCCCTCCCCCTTTCTCCCTCCTTCTTTTCCTTCCCCTTTCCTCCATTCTTCCCTCCCTCACTCCCCCTCCCTTCTCCCCATCCCCTCCGTCCCTTCCCCACATAGGTGACTGGGGGTCACCAGATGGTGTTAGGTGTAAGGTAGACACACAGCTCTACCTAGTATGTCCTGACCACATCCACAGGAAGGATCATAAAGTGATTCCTGTCAACAATAAAAACCAAGAAAGCTGCATGGATACGTGGGTTGACAGCCAAGTTTTACAGTTTGGAAGCTTGCTTCAAGGCTGCAGAGTGGAAGTACAAAAACCTGGTACGTACTCACTGACGACAGACTGGACTGTAGTTATACTTTACCTTTCACACCTGTATACAGAAGTATCAATGAGATTATTATTAAATGATCTGAAATGTGTACAGAGGACGTATGAGCTGGGCCTTGAACTTGGGGTCCCGGAATCTGACCTTGACGACATTGAAGTTGATTATCAATACTCTGTAGCAGACAGGAGGCGAGAAACACTAAGGAAATGGGAGAGAATTGATGAACGACCTTCGTGGTCCAAGCTAGTCAGGGCACTGGTGGCTATCAATGAACGTCGTGTAGCAAGGAATATTGCTGAGAAATACGGTATACTCCATAGCCTAAAATATTGGGGGCCTGACTGTACCCTAGGGAGTTTATGGCTAGTACTAGGGCTTTCCTGTAAGCCTCATATGACTGGAATATTAGGGGGTTCTGCCCCCTTACAAATTATTGGTGGGCTTCAGTCCCCTTAGCCCCCCTTCCTAGGCCTATATATACTCTTACTATAACAATATATGGACTGTATTGTATCTCTGTAGGTGTGCCCTTTCCATCTGAACTGGAGCCAGAGACTGCTCAGAAGTCACCAACTGCCTCTCCTGTAGTTAAAACAGAGGTGAGTGTTAAACATTGTGGTTTATTGCTTGTGAGATGTTTCTGTCTTACAATACAGTTGGATGCTGAGCAGAGGACGAAGACCAAAAGGGTTAAACCAAGCACTGAGAAAGATGATTCTGAAGTGGCAAAAATAGACAAGAAATTGGATAAACTTGAAATGGAGAGAAGACAAAACTGGGAGAGAACTGCAAGTGCCAGGGAAGAGGCTGAAGTGATGGTAGAAGATGTGGAGAGGTTAAAGCGAGAGAAACAGTTCCTGCTGGAGGAGATTAGGAAGAAAGAAAGTGAACTGGACTGCTTCAATAAACTTCATGCCCAGCATCTTTCAATAAGCCAACATGAAAAGGAAGTTCTTCAAGAGAGTATTAAAGTAAAAGAGAATGAGCTTCGAGAGGCCAAGGCCAAGCTTCAGGAGAAGGAGAAGAAGCTGGAGAAATGCAAAGAAAAGATACAAAATCTGAAGAAGAGGATTGAGGAGGGAGTGAGGGAGTTGAGGGTATGTGATGGAAGGATCAGTGAACTGGAACAAGATAAGTCCAGAGCAGTAGCAGAGCTGGAGTTGGAAAGAATGAAGGTCAGAGTCCATTTCTCAATGGCTGAAATGTCTGGGAGGCCATAAGAAAAACCTAGAAGGGGGTGTAACTTAAAATATGCATAATGATATAATTATTATAGCTTCTTAATTAAAATTGTTGTGTTCAATACACAGAATGTAGAGAGGATGGAGACATTTAAAGGAAAGATGAGAAAGGAACATGCAGAGAAAGAACATCAGCTAATAGAGAAGTTCACTGATAAGGAAGATCAGGCGAGGCAGAGACTGGCAGAGAGAGAAGCTCAGCTCAGTGAAAAGCTTGCCGAGAAAGATGCACACATAAACAGCTACTTAAAAGAGATTTTTGATCTAGGGCAACACTTGAAAGTAAGTTCATTCATGTCTTCATGTCCAAACCAATCACTAGACATGTTCTTTCCCTTCCAGCTGGCAGTAGAGATGAATGCACAGAGTCTACTGCAGTACAAGCAGCTGGCAGAGCTACAGGAGGCTAGGATGGAGAGAGAGAGAGGGAGAAAATAGCTCTAGAGTTGGAGTTGATGGTTGTCAAACAGTAAATAGTTATACCTGTTTGTAAACACTCTGCAATCCTTCCACAATTTAATCCTGTATATTATCTATTCACCTCGGCCAACTGAGTTGCCATGGTAACTCAGTTGTCACAGCAACATGCTAGACCCCTGGTAGTGAATCCTGTTCAGTGTGTCTCTCTGTTCTGCTTTAGATGATGTCATATATTTCTTTAGATGATGTCATATATTTCTTTCTGTAGAAAGAGAGAGAAGGATGTACAGATCATCAAGGAGGTACTATATATGGTGTACTGTACATGTACTGTGAGTGTACATGTTGTAGCAGGTTGTGGGGTGAGGGTTAAAAACATAAATAACAGAGAAAGGTGAGATGGGAATGATGGTTTTAGTTAGGCCTAAGTATTGTATTTTAGAATTTCCCAAGGAATTTATCAAACCACCTTATTATGCTCACTTTTTGTTTCATTATGCTTATCAAAAGTTAAAAGAAATGAAGCAGAGGAGCAGCTTGTTGATGACGAAGATATCGATGCACGTCTGTGTTTACTGCCACGACTGCAATTGGTCAACACTGCATTTCCTGTTCAGCTTTAGAGCCCATAAAACATCGAGAACCAAGGGTACTTTGTCTTTCTGGGAGTCTTCAACACTTTCGCGGTCTTGAATCTCTTCTTCGACGTCTTCTAACTCGTAATACTTGCACACTTATACATGTTTGTGCACGCACGCCATAGTGCCTATTACTCCCAAAACTTGCACATAATGCCTATCACTGCGTATTCTCAAAATTATGCCGGCATAATTCACGCAGGTCTAGTTTTGGTCCATTGGAGCATAAATTGCATTCTGTAAGAGCCCATAAAACATCGAGAACCAAGGGTACTTTGTCTTTCTGGGAGTCTTCAACACTTTCGCGGTCTTGAATCTCTTCTTCGACGTCTTCTAACTCGTAATACTTGCACAATTATACATGTTTGTGCACGCATGCCATAGTGCCTATTACTCCCAAAACTTGCACATAATGCCTATCACTGCGTATTCTCAAAATTATGCCGGCATAATTCACGCAGGTCTAGTTTTGGTCCATTGAGAAATCGGTATGAGGGAGTGGGAGGTGGGTAGTAGGAAAGTGAGGTAGTGGTAAGTGTAGGTTGGTAGGTAGGTCAGTGAGGTAGTGATGTGTGAAGGTGGGTAGGTAGGGAAGTGAGGTAGTGATGTGTGTAGGTGGGTAGGTAGGGAAGTGAGGTAGTGATGTGTGTAGGTGGGTATGTAAGGAAGGGAGATAGTGATGTATAGCTCTACCTCTCAATCAACACAACAGGTACAGTTGATATTGAGAGACAATCTCAGAAAATGTGAGGTTGTGTGTACTTGTTGTCTCCATTCCAGTCCACTCTACAAACTGCCAGATAGGGGTTGACAAAATATGCTAGCATAATTTTTGGACTAATAGGTGAAGTTTCAATGCTGCTGACTAATAGGCAAAGATTGCTTTAGTCTCAGAGCAGATACCGTCATGAGGAGCAGCATACAAGTTAATGCTTAGTGCAACCCTCTAGTGCTGCAGTTGAAGAATCTTTTTGATGCTTGAGAACAGTTTTTCTGAACAGCAAACAATTTTGCGTACTGGCGCATGCGCAAAACGTGTATTTGGGGACCAAGTGCAAAATTACGTACACGCAAGGAGAACGCCCAGTATATCGATATCATTGCTTTCTTAACAGGGAAATGCGCTATAGTAGCAATGACATGTGAGGGTGTGATACATGCACACCATTTTGCGAATGCGCCAATACGCAAAAATTGTGGGGTTCAAACGCAAATGATATTGACTGAACGAAGCAAAATCGGACGACTCCGGACTAGGCTATACCGCATGATTCCATGGAACCCACATTTTTGCTGTACAGAATAATATATCCAAGAAGCTCTACTCATTGGAGCAAACTACTCTAGCTAGCCAGCGACCATGCCCCAGACCTTTTCCGCGCTTGCGCAATGAATACAGGAAGTGGGATGTGGGGAAAAACGAAGGAAGGGTCTGGCACTTCGAATAGGCCTAGCGCGGCAGATGGAATGTGAGCTTGGGCGTAATATGTGCATTTGTCAGACCGCAAATAGTAAAGAGGCAGCGATATTCGATTCCATGACTAAGGGAAAACGTAGGTAGCACAGGGATTTGCTGAAGCCAGCGAAAAGGCACTAGCTTAATCCTGGGGTAGCCCTCACGTAGCCTTACACGATCGCAAACCTTCCTTTTCCCTTCGTTTTTTCCCCACCCCGCCCACCCTAGTTTGGCCAGTCACGCGGCTGTTACACTCCGCCTTCGGCGGCCACCAAATCTGGAACCCTCATTTTCTGAATTCTGCATCCCCCACTGTACCGCGTACCAGTACATTGGCGGGCTTAATTTGCGTGACTGCGAACGCAGCTAGCCTACTTCACTATCTCGGATAAAAATCATAGCATCACACGTCATTTCCTGTATGGACCATCAAAAAGTGCCTACCTGCCCCACCGTCTCCGCCGGCCCTGTCTCGCTATTCACGCACTAGAAACTATAAAGCGGTATCGCAGCGATACTAAAAGCATCAGTGCAAGTAGCGCTTTAATTTAAAAGTAAAATGGTTTTTTTCCTGAAACTACCGCGTTGAAAGGTTATGGCGTGAAAACAGGCGAAAAAGCCAATATGTTAATAAAAGCACTAAAGTGCAAAACCCTCGGCGTATATACATGTACGTATAACGTAAACTATCCGCATGCGTAGGCCTATGACGTTGAAACCCCGCCTCCATCTATAAAGTATACGGAAGAATATACTGGTCCTGGGCTAGAAGGTTCTGTATGTATGTATGTGTACCTTAGTGGGTTGAGTTATGTAATTACGTCATAAGTATGATTGTGTACGCATGCGTGAGATTTATTATTTTGTGTTCGTATTGAGCTCCACGCGCCATATCTATATCTGCCTGCATCGGCGTAGCCACGACACACTACAGAGTTCACTCTATCAGTTGGCGTTTGAAACAACGCTAGTAGGCCTGCGTAAAATATGCTTGCACTATTTTGAGCATAAATTGCATTCTGTAAGAACACGAGCATAATCGGGCTAAAAGCGCTCGTAATTAGTAGGCGTGGCCTCGAGAAGAGCTCGGAGGGTAGCATTGGTGCGGCAGGTAGCGATGTTCTGGACCCAGAGCTGGCTGGAGTAGACTCTGAGAGCTCGTTTGACGAGGATCAAGAAACAACTGAAGAACAAGAAACAAGAGCTACGACTTCAGAGGCGGGTGATTGCACCGTCGTTTATTAATGGACCGTTTGAGAGCGCGCCGAGTTGTCAAGGACATGCTTGTCAGTATAAGTTATAGCATAAATTTGTGTTGAATTTTTGCGAATAATTTGTTACTATTACAAGCAAAATATAACAAAAAGTAACCAGTGCTATCAAGTATAATTAGAGATTTGTTGTGCACATTCTACTCAGGCCTAAACGCTAGACTCGCTGCCTATCCATAGTGAAACTTCTGATGCCTTCACGGTGCGTGGACCGAGCAAAAAGTAGTCGAGGTAAGCCGGTATTAATTAACATATTGGCTTTTGGCTTGTTTTCTGGCCATATCTCCTGAACGCCGTCGTTTAGCAAAATCGCAAAACTATATTTCAAGCCCTTGTAGCGCTGAGGCCGTCGGTATCGTTCAATAGTCCTCTTGTATCCTGTAGCGCGAAAATAGTCGTCCACACACACACACGCTGACACACAAACCAAAAAATACAGTAGCCCTCGCTGCGCATGCGCGCCGTGGGAAGGGCAATATGTCTGCACTGGCTTACCTCGACTACTTCTTCTCTCTGATTTTCGCTTTACACGCGTAGTGCCCTTTCAGTGTGGCTAAAATTACGCTGAAGTGTGTGCATGTGTATATGTGCACGCACGCATGTCTATACATAGTTGCAGGATATATATACTATGTAGAGGATGAGGCTGTAAATGATTCTAAATCTGCTTGTCTGACATAATATCCATACAGCAGGAGTGGCGGAAGCAAATTTTGATTGGTACACACGTGCCACTAATGCCCACATGCACGTCCTTTAGCTGCTAGTATTGGTCCGGTCTCTGGGTCCCCAGGCTGTCCCCTCGCGCGCACGCACATATGACCTTTGTACCTGAACAAAACTTAGGAAGGGGGCGAGCCTAGTAAGGTAACGCTGGGTAACTTCGGACGGGGGTAACTCCGGACATTTCCGATGTCTACCCTTGTAACTCATTGAAAATACAACCTATAATTTTTTAAACTTAGACTGAGGATAACTACTGACCTGGACCTGTGTGTGAAGACAACACGGCTTCTACGTTCTAATTCCAGGGGGCTACAGTATCACTTATTCGCGGCTAAATGTCGCAAAAACTTTACTGATGCTACAAGGAACCTTGATTTTCACAAAATGTGTGTCGGATTATCTGACACACATTTGGTGAAAATCAAGGCTGATATGTCTTTGATATATGTTCACACTAATCACTCTAAAACTGCCACATTCAACTGCACATGCACTACTGTCCGAAGTTACCCGACCCACTAATTTATGATGCGGTTAAGGTTTGGGGCGGTAATGCAGCCGCGAGCCTATGTATCCAAAGTTGGTTTGTATGCACATGCTGTTGATGTATCAATGTAAGTGTGCCCTTGATTTGGTTAAAATATCTGTTGTATTGGCAGACCTGTGTTAAAAAGAATAAAGTTCGTCCGGAGTTACCCCTAGTTACCTTACGCGAAATCGCGTGATCCCAAATTACGCAATTTCCTTACATAGCAAGCTCCTTACCCGTAGACTCCACGGCTTTAGACCACGTAGTGGACTGCGTTACATGTATGCGTGCACGCTTGATGTCGAACTATAGCCTAGCCAATGCATGAAGAGAGCGATATACATTTCAATAAGACGGCAATACACGTACAGGTAAACAGTACAGGGAAGCTCTGGCAGCCAGGTACAGCATGATGAGAGGCGCCTTACTTTCATTCCAGTTGGCACGCAGTAGGCCCTACTGCCTTGTACTGTTACTTGTACGTTCACTTTGCTGTGCACAGGAAATACCGCTTTAATTGCCAAGTCTTTTCTACCCTAGGGCGGTGCACGTGATTTCGCGTACCGGGCTCTCCCCCGTCTTATTTTACTACGGGTCCAAAGGTCGTTCGCTGTACGCGCGCGCAGGGGACAGCCTGGGGACGAGGCTAGCCCTGCACCAATAGGCACATCTTATTTGTGGCTATATACACTCTCACTGTGTACAGACATGCATATAGATGGCCAGTCACATGACTAATGTTGATGGCGGGGTCAGAAAAACCTGCCATATTTCCTACTATGCAGTATATTGAGGTGTAGTATGTGTACATTCCCTGACAATATCTACATATTGAACTAGACACGTACATATAGCATATGTACTTGTACATAGCCATCCTAAATCCTGCTGAATCTATTACTAGTGTACATGTGGTCCAGATATGACAATACACATTACATCATGATGTACATTACATGTCATGTGATCTCCCCTCAGCTCACTGTGCAGTGCCATAAAAAGAAGACAGCAACACGTGTAATGGAGAGAGGATCTTCAACAACCGATGATCAATTTGCATATTTCACACCAGATGCCTGCAACTTTGTTTATAAATGTCAATGGAGTACAGAGAAATGGAAGCAACTTCCTCCATCTCCATATCGTAACTCTGGACTAGTCATCATTGATGGGGAACTGACTGCTGTGGGGGGAGAGAGTGGATATCGCCGTACTTATACTAACAAACTATTTACATTACAACAGGGCCAATGGGTTGAGCACTACCCCCCAATGAACACTACACGTTCCTATCCTGCTGTAGTTAGTACATCAGATGGCGATTATATAGTAGTGATTGGGGGAGATGATGGCCGTTGGACTGCTACAATTGAACTATTTCATGTGAGGAGTAGAAGATGGTATGAACTAACCAACTTACCACAGGCTCTCACCCAATCTTCAGCCACAATATGTGACAATAAATTACACGTAATAGGATGTGATGGTACTGGCTATTCGTGCTCCCTTCAAGCTCTACTATCCATTGACCAGCCAATCACATCACAGTCGATATCGAATATCCTTACATGGACACCGCTACCTCAGCTACCAGTAAAGGACTCAACAGCTGCTACTCTCTGTGGACAGCTAGTAACAGTTGGTGGTATGCGAGGTGTGTCACAGGTCAACTCCATTCACCAGCTAATGGATGGACAGTGGGTGAAGATTGGCTCTATGTCTAGTGGTAGGAGTTGGTGTTTAGTAGTCACTCCATCACCAGACAAGATGATGATAGTTGGCGGACATGGAGGAGAAGACAGTGTTGAAGAATGTGTTGTTGTGTAGTTATGCATGTACATGAATATAATACATGACATTGTGTAAGTGGCATCCTTGTTAAAATGTTAGTGCTATACCTGGAGGGGGGGGGGGGGGGGAGGGAGGGAGGGAGGGAGGGAGGGAGGGAGGGAGAAAGGGAGGGAGGGAAGGAGAGAGGAATATATGGAAGTAGCAGAGGGTGAAAGTGAGGGAGAGAGGGAGAGAGGAAAGGGGGGGGGGGGGGGGGGGGGGGGGGGGGATGATCACACCACTACATACATAAACTTTCCATAGTACATGGTCCAAGAGATGCCAGGCAAGGCAACACAACACAACAGAACGACAAAGCAACACAACACAGCTTGTCTGAAGCAGTCATTTCAGAGAAAAATTAGCTGCCTCTGGTGGGACTTGAACCCATAACACACACATTTAGGCACAAAGATTTGTTGGTCAAGAATCATGCTATTTTGTATATGTTAAGGCTAATGGGTATGTTGATGCCATTTCTACGTAGATAGTGTATAGTGACTAGTCTCGTACCGAGACCCAGCTCTCTAAAAGCAGGAGACCCAGCTCTCTAAAAGCGGCTGCAGGTGTGCTGTATTTGACAGAGTAAACTGTGGTCTTAGTTGGAGGAAAAAATGCAGCAAACACTGCACAAGTCTACTGTTACCAGACTCTCTCCCGCTTTTACAGATGTGGCTAACATTATATACTCTGTGTTATTTCACACTCTGTGAAGAGACCAGAAGTCATAGAGTTATCCAAAATGAAAGTAGACATGACACTGCAGTGACATGTGGACATATTACATCGATGACATGATGCATCCCATGTGGAGGATGACCCTACAATGATTTAATGGGATATATGGTACAGCTGTGAGGAAGTCTTTCTTCAATAGGATAACTACTGTCTTACTTACATGCACTAAAGTGCAGAATCCTCGCACGCGCTATTGAAACGGTGACCGACTGCACGGTTGCTGTACAATGCAGAAAGCGGTGTATCGCTGCAACAAAGCGGTTTTAGAGAAATTCTACAAACCGTTTGACCTTCGTTGCCCGTTGAGTACGTTTTCTCGACGAACAGACGCTCCAGAGGTGAGATGTTGATTAACGGACACGCAGACCCTCGCTGCATGCGCATGCAGTTAATCGTACTTGCACTGTATATACATTGTCCATTTTAACTACGTTTCTTAGTTCATGTATATCTCCTCTGGGTCACGGCAGTGATTATTATTATGATAATTATCATGTTAGTAACTTACATTGTTGCCTGGTAGAGTAACAGATCAAAGGCTAAAGTGTGCCAACGTATCATATGTGGCACACTTATTACATCACTAATTACATAAGGCTAGTAAGGGAGTGGTTAGGGGCTGGGAAACAAATTAGTTGTTACATGGGCCCTCGTGCTCACACAGGATATGTTGGCACTTGGGCCCATGCAACAACTAATACTAGTAGAGGCTGTTTCCTGTTGTTTTCAAATGCGAGGTGTACATGCAGAGAGTATTACTACATGTGTTAATTTCCTCTTACGTTCATAGGTTAATACAAGTAAATAAAAAAATTTAGAAAATTTGAAGTGGAATACATGTATAGATATTGCAAAAAAAATGAACAGAGACAAGATTAGGACTATAGCTATATATCATTTATATATATAGCATATCTGTATCCCAAGCTTGTCTCTGTTCATTTGCAGTTTCGATGTGGACAGTGTGTAGAAGCACTTGTAGAGCAGGTTGTTTGTTTGAAAAGTATCTCAGCAACCACAGCACAGTCCATCCTAACAACAGCAGTATGTCTAGTACATGGCAGTACCAACTGTTACACGTCTTCCTCTGAAACAGTAGAGGACTGTCAGCAATTAGGAAGACAGCCCCCGGTTTAAATGATAGTCATTCTTGAGATACAAGACGGTTGGTCTGGGTGGTCTGCAGGAGTATATCCTCCCATTCCTGTGAAAGAATTCTGTTTTATTAGAACAAATATAGCCCATTATTAATGAAACATTCCAGACCTTTTGACTTCTGCACTGCTTCTTAAATTCTCTAAAACTAGCTAACTCCACAGTAAGTGACTGGCAGTATAGACTGAATTTACTAAGTTCCTTGTGTTCTGAGGAGACAGTAGCCAGAGATGAAATTTTACATCACATATTTTTCCCGTTTCTGTGTTCTTGCAGTGAATGATCTAATTGCCTATGCTAATGTATTAGTTGGCAAGCTGATCATATATACAAGTGTAAAAACATTTTCACTAAAATGTTGAAGGATGTAGGGATTGAAGTGCCAAAAAGTATAGAAACAAGGTCAAAGTGCAGCATGCATGCAGACAAAGGGAGGGGATGATAGCATGCAACAATCATAACATGTGTAACCCCTTTTAGTATTTACAGATATGGGGTTACGCATGTTATGATTGTTGCATGATATCCCACGCAATAAGATATATATATATATATATATATATATATGCATGGATATAAACTTCAAGCCATATGGTGACTGCACAAGACTATATACTTTCATGTAATGTATATTGGAGGTATCCTAGAGGACCCCACACTATATGCACCTTGGGTTAAGTGAATATAATAGCTCACAAAACTAGCTATATGTGATAATGCAAAAAGTATACCATTTTTTCACTGTACAAATAGAACAGGATTGCCATAGAGTCAGTCACATTATAGTGGAGTCTAAGGATGTCTAAGTGGGCGTGGTTGGCATTGTTGCCATGACGACCTTCCCCACGGCCTCCACCTGGAACCCGATCTCCAGTAGTTTCTGGTGGTCGAGGATCAAGCGACCATCGAAGATGAAGGCGGGTTTCTCCATCAGATCGTACACCCTCTGGTAGTCAAGTTGAGTGAACTCATCCCACTCAGTACATATGACCATTGCATGAGCTCCACTTGCAGCCTCGTATGGGTCCTTGGCAATGGTGACCAGTTTCTTAAACTGGTCTGGGGACGACATGACTGAAGGGTCGGTGAGGTCCATACGAATTTGATCTGTTGTCACCTTCGGTTGAATGTGGAGTGGAGAGGGGAAGAGAGTTGGGTGAGGAGGGGAGGAGGAAGGAGGAAGGGGGGTGGGGGTAGGTGGAAAAGAATGGATATTGTGTGGGAGGGAATGAGTAGAGTGTAACTTCACTATCTCGTCAACAATTGCCCATATTTGTGTACTTGATATCAACACTTGGGAATCAGGAGATGAACCTCACTAATCAGGACACCTTACTAATCAGGACACCTCACTAATCAGGACACCCCACTAATCAGGACACCTCACAAATCAGGACACCTCACTAATCAGGACATCTCACCAATCAGGACATTCACTAATCAGGACATCTCACTAATCAGGACACCTCACTAATCAGGACACCTCACTAATGATGACACCTCATTAATCAGGACACCTCACTAATCAGGACATCTCTCTAATGACGACACCTCACTAATCAGGATACTCTACTGACCTGTGGGTCGTAGATGATGATCTTTGCCTCCTCATCCATCAGATGTTTAGTGATGTAGATACTAGATGATTCACGAGTGTCCCCGGTATTCTTCTTGAAGGCAAAGCCAAAGATAGCAATTCGTTTGCCAGTGACAGTCTGGAAGAGCTTGTCAACAATGAGTTTGGCAAAACGGCTCCTTTGGAAGTCATTCATGGCTATGACCTGGAGGGAGGGAGGGAGGGAGGGAGGGGGAGGGAGGGAGGGAGGGAGGGAGGGAGGGAGGGAGGGAGGGAGGGAGGGAGGGAGGGGAGGGAGGGAGGGAGGGAGGGAGGGAGGGAGAGAGGGAGGGAGGGAGAGAGGGAGGGAGGGACGGAGGGAGGGAGGAAGGGAGGGAGGGAGGGAGGGAGGGAGGGAGGGAGGGAGGGAGGGAGGGAGGGAGGGAGGGAGGGAGGTAAGAGAGAGGGAGGGAGGGAGGGAGGGAGGGAGGGAGGGAGGGAGGTAAGAGAGAGGGAGGGAGGAGGGAAGATTACTGACAGTATAGCTTGTAAGGGAGGTTGAGAACATGAACTAGAGTCAACTTAGTACGAATAGCACACACACACACACACACACACACACACACACACACACACACACACACACACACACACACACACACACACACACACACACACACACACACACACACACACACACACACACACACACACACACACACACACACACACACACACACACACACACACACACACACACCATTACCTGATGCCAGTACTCAGCCACCTGTGGTAGGTTCAGAGCCTCACAGAGATACACCAAATTCAACACGTCTTTCTGGAAGCAGCTACCTCCAAATCCGACACTCGCCTTCAAAAACTTGTTCCCAATCCGTGAGTCACGACCAATAGCATGTGCCACTTCCTCCACGTCTGCACCTGTAGCCTCGCATACAGCACTGATGGCATTGATACTGGATATCCTCTGGGCTAGAAATGCATTTGCAGCAAGTTTCGACAGCTCTGAAGACCAGGTATTTGTGGTGATGATCTTATCCACTGGAACCCAGTGTTGATAGACCGAACTGAGAGCTTCGATGGCGAGGCGACCGGCATCACTCTCCTCTCCTCCGATAAGGACACGGTCGGGATGGAGGAGGTCATTAATAGCTGTACCCTCCGCCAAAAATTCAGGATTCGAAAGAACTTGAAATGGAATACTAGGAGCACAGTAGGAGAAGATTTTCTTGATGCTGTCGGCGGCTTTTACGGGAACGGTACTTTTTTCAACTACGATTTTAGCTTGTTTTGAGATTTCGGCGATTTTTCTAGCTGCAGTTTCGACGTATTTCAAATCTGGTGCACGTCCTTTTCCTACGCCAAATGTCTTTGTGGGTGTGTTGACAGATATGAAGATAAGATCAGCTTCTATGATAGCAGCATCGTCGTTAGTTGTAAAGAAGAGATTTTTGCCACGAACTTTTTCAACTATCTCCTTCAGGCCTGGCTCGTAGATGGGCAGATTGGAGGAATTCCATGCATCGATACGAGGTTGGCTGAGGTCTACAACTGTGACCTGAGGGAAGGGAAGAGGAGAGAGAGGGGGGAGGGGGGAGGGAGAGAGGGGGAGGGGGGAGGGAGAGAGGGGGGAGGGAGGGAGGAGGGAGGGAGGGAGAGAGAGAGAGAGAGAGTTAGGAAGAGAGGGAGGGAGAGAGAGAGAGGAAGGGTGAGGCTCATAATCGCGTATCATTACAAACTAAGCATCCCTGTAGACTCTAGACTTGCGGTATTGAAAATCCCATATCGTGAATCCTGCGAATCAACACCAGTCCTTCTATCTCGTACCTGAATGTCGGGACATTTGTAGGCAATAACACTGCAGGTTGGCCCGCCCACGTAGCCAGCACCGATGCAACAAATCTTCTTCACCGACATACGTCTCCAAGCTAGCAAGGGTCAGGGAAGCTTGAGTCACGCCCAGTTGGTGCAAGAACACATGGATGGGGCTGCGCCTTCTAATTGCTCATGCGCAATTCTTGCGGTCATATTCACGCCCACAAACCAGTATATACAGTACATGTAGAAATAGGCAATAACACTGCAGGTTGGCCCGCCCAACGTAGCCAGCACCGATACAGCAAATCTTCTTCACCGATATCATGTCATGCAAGGTAGGAAAGCTTTCAGTGCCACAAGATAATGCGAAAAGGCATCCTAATATAGAAGCCAGAGCGTCATAATAATAATTGTGTAAGTAGAATAGAAATAGGCGATAAATATCGGACGGGTGCTTGCTGATGGTGCAATTACCCCAACAGTAGCGGACGTCGAACTACAGCCATATGCGTTGCATGTCCTGCAGCTGCCAGGCTGTTGATGAAATGAGGTAAGCATATGACAGTATCCGTCTTGTCAATGAACTAGCAGAGCTGTGAGTGATTTGAAGTGTTCCTTTAAATTTTTAATGAGGAATGCTAGTGTGTATTAAAAGCGTTTTATCAATAATTATAATTTTCTTTAGCCACATATATAAGCAAGTCGTACATCTGAGGTGGAGCATATTGCATGATGAGTTTTGAAAGTAAGATTTTATACAGCTACACTACAGTATATTTGGCAGGTCAATGAGGCTATGTGTATCGCCTACTCCGTGTCGTTTTTATACAGCTATGTCAGTGTTTCTACCTTCTGCAACTCTACACGGATAGGCTTTAAAATGCTAAAGCACCAAGGAAATTATAAATGGCATGTTACTATATAGCTATATTGAAATGGGAAGGTCAGAACTTCCTTAGAGAATCCTGCTCTTCTCACAGCTAGTCAATACGGCTGGTTAAATGTGATACAGGCCAGAAAGTGGCAAAGATTTCCGAATGTCATTGTAGATAAGTATCCTCGCGCGATCACGTGCACCATCTTATCATTACGCATGCGCAGTTCATAGGTTTGCTTTCACGAGGTGGCAGGTGCAGAAGTGTAAGAAGGCTTTATTCGACCTAAGGCGTGACAGCTAGTAGACGTGGTGGACGTGGGAAACGATGGATTTAGCTACTCAACAGATTCTGTCCAGCCTCTCTGGCGGGGACCCGCCGCGCGCCCCTGAAGACGGTCTGGCCAACTTCGGCAACAAAGTAAAAGAATATGGAACACAGTGAAGACAGAACGTCGGGTCAGGTGAGTCGAGAGAGAGAGAGAGAGAGAGAGAGAGAGAGAGATAGAGAGAGAGAGAGTGTGTTGTGTGTGTGTGTGTGTGTGTGTGTGTGTGTGTGTGTTTGTGTGTGTGTGTGTGAGAGAGAGAGAGAGAGAGAGAAATGGTTGGGGTCACTTCTAGAAACAGCTACTAGTTGTGAAGCTTTTGTACTTCTCGATCTCTTCTCTCTTTCCCCCAGGCTGGGTATGGGGAGGCAGAAGGGATAAGGGAGCTGATGGCAGAGAAGGAGGCACTTGACTCGTCTTTCAAACATGCCGCACGTCTTTTGGACGAAGGTATGGGAATGGGACTTGAGGGGGATGGGCATTAGACTGTCCTGATTAGTGAGGTGTCTTCATTTTAGGGGTTGGGGAACGTGATATTTAGGTTCATTTCATGGGGTACTTATTCCACCCCCTCTAGAAATTATGCGGCTGCAGAACCCCCAATCTCATGGCCCCCATGACCCAATGGGACCCGATGGTGGGCGGGGCTTCCTTCTCAAGACTTCTGAAAAGATCTACATCCCCCAGGAGGATCAGAGGAGGGGTGAGAACAGCTGCCATAACTTCATACAAGGCTTTTCTTAGAGGGGAACAGTATGTCAGTGAAGCACTACCATTTGAGGGGGTCTGGGGGAACAGCATGTCAGTGAAGCGCTGCCATTTGAGGGGTCTGGGGGCCATGGCCCCTGGAAGATATTTATTTTTGAGACCGATGTGTGAGACTGGTTATTTTGACTAGATATTAGTTCGTGGTTAACACTGAAGTAGGTGTGAGGGTAGTGCAATCTCCATCTTTGATATTCATTTTCTCCCTCCCTCCCTCTCACCCTCTCCCTATCTTGTTCTCCCCCCTCCTCCCTCCCTTCCTCCCCTCCCTCCTCCCTCTCTCTCCCCCTCCCTCCTCCCTCTCTCTCTCCCTCCCTCCTCCTCCTTCCTTCCCACCCTCTCCCTATCTCGTTACTCCCCCCCCCTCTTCCCCCTCCCTCTGTCTCTCTCTCCCCCTCCCTCCCCTCCTCCCTCCTCCCTCCTCCCTCCAGTTCAACCTGGTGGGTCGTCTTCTTGGCCCAAAGGTCTCACCCTCAAACGGATGCAGGCAGAAACCCAGACTAAAATGACCATCCTCGGTCGCGGCTCCATGAGGGACAAGAAGAGAGAGGAGGAGCTTCGTGCGGCCGGAGACCCCCTCCACACCCATCTCAGTGATAACCTCCACATTCTGATAGAAGTCAATGGACCGTTTTCTGAATACAAACTCCTGGCTGGAGTGGCCGAAGTCCGCAAGATGTTAATTCCAACGGTCAGTCACTGTAAAGTGTATATAACCAGCTGGGGTTCCTTTATAAAATTTGCTGCCTGGGCGGGCAAATGTGAATGGTTTTTGATAACGGTGATTGTTTTAGCCTTTCCTACACAAGAAACAAGGCTGTTAAGATGCAAAGTACAACTAAAGCATGGAAAGGGACGTGCTTTAACTAATACATATATATATATATATATATATATATATATATATATATATATATATATATGTATCCTATGATGTATTTGGCCCCGGGACTGCCCGCATGCTACGTGGAAACGTAACCGGCCTTGCTTCTTCCACTCTCCATCAATGTGTAGCATTGAACTAGTACGGTTAAGGGGGGTATGGTTTTGCAGGAGTAAATTTTTAAGGGGTGTGTGGCTTTGTTCAAATGAAATGCAGATATGTACATTAGATATTACAAGAACTTGTTCAACTTCTGTAATGGTCACATGACATTCCACACTTCTAATATAACAGTCCATATTTATGGTTTAATATTTCTCTATAAGTCTCTAATTTGCAGTCTAAGTGAGTGTTTTAATATTTCTCTTTATTTATAGGAAGAGGGGTTACCAGATCCTATGGGTATGAAGTACCTGTCCTCTGAGGAACAGCAGATGTATGCTCCGATTATTCAGGGTCCCCCGCGAGGGGGCGGTAGAGGTGGGGGGCCGATGGGGCGAGGTGAGGTGGAAACTTTGGGTCCCCACGAGGGCCTGGTGGCAGGGGTGGGGGTGGTGGTGGTGGAGGGAGAGGAGGGGGTGGGGGAGGGAGGGGGAGAGGAGGAGGAAGAGGGGGAGGCATGAGAGGCGGAGGGACGAGGTGAGCTCTAATTAGAGATCTGGTCCTATACTTGTTAACTGATCCTTCGTATAATGACGACTATCAGGTCATCTCACTGATTAGGACACCACTTTAGGACACCTAGATTATCTTATCTCCAATCTATATCAGTTGGTGTGTTGTTGATGTCCCCAGGTCGTGGCATGGGACGAGGTGGTGGTGGAGGAGGGAGGGGGAGGGGGAGAGGAGGAGGACTGTTGGGAGTGGGTGGCCCCGACATGGGGTCGTACCAGCAGGACCATCACGTCGGATATGGCGACAGCAGGTGAGGGGTGTGGCTTGGAGATATTCTGAGCATTAAGAGTTAAAGTGACGTGATTGTGAAGTGTCTCCTCATTCTGTTGGTTGTCTAGGGAACATATGGATGACTATGGAGGAGGTGGTTATGGTGACCAGGGGTGAGTTTTGGCTGCCATCTACATACTGTCCTCCACTCCTTACCTCTCTCCCTCTCTCTCTCCCTCTCTCTCCCTCCCTCCCTCCCTCTCCTCCTCCCACTCCCTCTCTCCCTCCCTCCCTCCATCTCTCCCTTCACATCCCTCCAGTTATGGAAGAGGCCCTCCACTGCTCGGTAGTGGAGCAGATCGTCATGGAGGAGGTGGTTATGGATCCTCACAACCTCTTCTCGACCACTACAGTAGTGTTGGCAACGACGACCCTTACTACAGCAGCTTCGCTGATTGTGAGTACACTATTAGAGATGTGTCCTCATTTCAGAGGGTAGTACCTGAAGATGTGTCCCTATTAGAGATGTGTCCTCATTTCAGAGGGTAGTACCTGAAGATGTGTCCCTATTAGAGATGTGTCCTCATTTCAGAGGGTAGTACCTGAAGATGTGTCCCTATTAGAGAGGTGTCCTCATTTCAGAGGGTAGTACCTGAAGATGCATCCCTATTAGAGAGGTGTCCTCATTTCAGAGGGTGGTATGTACAGGCTTCAATGGAGTTGGGACCTGAAGATGTGTCCCTATTAGAGAGGTGTCCTCATTTTAGAGGGTAGTACCTGAAGATGTGTCCCTATTAGAGAGGTGTCCTCATTTCAGAGGGTGGTATGTACAGGCTTCAATGGAGTTGGGACCTGAAGATGTGTCCCTATTAGAGAGGTGTCCTCATTTCAGAGGGTGGTATGTACAGGCTTCAATGGATTTGGGACCCGAAGATGTGTCCCTATTAGAGAGGTGTCCTCATTTCAGAGGGTGGTATGTACAGGCTTCAATGGATTTGGGACCTGAAGATGTGTCCCTATTAGAGAGGTGTCCTCACTTCAGAGGGTGGGCTTCAAAGGAGTTGGGACCTGAAGATTTGTCCCTATTAGAGAGGTGTCTTCGTTCCAGGCCTAGACCAAGGCAGTTGTGTCTCTCTCCCCCACACAGCCATCACACTGGCTGGAGGAGGTGTCCTACCTCACCTGCCACGTGTGTGTGCCTTGTCCCACATGGGTGGTGGGCCTTATATAGAACTTAGGAGATCATAGTACCCTCTGGCTTTGCTGTGCCTCAGGGCCTCCGTTCTCTGTACAGTTAATGGTTGGATTGTTCCTGATTTCTACCCTCCCCCTCCCTCTCTCCCCCTCCCCCTCCCCTCCCTCTTATCCCCTCCCTCCCTCCCTCCCTTCCTCTCCCCCCCTCCTCAGCTGGAGGAGATAGGGAATGGAACAAGCCCTCGCGTTCCTCGAGCCGCAGTGACAACCGTTACCATCCCTACCACAGTGGAGGCGGCGGCAATTACTACTAGGTGAGATCACATGACTATCACATGACATGCTACGTGACATGACTATCACACAACATGTTACTTGGAGTCACGTGACTATCACATGACGTGTTACTTGGAGTCACATGACTATCACATGGCATGTTACTTGGTGTCCAGTGACATGTTACTTGGTGTCACGTGACTATCACATGACATGTTACTTGGGTCACATGACATAATGGCTGGTCTAAACTTCACGACCGGTGACACTTGTCACACGTAATCATGTGACCAAATATAAACATGCTGTAATAATTGCCCTAATTGTGGGGGGTTCCTCGTTTCAGGAATCCTGATTGGAGGGTTCCACTGTACTCTAATTAAACAGCTCTTCAACATTACTTTTTAACCCTTCACCAACCATACCTTCTGCAAAAACTATGTCAAAATATCACACAGCTTATCGAGCATTTTATGCATTCCCGGTTGGTAAGGGGTTAACCTAAATTCAAAATTCAAAATTCTGTGTGACTTTATCTGATCTGTCTCTCTCTCTCCCCGCAAATGAAAAATTGGAACATGAAAAAATATTCAAATAAAGTTGGACAGATCTCGTCACCTAAAATATCTTGTAACGACCTCATTTTCATAACTATTATTAAACTGCCCATTGTTCATATACTTTTACAAATATTGTTTACTGAAGAAAAGAAGACAACTTGTGTTTACATTCTTGTAAAACAACAAACAACATGTCGTCAAAAACATTTGGAAATATTTTTCTTTGCGGATGGAAAAATTTCGGAGTAAAATAGATATTGTGCATGTGTGTTCAACTGGTTACTACGTACTTGGGGGGATTTGTAGGGTATACTGAGCTTGTATGGTGATATCCTGAGAGTATACTGAGCCTTTAGAAATAATATCCTGAGAGTATACTGAGCTGGTATTGGTATTATCCTGAGCTGTAGCCTGATATCCTGAGTATACTGAGCCAGTGTTGGTATTATCCTGAGCTGTAGCCTGATATCCTGAGAGTATACTGAGCCAGTGTTGGTATTATCCTGAGCTGTAGCCTGATATCCTGAGAGTATACTGAGCCAGTGTTGGTAATGTCCTGAGCCTCAGCCTGATATCCTGAGAGTATACTGAGCCAGTGTTGGTAATATCCTGAGCCTCACCCTGATATCCTGAGAGTATACTGAGCCTGTCCAATGTGAGACTTCAACTTATCCATTTCCAACATTAAGCGCATGCGCACATGCCATGATTCTGTACCAATATCATTCACTGGCATTATGTTCTGAGGCTAATCAGGGAGTTAATTTGAGGGGCAGCTACTAATTACCCCTGACTAAGTGAGGAGATAACATTAATACCAATCTCTACAAAACAAGTTGATCACTTAAGCTGGATATCAAAAATACCACATGAGGTACGTGGAATTAACTAATAAAAAATAAATTTTTTGTGTGTAAAAATTTACTTACTAAAAGTTTACAAAATTTTTTTGTGTGTAAAAAGTAAAAAGTTTACTAAAAGTTAAATTTTTGGTGTAAAAAAAGTTTACAAGCATGATAAATGGAGATACTGGAGTTAGTTAAGTATTCAAGTGTTTGTTGAGTTCAACATGCTCTGAGTGTGGGAGTCGATATCGGCTAGGAACTTGTCCACATCTGCAACGTGTGCTGTGTGACTCCGCCTCTTTCTCCCCCTTCCCCCTCCCTCTGCTCCTCCCCCTCCCGCTCCCCCTCTCCCTCTCTCTCCTCCTCCCCCTCCCCCTTCTCCTCCTCCTCCCCCTCCCCCTCCCCCTTCTCCTCCTCCTCCCCCTCCCCCTTTCTCCCCTCTCTCTTGCCGTGCAGGTACAGTTTCAGCGGAGGAACCTGATTGGTCAACTGGGAGGTTGTTCTCAATAAGAAAGGCCTCAAAGAAAGCCCTGTCTTCCTCAGGAATGAAGGACTTCATATCTAGAGATGAGAGAGAGAGGGAGAGAGAGGGAGACACACACAGCCAGTAGTAGAGTGAGGTAGAGACCATGATGACCATTGCTAGTCTCTGAGTATGTATGAAGTATACAATGTCTATTTGACTTCACCCTCAATAGTGTGACTTTACCCTCGAATTTTGGCAATAACTCTCTTAATTTTCACCCAATTTCAAAATAAAGAGTACCATTGGATACCTCGCGTTTTGCCGCGTCTAGTGATAGGTCTCACCAAGAGTCTCTTGGTCTCACTAAATCTGAATCTCTACCACTCCAAGGATAGCTGTATGTCCTGGTACATGTACATGTAAAGGTGTCACAAATAGCCTAAATGATGGAAACACTATCAACCAACATCACTGCCAAGTCATTGTTAAAGATCCTGAAACAACTCAGGATCCAGCTGGGATTTGAACCCAGGACCTTCTGATTACTAGTCAGACACTCTTACCACTGAGCCACTGGATCTCTTGTGGCAGAGGAGTGTAGGATGGATGTTAATATCCTAAGGATTGTGTTCAAACCCAGACAATGACTTGGCTACACAGGCAAGGCATAACGTCATGCAAAGCATGTTAGACTCAAACGTGGCATTAATCAGACCACCAGGGCAACTAAGCCACCAAGATGCAAAACTGAACATGTATAGCTGTACTGTGGGTGAGTGGGTGTGGTAGTGAGCCTGTGTAGCTGGAAATAAACCATGATGTAATATTGAAGTTGTGTGTAAAGGGATAATTACTTGGTATTTTAACCACTTAGTGTCCTTTACCAGCTGTCCTTACCACCACTCTATGTTACTAGTGGAGCCATTAACAGCAGTCCATGAATACAGACTTCCACAGAGTCAAAAGAGTCTGTATATGCACCATGTGCACACCGTACGCATGTTGCAAAAGTCCCTGTAAGTCCATAGTGGTACCATGGGGATCACTACAGACTTACGCAGACTTTTGCAACATGCGTACAGTGTGCTCACGGTGCATATACGGACTCTTGACTCTGTGGAAGTCAGTATTCATGGATCATTTTCTCTGTGTAAATTTTTAGAGATATGTAAGTATGTATTAGGGAGATGAGACCTAACGGGTAAAAGGTTTTGTCTGAAAATGTCAATCCTCTGGCAATGCTATATCGACCATACATCACTCTGACTACAATATGGGATGTAGTTACGTGACTCTAGTGCCTGCTGGCACAGGCAATGGTACCTGAGGCTATTGTTGTTATATTACAAGATTTACATTGTATGCTGTTAACAGAGATTTTATCACAACATTGATCATTGACGGCACACTGGGTACATTAGAAGTAGGAAGGAAGGAGAGAGAGGCAACCCAGACAAACATGACACATGATCTACATGATCTACATGACTGATACTCCATGAGATGCTTAAAAAGACAATGCAAGGCAACACAACACAACAGAAAGACAAAGCAACACAACACAACTTGCCCAATGTAGTCCTTTTTCTAAGAAAAGTTGGCTACCTCCATTAATGACCAAGTTTGCCTTAATAATGACATTCATCACGTTATAATCATTTCATTACATTACATCATCCTAGAGATAAGGTTAGGGCTAGGGCTGAGGCTAGGGCATATTGTAGGGGAATTTCCCTGAAGGCAAACCTGGACATCCCTCGCTACCTCGGGTGAGACTCGAACCCATGACACTCACATTCTAGGTGACGCTCTTACCAACTGAGCCACTGAGGCAGCTCAGCTGGCCCTACAGTTGTATCCCAGCAAATGTAAGGCTTTAATGTGTGTCCACCGCCAGTGTTGCCAGGCATGGAGGCAGCTGCTCCTTCCTTATCTCTCTCCATCACATACCTATGTTAATTGTGTCAGTCACTATTTAAACCACAGAATTATCCCATCACTGACAATAACCCTTTGTAGTCTGATCTTCACTACTCTACACTACAACTGTTAGTGGAAACTCTATACCTAGGTTGTAGTATAGGCTGTACAAGAGGATAGGTGGGCATGGTAACTGATAGGGTCAGAGGGGCGGCATGGCAACACAACATGCCCCCATCTGTAGTGGTCATTTTCAAAGGGACACTGGCTGCCTTTGGTGGGATTTTAACACACCACACTTCCCCATCCATAACGGTCTCCTACATGATGTGTGTGTGGAGAGTTGGGGCTAGCCAAAAGGTCTTTAACCCCACCATCCCAGTTCTCAAGGCTGGCCATCTGGTGTCCCATGTTTTGTGTGTAGGTATGTATGTACAGTGAAACCTCTCTAATCAGGACACCCTGAAATGAGGACACCTCAATAAACAGGACACTTTTAGCTGTCCCAAATGCCATGTTTGTGTACAATTTAACCCCTGAAATCAGGACACCTCACTAATCAGGACACTTTCTTCTGTCCTATATAAGGGTGTCTGGATTAGAGAGGTTCCACTGTGTACAGTGCTATGGCCCCTTTCTGGCATGTATGGCTTCCATGGCTCTTGTGTCAGTCTCTCCGTCTGTCTGTCTGTCCGACCACGTACATCCTCCTGTTGTGCATGCGCGAAATCACGTGACTTGTAATTTTCAATGGGACGGGATAGACGTGCCAGAGAGAGAGAGAAGACAGAACCTAGGAAACCTTACCCTTAGAGCACTTCTGCATTCTGTGCCAGTAGGTGCTTACTGAGCAATACTGAAATTCTCACCACAAAACTATCTACTCGTGTTTAGACTGCGGTAACTTTAAATTGACCAATCAGGTTGTGAGAAACGCGGGATCTATTTTTCATAGTCACCTCGTTAGAGGGATCTATAGTTGGCCGCAGGCCCTAGTACCGGGATCTATTGGCACGCTTGTTGCTAGCGTTTTGAATGTTCATTGTCCAATCAGTTTCTCCGCTATAGTCTAAAATAGTTAGATGCACTCGTTGTCGGGAACTACGCGATTTAGAAAGCCTCGGGCCCTTAGTAGCACCCTTGCTACGCTCAGGACACTACATCCGGGCCTCAGCTTTCTAAATCGCGTAGTTCCCTCAACTCGGCGTCTAACTTATATATTGTTTCCGTATGTGCATAATGGAGATAAAACATTGCATAACTAACGGACTATTTCTCACTCCCGCTGGCCCCCACAATGCCATGCATTTGCACTAGTGTAAGGGAATCATTGTCTAGGCCTTATCAGTGTTAGCATATGCTGGAGTTGATAGTAACCCACTAATGGATTGGGGCTTGAATCACTTGAGGTCTGACTGAAGTGTGTGCCTAAGGCTACGTCGTGCTTTGTGATGCCATGCGTATGACCCATGCGTATGCTGGTCAATGTTATGTAATATTTTATAATCATACGCTGTCTTCTAGAAGATTCTATATCAAATATGCAGCTGTTCATGCAGGATTTTATAAGTTGGGGTGGGGGGGGGAGTGTCTTAGTGGTTACATACACATGTACAATCACTATTATACTGTGCTTATTATACTGTGCTTATAATATAAGTCCGTAAGTCTGGGGGGATATCCCCCCTGCCCAACGTCATGTATTGTCATGTACCACACAGTACAGTAATGATGGAAGTGACGACATTGACATTAATTGTAATGCACTCCACAAAGAAACAGAAATGGACACTGTGAAGTACCCAAGAAAAAAATAGTGAAGCAAGTACAAAAAATCCAACCACCTCTCGTTAGACACACCCCCTGAGGTACAACCATTACCACCAGCTAGTCCTAATGGGGCTACACCTACATATGCAGTACATATGCAGTGTTTCATATGGGGGGGGGGGGGGGGGGGGGGCTGCTCTGGCTGGTAATGTTTCTTTCAGAAATGGTTGGGGGAGGGCCGGAGGGGTGAGGGGGGCAACAGTGAACTAAATATTTACAGTGACAGTAACTACAGTATAGGGAGTGAAGGAGGACAAGTGTCCCTTGTCCCCCCCTCCCATGAAGGAACTCATCCTGGCACTATTAGAGATGTCCGACTGTCTATATCACACTTGAACACCATAACATGGTGATGTCAGCCATTGAGTGATGTCATAGTGATGTCATAGCTATTGAGTGATAGTGTGTTCCTTACCTGGTATGAGGAAGGTCCGTTGGGGGCCATAGAGGTCCCTCAGTCTTAGGAGGAAGTCACTGACAGGAAGGTGGTCCCGGTACTGCTTGAGGAGAGTGGCAAACTGACGGAGCTCCTTGAAGTCCAGCAGCTTGTGGAGCTGTGGAGAGGGAGGGAGACAGGGAGAGGGGGAGGGAGGGGGAGAGAGGGAGGGAGGGAGAGGGAGAGAGGTAGAGAGAGAAGGAGGGAGGGGGGGAGGGAGGGAAGGTTCAGCTAGTGTGCCATCCAGGTCTCCACATGTCCTCACTCTCTCCATGTAATGCTGGACTAGTTCCTCTGCTGATGCTACAGTCTCACCATCCTCTTCCTCAAACCCACCAGACTCCTGGGGACTTCTGGGACTAGTGGGGCCTTGAGAGAGGGAGGAGGGAGAAAGTGAGGGAAGGAGGGAGCAGAAGAGATGTCAAGTGAAGGTAGCACATGATATCTCACAATCATTTACTAGCCTCCATCCCAACCCCTCCGAAGATGTGAAGGGAGATGATACCATTCATGGCACTGTTGCCTGGGGCGACAGTTAAACCACACCTCCAGTCCTGTCCAATACCTTTTGATAGTGTTCGGGTCCTCTTCTGTGACATCACTGTAGGCCCCGCCCCCTTCTCCCCGGCAGTGATCGACTCATTGAGTTGTTGGATAGTAGCCTCTGTATACACCAGTTGGAAGACTTCCCTTAAAATGGTACAGACCTCCTCTGCATCGGCCTGTGGGGAGGAAGTGTCATACACTAACTCACTCAATCTCTCTATTTTCCCTTCCTCCCTTCCTCTCCCTCCCTCCCTCCCTCCCTCTCTCTCTCCCTCTCTCACCCTCTTTCCCAACATCAGTACATGTACTGGACAGTGTGTCAAACTGGCATCTCCAGCCCTCAAGAACAGGAGGTGGTGATTGTCGTCATTGACGTAGCAACAGCAAGCTATCTGATGTGTGGGAAACCGATGAAGAATGGTCTGGAAAGAGGGAGGGTGGGAGGGAGAGTGGGAGAGAGGGGGGGGGAGGGAGAGGGTGAGGAAGAGAGGGGGGAAGGAGAGGGTGAGGAAGGGAGGGAGGGAGGGAGGGAGAGAGAAATGGGGAGGTAGGGAGAGAGATATCCAAGCATATACAACAAGCAGTTTCAAACCACTCACTCTGCTATGATCCTCTCTAATAATCTTCAAGTTGTAAGCTGATATGGTCACAGACACCTCGTTCTCCAGACCCAGGTGCCATGGCAACTTCCCAGCATTCTACAGCACAATGGATACAGTCAGTACCGCTGTCCCTCAGCCATCTCAATCTCCCCCCCTCACTCTCCCCCTCTCACCCTTCCACCTCACTCTCTCCTCCCTCACCCTCCCCTCTCACTCTCTCCCCCCTCCCCCTCTCCCCTCATTCTCCCCCCTCCCCCTCCCTCCTCACTCTCCCCACCTCACCCTATTGGTATCCAGTGTATTAAGAAGGAATGGTCTGTCATTGAGGTCAACAGCAGTTGGTATGCCGCTCAATTCTCCGATATACTGCATGAATTGGAAAACGCAGTCTCGCGAGTTGGGTCTCGAGAGAGACTATTATACACGCACCTTGCATCTTTTCTCGGCAAAGCCCTCGAGAAGGTAGTCCGGGTTTGCGAGTAGGACGGACATCCTCGTGCCTGGTTCCGTGCGAGTGCGAGGGCGAGACTGGCCAACCGGCGCTGGATGCCCTGACTATGAGAGAGAGAGAGAGAGAGAGAGAGAGAGAGAGAGAGAGAGAGAGAGAGAGAGAGAGAGAGAGAGAGAGTGTGTGTGTGTGTGCATTGCAGCCCCACCCCCTTTCTCTCTCCTAGCTACCATTCTCAACTAAACGCTCGTGCACGCCATGTCCTGCTGGCTATGACTCACCTTCCTCTTCCCTTTACGGATCATCCCCTCAAACGTGCAGTGAACTCTCAGGTAACAAGCGACCACTAGTACTGTCCAGAAACAGGACCACTCCCATAAGAGACTCCGTATAATTCCGTATACTGTAGATTACAGAGGGATTTTCCCTCCCTGTACGCGGGGCGTATTAATAGGATGGCTTCGTTCAGGCCCTCCAGCAGTCAGTTTGCAGTACTGGCTAGACTAGAGGTAGGATCTGCCTGCACTAGGTTACCTCGAGGCTCCGTCTTGGCGGCGCGGAGGCAAGAGAACAGCTGCAGAGGACGCCATTTACGACGCCTCCCTCCATCTTCCCTCCCCAGTCGTAGAGGGATCCACAGTGGAGTCCCAGCACTGCAGAGGAAGAAGCTGGCTACCGTGGAGGGGGCCCACGAATTTTTATCCTCGCTACCTCCCGCCCAGCGTTCAAATTTGAATACTGCTCTTCAGAGAATTATTCAAAATTCAGAGAAAGATGAAGGTAAGTATTGTAGGTGAGGTGTCCTGATTAGTGAGGTGTCCTGATTAGTGAGGTGTCCTGACTAGTGAGGTGTCCTGGCTAAAACAGATGACTAATATGTTGATCCCTTCCCCCAGTGTGCGATCCTCCATCCTGGAAACAGCTGAGACTGTGTGAGTCATAGTGACATCACTGTGATAGTGTTGCCATTAGCAACCATCCCCCTCTCTCCCTCCAGTGTGCTACCAGAACATGTTACCATTTATCGGTTTTGGTTTCCTTGACAATTTCATCATGATCACAGTGGTGGGTGGAGCCTGTCTTATCATGACATCTAAACATGATGAATACATTATGGGATGTATGCTACTTCCACTATTACATCATAATGACATCATCACAATAGGCTGATCGTATTGAGGAGAGTATTGGTGTGATACTGTGTATCTCAACTATGGCCGCAGCTGGTATGGGGAACATGGTATCGGACTTGGCAGGTATAGACTGTGGGAATGAGAATGGGGGTATTGCAGTATGGAATCTCTCTAATCCACTACTCTTAGGATGGAAGAAAGTGTCCTGATTGCAGTGATTAGTAGGTGTCCTGATTGTTGCGTCCTAATTTCTGGTGTCCTGATTAGAGGGGTTCCATTGTATGCAGCTGTAAATGATTATGTTGTCCTGTAGGACTGGGTCTGGCTGATCAGGTCGACTCCGTCTGTCGTGCCCTCGGTATCCCCAACCCTGAACTGAGTGCCCGTCAGTTGACACATCGGTCCAGTAGGTGGATGTCACTACTGGTGAGGGAGGGTGTTCTTCCATTCTGTCATACCACATTCTCTCTCTCCTCCCTATCCCTCTCCCTCTCCCTCTCTCCCTCTCTCCCTCTCCCTCTCCCTCTCCCTCTCCCTCCCTCTCTCCTCTCCCTCTCCCTCTCCCTTCCTCCTCCTCCCTCCTCTCCCTATCCCTCTCCCTCTCCCTCTCCTCTCCCTCTCCCTCTCCCTCTCCCTCTCCCTCCCTCTCCCTCCCTCCCTCCTCTCTCTCTCCTCTCCCTCTCCCTCTCCCTCTCCCTCTCTCCCTCCCTCCCTCCCTCCTCTCCCTCTCCTTCTCCCTCCCTCCCTCCCCCCCAGGGTCGTTGTGCTGGGATTATTATCGGCTGTATCATAGGAATGTGTCCATTGCTATGGATACACACCAGAGACCATAGTCACCAAGTTCACTTATCACCAGATCCACTCCATGACGACACCAATGACAATAATTAACATCATCATTACTGCATTATATTTTGGCTGTACATGAGAAGTGTCATGATGAGTCATTGAGACATGACAGACGATGGGTGTGGCTTATTGACCACACCTCCAAGGTACCGCATTGCAGCTAACCCGCTTAGGAAGTGGTACATCTATTTTGGAAACACTAGTCAACACAATTGAAAATAGCCGAACGTTTCAGTCACTCTCTGTGACCATCTTCAGTGTCAATATACAAACCCAGTAGTGCAGGCAGTATATACTTATGTAACTAAATATGTTCTCTTGAAGTGGTACACCAGATCAAGAGTTTGAACTTACCAGGTAGGTATGTGGACACATTGCTGCAAAAGGTGTCCATGTTTTTGTTATATGTATATATTGGAGGATGGCTACTGCAGAAGGCACCCTGTACACCTTGCTCCTGGTAGAGAGGGTTCGGTACCGTTGAACTATCACGAACTCTTGAAGGTAGGGAGATTCTATACACCTTTCTGTCTCTCCAATGATGTGGTTCGAGAAGGTTGGAGGGGGTTCGGTGTGCTTAAACGACCTCAAACTCAACTAAAACTACTTCATACACCTTTCTATGTGGTTCTATAGAGGGTTCAATGTGCTTGAACTACCCGAACTCTATACCCAAACGACTGCATAATCTCCCTGTACACCATGCTTATCCTGTAGAGAATTCGAAGGTTATCTGTACAGTCAAATCATCCCTGACTCTTGTAGGGAACTCTATATACACCTTTATATATCTGCAATGATGAAAGTTCGAGGGGGGTTGATGTGCTTGAACCACCCCAAACTCTACCTGAACTACTGCAAAAGCACCGGTAGAGAGGGTTCGGCCATCCCAAACTCTTGTAGGGAGACTCTATCTACATTTCTGTCTCGGCAATGATGTGGTTCGAGAAGGTTCGGTGTCCTGATTAATGAGCTAGGCCAGATTGAGTACACAATCATGGTACGTGGGACCTCAGAAGGTATCCATAGTATACATAGGCGTGTCTCGTACAAACCTATAGCCCAAAATTCAACATTGCGTGTATGAAAGTTGAACTGTTTAGAGAGATAAGTAGAGCCTTAAAACTCAATTTGGACATGCAACACACTAACACATTGGAGTATTGCACACACATTAATGGTGGAACCTCTCTAAT
>OZ019946.1:13585382-13824428 GCA_963970385.1 Theonella swinhoei
GGGTGGGGTGTCCGTGGGGTGGTGTGTCCGTGGGGTGGTGTGTCCGTGGGGTGGTGTGTCCGTGGGGTGGTGTGTCCGTGGGGTGGTGTGTCCGTGGGGTGGTGTGTCCGTGGGGTGGTGTGTCCGTGGGGTGGTGTGTCCGTGGGGTGGTGTGTCCGTGGGGTGGTGTGTCCATGGGGTGGTGTGTCCAGGGGGTGTGGTGTGTCCATGGGGTGGTGTGTCCGTGGGGTGGGGTGGTGTGTCCGTGGGGTGGTGTGTTTGTGGGGTGGTGTGTCCGTGGGGTGGTGTGTCCGTGGGGTGGTGTGTCCGTGGGGTAGTGTGTCCGTGGGGTGGTGTGTCCGTGGGGTGGTGTGTCCGTGGGGTGGTGTGTCCGTGGGGTGGTGTGTCCGTGGGGTGGTGTGTCCGTGGGGTGGTGTGTCCATGGGGTGGTGTGTCCATGGGGTGGTGCGTCCATGTGTATTGCCTATCTCCCTCCCTCTCTCTTCGCCACCTTACCACTCACATACATAACTTATAGAGCCCCCCATCAGAGGTCAAGGAGGTCAAGGTGACATCATCATCGTCAGAGGTACTGGAACTGGAGGTAGTGACTAGAGACCAGTCCACACACCAGCAGCTGGTACTGAATGAGGACACTCCAGGGCCTGATGGCAGGGAGGTAGACACTGACAGTCCCATACAGAGCAGAACTGAATGTCCAGAGTTGAAATCACCAGTTCAGAATATTGATGGAATGGAAACTGCAGTGTCTGAGAAGCTGGTTCTGACTGGGGACAGTGTTACTGTATGTGAGGATGTGGTACAGGAGAGTCAGGTCAAGGACCTACCAGACGGTCATGGGGATCAGGTTCCAGACAGAGTAGTACGGAATGTGGACAGTCCAGAAGTAGCTTCGTCCTTCCAACAGATGGTGGTTCCAAATGGAGACAGTGTATTGAGTAACCAGGAATGTGGGGAGACTACAAATACTGTTGTAGAGTTGACAAACAATTTACTGTTTGATCTGGATTAACACAATGTTGTCCCATCTTGATCTGGATAAACCCAACCTGATATAGCCATAATTCACCCTCCATTA
The DNA here is from genome assembly GCA_963970385.1 of Theonella swinhoei. Taxonomy (NCBI): domain Eukaryota; kingdom Metazoa; phylum Porifera; class Demospongiae; order Tetractinellida; family Theonellidae; genus Theonella; species Theonella swinhoei. The sequence continues at coordinate 13,586,461 of OZ019946.1, forward strand.
TACATGACATATACATGGCAATTCTCATATTAATTATTTATCATGGTCGAGTTGACTCTACAGGGCTATGGTTAACCCTCGGTACCCTAGCCTCGTTCTCAGGCCCTATATATACAAGTAAATAAAAAATTTAGGAAATTTGAAGTGTAACAGGCTATTATTAACCCTCGGTGGGTGCCCATGCTCAGTGGGCAACGGCAGTGGTGGATCTAGGGGGGGTTCAGAGGTTTCCACTGAAGCCCCCTTTTGTTGCAACAGTATAATAGCTCACATCTCATGACCACACGCAGCTGAATATGGGTGTATTCAAACAACTTCAAACTGCTTTTGTAATATAATATACAGTGGAGAAGTAAGCAGAAAAGTAGGTTGAGTTATCAAAAGTCAAAATATCATTTGCCCTGGGTTTACAGGAACAGGAAATAAAAAGTGAAAGATAAGGTTAGGGTGTGCATGCGTGCCAAATAGATTTGAAACTACTATGTAAAAACCATAAATAAATAAAGTCTGAACAGTGGACACAGGCATCTATGATTTCAGGCAGTGAGATCTGAGTGATGGGAGAGGAAATGGGAGCAGGGTGACTCTGAATCCAGAGAGATGTTGCAGTTGGGAAGAGGGCACATATTGTTTGAGAGAAGGTGGAGGGAGAGAAGTTTCAATACAGCTTGGATACAAGTAGTACCAAAAACTCCTCGCTCTAGAGCCAGGTCCCAAAGGAGCCCGCATGCGCATACGTCATGCGCATGGCGCCGCCGAGGCAGAGGAGGTACGACAGTATCACGTGATCGCAGTCTAATTGCAATTTTTGTTGACACAGCAACCTATCTTCCGTTGAAAATACATGGCGTGACATGGCATTTTCCAGCGTCTGCTGAAGCAACGCAAAGCGAGGACCCCCAAAGGCTAGTAGCCAGTTGTACGTACCATAGCCTATACCTCAAGAAAAGGAATCGAACTCAGGCTAACACCTACTGTTTCTGCGACTTACAGCGGGAAATAGTTGAGGTCATGTAGCACTTCGTGGATCATGATCTACTTTAACTCAGATTTGTCACTTGCACCCATCTTTGGCCTATGCTCTATCTCTTTACCGAATTTGGATAGTAATCTGACTCTATAACTCTGTTAAACTATTCAATGAACTGAAGAGGTCTACGTCTTTCCTCGCGGTATAATTGCATTGTTTAGTGCGATCCATTACGTTATCGATTTTTTTGTCGCACCTCCCTGGCGCCGCGGGTTCTGCATTCTGCATTCTGCATTGTTTATCAATCCCTGGCTGGAAGTCATGGATAGGCATAGGAGAATGCAATGGACGAGCGCAACGAGCGGAAAAGGCAAGGCCGGCTACGTTTGCGCGTTGCGCGTGGACGCATGCGCACTGACCGGTCGGTTGAATACAATCGCTGCGCTCGCCCAATTATGACGTCATTAGGTATGTGACGATAAGATGAGACAGAGTCAAAAGAAACACTTACATATCAGAGGCAGCTAGGGTGGGGCTCGTTTACAGTTGCAGGACATTTCACAGACGCCGCGAGTGATGGCCGCCTTAACCGTGGAAATGACCAAGGAAATATATCCATACCACACGACGCTCTACGAAAACCTCTTCTTGTTACGAGTATCCATTAGTTTGAACGAAACTGCAGCTACTGTGGAACGTCGAGGAGGGCGAAGGCTCCTGATATGGAAATCGCTCAGTTCCGCTCCTGACGTTACCCTGGCTGTGGAGTCTTGTGCAGCGTAAGTCTAATTCACCTCGCCTCGTACGTTTGCTGTTGACCTATCGCTCTTAATGGTGATAGGAAACTACAGGAGTGTCTCCATGAACACGGAGGAGGGGAGGTTGGAGAAGTCTGGTTTGATGGAGACCTTCCTGTTTTCCATGTGAAATTTCATACAAAACTGGCTCTGAGCAAATTGATAGCAGGACAGTCTGAAGTGGAGAAGAAACTAATGACCAAACTACAGAGTAGGTTACAGCCATTTGTAAACATGTATTACAAAAGCATAAAGGTTACTCGAAGCCATCTGATGATTACTGTAGTTTTCTCAGTGTGGGATAGTTTTACCTGTCTTGGTATATATGGTAGTGAGTGTTATAGGATAAGTGATTATTAGTGTATCTCATCAGTCAGGGGTGAAGTAATAGTTGTTGATGGAGATAACAGATGGTTGTTTTACTGTGTAAATGTGGCTACCTCATGAGACTGACTATGACCACTCATGGAATGTGTGGGGAATATTTATAACAATTACACTACAAGGAAATGGTTGTATATAGTAATATGCTGATTGATCTCAGATATGATAGGCATGTGGTCAGTTAAACAATTATTAGTGTGAGATGAGTGCATGCAGTGTATAACTAGTTGAGATGCAGAGCATCTTGGAGCAAGCGAGACCACGTGTGATCTGACCTTTGTTGCACTTCAAATTTCCTAAATTTTTTATTTACTTGTATACTAGTGGAATGCTACACATTGTTGGCGAGCAGGCGTGTATCAGTGCACACACAAAATTAGAACTCACGTATAACATTACAGTATGTGTGGCAACGCCATTTAGAAATAAATATGTATATATATAGAAATATTGGCTGGTTGGAACGACTAGGTTGGCTCGCTCCCACCCACCAATTTAAATGACTGTATGAGTGTCTATATATTTTCTCCCTCCCTCCCTCCCTTCCTGCCTCTCCTCCCTCCCTCCCTCCCTCTGAAAAGGAGGCTGGGAGTCACCAGGTGGGGTGAGGTGTGACACAGAGCTCCACCTAGTGTGTCCTGACTACACCACAAAGAAGGACCACGAAGTCATTGAAGTAAATTCAACCAACCAAGAGACCTGCATGGAGAGATGGGTGGAGAGTCAACTCCTGGAGTTAGGGAGTCTGTTTCGAAGCTGCAGGGTGGAAGTACAAACACCAGGTACATAGTCTCAGAAGGAACAATATTGCAAATCTTGTTATATGTTTTATACATGTGTAGATGTATCACTGAAATTATTACAAAATGATTTGGTATCTGTGTGGCGATGGTATCCTCTGGGCCTTCAACTTGGTGTACCAGATGCTGACCTTAAGATGATTGAAAGTGATTTTAAACGAACAGAGGACAAGAAGCTGCATTCATTAAGTAAATGGATGGATATTGATGAGCAGCCATCCTGGTCACAGGTGGTCAGGGCACTGGTGGCTATCAATGAACGTCATGTGGCAAGGACTATTGCTGAGAAATATGGTATACTCTTTTTTATGCCATGGTTTGTAAGTATATCTAAAATATATTGTATCGCTGTATGTAGGTGTACCCTTTCCATCTCAATTGGAGCCGGAGAATGCTCAGGGAAAGACAGTAACTGCCTCTGCCACTGCCATCGTTAAAGAGGTGAGTGTTGACCATTGTGGTTTGATAGTTGCTGTGATGTATCTGTCATGCACTGCACAGTTGGATGAAGAGCTCAGTACTAAGACCGAACACATCATTGAGAAAGAACTGGCTGAAGTAGACAAGGAACTGGATAGATATAAAATGGAGAGAACACAAAATACAAAAAGAATTACAAGTGCCAGGGAAGAAGCTGAAGTGATCGTAGAAGATGTGGAGAGGTTGGAGCAAGAGAAACAGAACCTGCTGGAGGAGATTAAGAAGAAAGAAAGAGAATTGGACTGCTTCAAGACAGTTCATGACCAGTTGACTGAAAGTCAACGTGAAAAGGAAGTTCTTCAAGAGTGTATTAAAGTAAAAGAGAATGAGCTTCAAGAGGCCAAGGCCAAGCTGCAGGAGAAGGAGAAGAAGCTGGAGAAATACAAAGAAAAGATACAAAAGCTGAAGAAGAGGATTGAGGAGGGAGTGAGGGAGTTGGGGGTACGTGATGGGAGGATAATTGAACTGGAACAAAATAAGGCCAAAGCAGTAGCAGATCTGGAGTCAGAAAGATTGAAGGTCAGAGTCCATTTCTTGATGCCCAGTAAGTCTGGGAAATAGTGCCACTGATGTGAAGGGTAATATGTAACTTCTATGATGTAGCTAAACTAGTATGTGTATACATTCATTGTTCATAACTGTGGAGAGAGCTGACGTACAGGAAAGGGGCATGTGTGCCTCTCATGGCGGGAGAGGTAGAACCTTCAGCCTTACATGGTCCAACACTCAACCTGTGGCTGGCCATTTCAATCCTTACTGTAGGAAGTGTGTAAAGCTGGGTTAGCTAAACAAAAAGATAGTACAGACTTCTCTTCTCAGCAGTACCTTAGCAGTGAAGCAGCCGCTGGTAATATGTGAGGCATACTATAGTTGGTTATGACAAGTTATGTAATTAGTGGATGACAGCCACTTTTATAGAAATCTAGCTTAAAGTCCAACACACAAAGGGACTTCCCCCACAACACTTTGTGTTTGGTATTATATTCTCAATATACAGAGTGTAGAGAGGGCAGAGACATTGAGAGGAGAGCTGAAAAAGGAACATGCAGAACACCTGAGAGAGAGATTGGCAGAGAAGGAAGATCAGCTGAGAGAGAGGCTGGAAGAGAAAGATGCACACATAAATAGCCACTTAAAGCAGATTTCTGATCTGCAGCAACAGCTGAAAGTAACTCCATTCAGTGTGTATAGTGTCCATACCCAATCACTGGACATGTTCTTTCCCTTCCAGCTGGCAGTAGAGATGAATGCACAGAGTCTACTGCAGTACAAGCAGCTGGCAGAGCTACAGGAGGCTAGGATGGAGAGAGAGAGGGAGAAAATAGCTATAAAGTCGGAGTTAATGGCCGTCACACGGTAAATTGCTCTACTTTTTTTGTAAACATTTTTTCTACATCTGTCAAATATGACATTATTATTATTTAGTGAATACTTACCCTAAGTTGACGTTAGATGAGTCTTGTGTCTTACCGTAGAAAGAGAGAGGAGCATATGAAGACCATCAAGACTGAGGTACTGAGAGAGAGGGGGAGAGAGGGGGGAAGGGAAGGAGGAGGGAGAGGGAGAGGGAGGGAGAGGGAGAAAGAGGGGAAGGGGGAGGAAGAGGGAGAGGGAGAGGGAGAGGGAGTGGGAGAGGGAGAGGGAGGGAGAGGGAGAGGGAGGGAGGGAGGAAAGAAGGGAGGGAGGGAGAGAACTATCTCACCTCTATATGTACCCGATTACATATCATGCTACCAGACTGTGTAGGTGGGATAGTGTAGGTGGTATGAAGAAATGATAACTAGCGAACAGGAGCAAGCCAACCTAGTTGTGTCAACAGGCTGATTTTTCTATATTTATATATTTGTGGCAGGCACTGTACATACTGTAATGTTATACGTGAGTTCAAATTTTCATCAAAGAACATGGATGCTGATGATGTCCTAGTGAGTGATAGTACACGCAGGAGATAGTGTCTTGCTTCAGAGACAGTCGAAGAGAGCAAGAACCATGCCTCTCTTGATGCACCAACCATTGCATGCAGCCCCCTCTCTCCCTCCCTCCATACATTATATCTAACCCCATTCAATAGCCACATCCTATTTAGTCTAATGTGGCTATAGACACTCTCACTGTGTACAGACGTACATACATGGCCAGTCACATGACTAATGTTGATTGGGTCAGAAAAACCTGCCATATTTCCTACTGATGTGTGGGTCTTAATAGACGTAATATAACCCCTTATATTCTTAATAGATGTGATGACCCCTCACATAAGGCTAGATTCTGGTTGCATCTCTGCACTATAACTATGGTGGTCTGTCAGTAGTAGTAGGGATGGTGGTCTGTCAACTCCAGTGTTTGTTTTTCTGTTGTATGTACTCTGTGTACTCTGTAGGACAATGGCACTGCTCTGATATGTGCAGCTGGAGAAGGTCACACAGATGTGGTGCAAGTATTACTGAGTCAACAAGATGTAGACATCAACATGAGAGATAAGGTTTGTCCATCTCAATGGAAATGGACACTTACTATCACACATGTCACTGCATGTTCATGTAGCAATATAGCCTCTAGAGATGTAGATATTGCCCAGAAAAGGGGGTGTGGCTAATTTAAATAAATGCATCAAATATCACTACCACAAATTCCCCCCCCCCCCCCCCCACCCCCCCCCACTGCACCTGAACATGTACCACTATATTGTACATGTGTGTACATCATACACAAGGGAATGTTTATCATGTGTCTAATCTACATAGCACAAGATATGCCATTGAAGTAGCCTCAATAAGAATGTTCCTCTACTACACACACAGTGGGGCCAGACAGCAGTCTACAGTTCATCAGCCGATGGTCACAGTGAGGTGGTGAAACTGTTAGTCCAGGCAGGAGCAGATCTGGAACTACAGACAGAGGTATACTAGGGAATATGGTGTATTGAGGGGTGAGTGTGGGTGAGGGGGTGGAGTGAAGACTGTAATGGCCTCGTGTGCAGTAGGAGATGAGATATATGATCATGTCTTCTCCCTCTGTCTGTTCTCCCTCTGTCATGTGTAGGATGATGAGACTCCACTGATTATATCATCAGGCAGAGGTCATAGTGACGTAGTCAGACTGTTACTGGAAGGTGGAGCTAACATCCACCACCAGGACAAGGTAAGATATAGTGTGTAATGTGGAGCTAACACACACAACAGTGCTCCAAGTACTCGAATGTACATATATTAGCACATGACATGAAGTAATAATGTGATGACAAATGTAGGAGAGATATTGTGTAATTGTGTGCCATATCCCTACATGGAGTGAATGGGACTACTGTGTATGTGTCTCTCTGTATGGTCCAAGGCCCATTATCAGCTAATGACCAGTAGTAGGGATGGTGGTCTGTCAACTGCAGTGTTTGTTCTTCTGTTGTATGTACTCTGTGTACTCTGCAGGACAATGACACTGCTCTGATGTGTGCAGCTGGAGGAGGTCACACAGATGTGGTACAAGTATTACTGAGTCGACAAGATGTGGACATCAACATGAGAGATAAGGTTTGTCGATCTCAATGGAAATGGACACTTACTATCACACATGTCACTGCATGTTCCTTCTAATGAGGCAGCAGTTCAGAGTTCAGATGTTATCTGATCAGCTGTTATGCATTTGTGCGTATATAGTAGTAGCACGTTTCAAAATGCATCGAGTGCATGCAGCAGCAGCAACACACATTCTATCATCATAGCTCCCATTTCATTGGGGGGTGGGGGGGAGGGGCAAGGCCCCCCTACTGAAATATTGGGTCTGTCGCCACCCCTGTACTAGGTATTAGTACATGACATGAAGTAATAATGTGATGACTAATGTAGGAGAGATATTGTGTAATTGTGTGCCATATCCCATACATGGAGTGAATGGGACTACTGTGTATGTGTCTCTCTGTATGGTCCAAGGCCCATTATCAGCTAATGACCAGTAGTAGTAGGGATGGTGGTCTGTCAACTCCAGTGTTTGTTCTTCTGTTGTATGTACTCTGTGTACTCTGCAGGACAAGGTCACCCCTCTGATGTATGCAGCTTATAGAGGTCACACAGATGTGGTACAAGTATTACTGAGTCGACAAGATGTGGACATCAACATGAGGGATAAGGTTTGTCCATCTCAATGGAAATGCACACTTACTATCACACATGTCACTGCATGTTCATGTAGCAGTGGATAAAGTATAGCACAAATCATTTAGTCCCAACAACTAGAGATGTAGGTATTAAAGAAGGGGTGTGGCTTATCTTGTCCCATGCAACTAACATGACTGCCACAAGTTACTCCCTCACTACATCTAAACATGAACCACTCTATTGTACATGTGTGTACATCATACACAAGGGAATGTTTATCATGTGTCTAATCTACATAGCACAAGATATGCTATTGAAGTAGCCTCAATAAGAATGTTCCTCTACTACACACACAGTGGGGTGAGACAGCAGTCTACAGTGCATCAGTCAATGGTCACAGTGAGGTGGTGAAACTGTTTGTCCAGGCAGGGGCAGATCTGGAACTACAACATAAGGTATACTAGGGAATATGGTGTATTGAGGGGTGAGTGTGGGTGAGGGGGTGAAGTGCATGCACCCACACAGACTATAATGGCCTCATCATGTCTTGTCCCTCTGTCATGTGTAGGAGAGTCAGGACACTCCACTGACTATATCATCAGTCAGAGGTCACAGTGAGGTAGTCAGAGTATTACTGGAGGGTGGGGCTAACATCAACCACCAGGACAAGGTAAGATATAGTTTGGGAGGTGGAGCTAACGTATAGCAGTACACTACAGAGGCAGTGGCAGCAGTTTGGAGTTGGGGGGCCAAGATACGTACGCACACACATTACACAATTTGCTAGCTGTTATCTGCACATGTGCGTACATAGTAGTAGCGCGTTTCAAAATGCATCGAGTGCATGCCGCAACAGCAACACACATTCTGTCATCATAGCTCCCATTTCATTGGGGGGGGGGGGTGGGAGGGGCAAGGCCCCCCTACTGAAATATTGGGTCTGTCGCCACCCCTGTACTAGGTATTAGTACATGACATGAAGTAATAATGTGATGACTAATGTAGGAGAGATATTGTGTAATTGTGTGCCATATCCCATACATGAAGTGAATGGGACTACTGTGTATGTGTCTCTCTGTATGTTCCAAGGCCCATTATCAGCTAATGACCAGTAGTTGTAGGGATGGTGGTCTGTCAACTCCAGTGTTTGTTCTTCTGTTGTATGTACTCTGTGTACTCTGCAGGACAAGCTCACCCCTCTGATGTGTGCAGCTTATAGAGGTCACACAGATGTGGTACAAGTATTACTGAGTCGACAAGATGTGGACATCAACATGAGGGATAAGGTTTGTCCATCTCAATGGAAATGCACACTTACTATCACACATGTCACTGCATGTTCATGTAGCAGTGGATAAAGTATAGCACAAATCATTTAGTCCCAACAACTAGAGATGTAGGTATTAAAGAAGGGGTGTGGCTTATCTTGTCCCATGCAACTAACATGACTGCCACAAGTTACTCCCTCACTACATCTAAACATGAACCACTCTATTGTACATGTGTGTACATCATACACAAGGGAATGTTTATCATGTGTCTAATCTACATAGCACAAGATATGCTATTGAAGTAGCCTCAATAAGAATGTTCCTCTACTACACACACAGTGGGGCCAGACAGCAGTCTACAGTGCATCAGTCAATGGTCACAGTGAGGTGGTGAAACTGTTTGTCCAGGCAGGGGCAGATCTGGAACTACAACATAAGGTATACTAGGGAATATGGTGTATTGAGGGGTGAGTGTGGGTGAGGGGGTGAAGTGCATGCACCCACACAGACTATAATGGCCTCATCATGTCTTGTCCCTCTGTCATGTGTAGGAGAGTCAGGACACTCCACTGACTATATCATCAGTCAGAGGTCACAGTGAGGTAGTCAGAGTATTACTGGAGGGTGGGGCTAACATCAACCACCAGGACAAGGTAAGATATAGTTTGGGAGGTGGAGCTAACGTATAGCAGTACACTACAGAGGCAGTGGCAGCAGTTTGGAGTTGGGGGGCCAAGATACGTACGCACACACATTACACAATTTGCTAGCTGTTATCTGCACATGTGCGTATATAGTAGTAGCGCGTTTCAAAATGCATCGAGTGCATGCAGCAACAGCAACACACATTCTGTCATCATAGCTCCCATTTCATTGGGGGGGGGGGGGGGTGGGAGGGGCAAGGCCCCCCTACTGAAATATTGGGTCTGTCGCCACCCCTGTACTAGGTATTAGTACATGACATGAAGTAATAATGTGATGACTAATGTAGGAGAGATATTGTGTAATTGTGTGCCATATCCCATACATGAAGTGAATGGGACTACTGTGTATGTGTCTCTCTGTATGTTCCAAGGCCCATTATCAGCTAATGACCAGTAGTTGTAGGGATGGTGGTCTGTCAACTCCAGTGTTTGTTCTTCTGTTGTATGTACTCTGTGTACTCTGCAGGACAAGCTCACCCCTCTGATGTGTGCAGCTGGAGAAGGTCACACAGATGTGGTACAAGTATTACTGAGTCGACAAGATGTGGACATCAACATGAGAGATAAGGTTTGTCCATCTCAATGGAAATGGACACTTATTATCACACAATTGAAATCTTACCATTTTACTATTTGTACTATTTATCTCTAAATTTAGGATGACAAGACTGCAGCTGATTGGGCAAAAAGCCAAGGACATCATAAAATTTGCCAAATGATAGAACATAACCAAATTTTGTAGTAAATAGGTCCAGCCAACATAGTCATACACTTGTCTTTATAGTGTAAATTTGATTTTTATGTTGAAGAATGGATGAAAGTGTACAAACAAGTTAGCAAAGCAGGGGATGATGGCATGCAATTAACAGTAACATGTGTAATGTAATCCCATAAAATGAAAGATGTGTAGGGAGGAATTCGAAGGTTCACACGTTATAATTTTGTGGTTTGCTGCTGCATAGGCCATAGCTAAAATGGGAATCACGGAAGGTGCTAAGTCTCGGAATATAGAGTCTACTGTTTGCACAATGAAATAACAATGAAGAAGGATGTAGGGGTAGAAGTGCGGATCCCCCTCGACAGTGGCCATCATTTTTTTTCCTCTAGAGGGCTGTGATGCTACTTGTACTATAATGTAATGCCACTTGTACTATAATATAATGCCATTCGTATGCCATTCGTATAATGTAATGCCATTCGTATGCCATTCGTATGCGTACAGTCAAACGATGAACTGGTTAAGATGTCGACTCTCGTTTGCCCTCCTGCGTGCAGCAATTCAGTGTATAAGAGGTGCCAGATCGTCCCGTGGACATGCCTTCTTCACTCCACAAATTGATCTTGCTACCTCCGAGACACAATGCCACTAACTTGCCATCTCTATTGCTTTTCTTAACTAATGCCCCGTATTTTGAATTTTAAATACATATTATTTTTCTTTGATATACACACCTGCTTATATGTTTATTATTGTTAAAAAACTAAAAAAAAAATGTAATGCCATTCTGGTTACATGACTTCGATCGTACCGCAAGTGCGCGCGCTTCTTTAGCGCGGCTTTTTCAGCAGCTAGCTATATAGCATGTTTACGCGCGTCTGAGCTAGAGATACTGTAGTTCTGGTACTACCGATACTCAGGCAACGGCAGCCGTTTATGCTGTATCGCAATGAGCACAGTGAGTTACTAGTACATAAAGATATTGCAACTGTGTCTCAATATTAAAGAATTGGCTGTAAATGTAAGCCACAGTAAGGCATGCACTGACTGCAGCTGCAATGAATGATGGCAACTATTGGCAGCCTCCATACCATGGAAATACATGTGTATTACACACTAGCTATGTAAGAAGTAGGAAGGAAAGAAAGGCAACCCAGACAAACAAGATATATAACCCCCAGACCAGACAAACAAGACATATAACTCCCAGACCAGACAAACAAGACGTGTAACCCCCAGACCAGACAAACAAGACATGTAACCCCCAGACCAGACAAACAAGACATGTAACCCCCAGACCAGACAAACAAGACATGTAACCCCCAGACCAGACAGACAAGACATATAACCCCCAGACCAGACAAACAAGACAGATTTGACCCACCATTACTCTCTCATCTCAGCTACAGCAGGTATTGCTGGGAGGGAGCTCTACAGCTGTACAAGTGTCCCAGAGAGTGAGGGACTACCTCTCTCAGCAGCAGGTCACTGGAGATGACCCCTTGGCCTGGCTGGTGTAGAGGGGGCAGCTGTCGCCAGGAGGATGTACAACATCCTCTGTGGAACCATTAGCTCAGTGAGGAGTGGTCGTTAGGGAGGGGTGGGGGGTTGCATGTACATTCTGTGTTGCCTTGTGAGTCTCTTGAACAGTGTAGTCTGTTTCATATGTCTCACCCCTCCATCTCTACCTCTTCTCTTCCTCTTCCCCTTCTCCCTCTTTTATCTCTCCCTCCCTCCCTCCCTCTCATCCCTCCAGGAATAGTCCCGTCACTTTCCTCTCTATCAGATATGTAATGTCTCTCATACTGAGAAGCGCTGTCATCATGATAACAAGAGTGGTGTTGCCAGGGCAACATCATCTGCTAACCTTCACTCACTACTGACATTTGGTCTGGGACAAAAGATAGGTAGGGAGTGATTGACTTACAATTACTACTGGAGAGGTTTCATGTTACATGTACGAGCACTGTTGTTCTACAGCGGAGTGACTGGCTGGTCTATGTTCCATGCCCTGTACTGGCAGTATGGGTTGGAGACAGGCCTGTACTACCATGGCCACCATGGTGGACATACATGTAGCCCTAGAAATGTCCAGTGACAAGACTCGTCGCTACCCACTATTTTATGTAACAGTTTATATGTCTTTCTCTCCTCTGCCTCCCTCCACCCCTCCCTCCCTCTCTCCCTCTCTCCTTCCATTCTCTCCTTCCATTCTATCCTTCCCTCCCTCCCTCTCTCTCCTTCACTCCATTCTATCCCTCCCTTCCTTCCTCTCTCCCTCTCCTCCCTCCATTCTATCCCTCCCTCCCTCCCCTCCTCCATCCATTCTATCCCTCCCTCCCTTTCCTCCCTCCCTCTCCTCCCTCCCTCTCCTCCCTCCCTCTCCTCCCTTCTTCTCCTCCCTCCCTCTCCTCCCTCCCTCTCCTCTCTCCCTCTCCTTTCTCCCTCCCTCCCTCCCTCCAGGAATTAAAGTCCCATCACTCTCCCTCTGTATCTGACCTGGTCAGGTCTATGCTGAGAAGCAGCTGTCATGATGAGAACAAGGGTGGTTGCCATGGCAACACCGTCTACTAACCTTCACTCACAACTACTGACATTTGCAGTTGGTCTGGGACGAAAGGTACATTGTAGGTAGGGAGTGATTAGAGTTGAGTCCTCTCTGAAAATTAATATGGACACGTCAGAGAGAACCACCTTTTGCTGCCCTAAACGCCATGTTTGTATATTTTTAACCCCTAAAATCAGCACACCTCACTAATCAGGATACCTCAATAATTAGGACATCTCACTAATCAGGACACCTCACTAATCAGGACACCTCACTAATCAGGACACCTCACTACTTTCTACAGTCTCACAATTATTACTAGAGGTTTCATGTTATTAGCACTCTTGTTTCTATAGTGGAGTGGCTGGCTGGTCTACATTCCATGCTCTGTACTGGCAGTATGGGTTGGAGACAGGTCTGTACCACCATGGCAACCATGGTGGAAATAGCCATACAAATGTCGAGTCGTCTGTTGCTACTGACAACCCCAGTGCAGGAGGTGAGACTAATTAGGACACATGAAATGAGAGGAAACATACAAGGCACAGGCTGTTACTTCTGTATTTGTGTACCTTAAACCCCCTCAAATCAGGACACTTCCACTAATCAGGACACCTCATTAATCAGGACACTTTCACTAATCAGGACACCTCATTAATCAGGACACTTCCACTAATCAGGACACCTCATTAATCAGGACACTTCCACTAATCAGGACACCTCATTAATCAGGACACTTCCACTAATCCGGACACCTCATTAATTAAGACACTTTCACTAATCAGGACACCTCATTAATTAAGACACTTCCACTAATCAGGACACCTCATTAATCAGGACACACTCACTAATCAGGACACCTCATTAATCAGGACACTCACTAATCAGGACACCTCATTAATCAGGACTTTTGAAATGGTATGTACATCATGTGGAGAGAGAGAGGGAGAGGGAGAGGGGGAGGGAGAGAGAGAGGGAGAGGGAGAGGGGGAGGGAGAGGGAGAGGGAGAGGGAGGGGGGGAGGTAGAGCAGCCCAGTCCTGATACTGCCTCACTGTGTCCCTGTTCCATCCCAGGATTTTCATAATTTTCTGACTGTACTCAACTCCAAAGCTGGCGTGGACAGAAGGTAACAGTAATTGTGCCTGTGTTGCGACCTTCTCTATACCACACCCTACATCAGTTACATATGTATTTCTCCCCTCCCTCCTTCAGTCCCTCCCTTCTCCCTCTTTCCCTCTCCTCACTCCCTCCCTCTCTCCTTCCCTCCCTGGAGTGAGGACACCTCAATCAACACGACACCTTTTGCTGTCCCAAAATACAATGTTTGTGTACATTTCAACCCCTGAATCAGGACTCTAATCCTCCCTTCAGGTGGTAAGAGATGTGTAGTTATTGACTGTGTCTACCATCCCAAGACATACACGAGAGGACAGAAGGTAGTGTGTGTAACCATGACAACAGTAACGTGACTGTCACATGACTATCACGTGACCATTCTCCAGAACTCGAGGTTCATGCAACTCCTGGTGAACACTGCACTGGATGCCGTGGAAACAAGAGAAGAGGGAAAGATTGACAGAGATAAAGTCAAGTTTCTCAAAGTGCCTTATAAGGGAATATACCACCCGACTGTCATCAGGGAGACCATATCCCATAATGAGGTTAGCAAGGGGTTATTTCAGGTTGTGGTTCAAAGGGTGGACATCACCCTCACACACACACACACACACACACACACACACACACACACACACACACACACACACACACACACACACACAGTACTACAAAACACAGCAGACATCACAGAAAGAAAAATGGAGAACACACCCCTCCCTTCCCTCCCTCCCCTCCCTTCCCTCCCGAGCCATCCTATACTATTAAATACAAGGGTGAAGTTACCATGGGTGATTACACTAATGAAAGGGTGTCGCTCGCTAGCAAGAGGCCAAAGGAAATTGTCGTTGCCATAGAGGTCCCTGGTCTGGTGAGGAGGACACACACTATGTTACTGTACATAGTACCCGTTTTGTAACAGATGCACAGCAGGTGTGAGTTTTTAGTGGCTATTTTTCTACTTTCATCTCATTTTGTGTAAGTTGGTGTTCTTTGTTCGTAGTAGGGAGGTTGGGGCACTGGGTGAGTAGGGAGAGTTGGGCCCGTAAAGGACTCTTTAACCTACCGCCCCAGTTCTCAAGGCTGGACACTCAGGGTCCTGCCTCCTTTAATTTGTGTGGTCTGTGTGGTTGCATGTTTTTGTGTATGTGGTTTTTGTGTGGTATATATATCTACATGTACATGTACTCGGTGAGTTTGGTTGAGTGTCTTTCTTTTCTTTCTTAATTTTCTGTTAATAGCTAGGGTGCTATATACATGTTTTTCCATGTAGCAGATTGAGACTTTGAGTGTGTAGGGTTACATGTACCTCCATCTCTCTCTCTCTCTTCCTCTCTCCCTCTCCCTACCTCTCCCTCCCTCCCTCCCTCCCTTAACCTCTCCCTCGATCCCTCCCTCCCTCCAGTCCTCATCAGATGACATAGAACTAGATGTACTAGAGAAACAGCTGCTACTAGAGAACAAACACCCACCATACCACCTGGATGTATCCTAGCAACATAACAATAACATTAGTAACCTGAATTTTAACTCTTCTATGGAATGAGATTTTCTCTTTAACCCTTTGTGTACAGATACCTCTGTCATATCCCATTGATCACAACATGGGGAAAGCAAAATTTGATAAAATTAAGAAAGTACTTACCATCACCCTCCCTGTCCTCCCTCCCTCCCCCTCTCCCTCCCCATCCTCCCTCCCTCCCCCTCTCCCTCCCCATCCTCCCTCCCTCCCCCTCTCCCTCCCTCCCCCTCTCCCTCCCCATCCTCCCTCCCTCCCCCTCTCCCTCCCTCCCCATCTCCCCCTCACTTGTGACAGAGTTGACCAATCAGAGCTCCGAGTCAGAATCACATGATCGTGGAAGCCATTCAGGTGATGAATCGTCCAATGAGATTACACCATATGAACCAACACAAGACCCCAGTCATATCTCTAGTAGCACTGAAGGAGGTGGGGTGAGACTGTCTCCTAGCAACCCAACATCCCCTGACAACAATTGGACCAGTCACTGTCATGACGATACCTCTGTCCCTGCAAGTCACGTGACTTGGAAGTCAAGAGGTGATTGGTCGGCCCCTCAATATTCCTAAGACCAGGAGAGGGTTGTGTTTGTGGTCCACTCCAGTCTTGTGAAGGAGAAGACAGTAGTCCTCCATTTTGATGAGCATCAGGTGACCAGGGGAAGTGATTAGGACACTTGTGGAGTAGAGGGTGTCCTGATTAGTGAGGTGTCCTGATTAGTGAAGTGTCCTGATTAGTGAGGTGTCCTGATTAGTGAAGTGTCCTGATTAGTGAGGCATCCTGATTAGTGAGGTGTCCTGATTAGTGAGGCATCCTGATTAGTGAGGTGTCCTGATTAGTGAGGTGTCCTGATTAGTGAGGCATCCTGATTAGTGAGGCATCCTGATTAGTGAGGCATCCTGATTAGTGAGGTGTCCTGATTAGTGAGGCATCCTGATTAGTGTGGTGTCCTGATTAGTGAGGCATCCTGATTAGTGAGGCATCCTGATTAGTGAGGTGTCCTGATTAGTGAGGTGTCCTGATTAGTGAGGTGTCCTGATTAGTGAAGTGTCCTGATTAGTGAAGTGTCCTGATTAGTGAGGTGTCCTGATTAGTGAGGCATCCTGATTAGTGAGGCATCCTGATTAGTGAAGTGTCCTGATTAGTGAGGTGTCCTGATTAGTGAAGTGTCCTGATTAGTGAGGCATCCTGATTAGTGAGGTGTCCTGATTAGTGAGGTGTCCTGATTAGTGAGGTGTCCTGATTAGTGAAGTGTCCTGATTAGTGAGGTGTCCTGATTAGTGAGGCATCCTGATTAGTGAGGCATCCTGATTAGTGAGGTGTCCTGATTAGTGAGGTGTCCTGATTAGTGAGGTGTCCTGATTAGTGAGGTGTCCTGATTAGTGAGGTGTCCTGATTAGTGAGGCATCCTGATTAGTGAGGTGTCCTGATTAGTGAGGCATCCTGATTAGTGTGGTGTCCTGATTAGTGAGGCATCCTGATTAGTGAGGCGTCCTGATTAGTGAGGTGTCCTGATTAGTGAGGTGTCCTGATTAGTGAGGTGTCCTGATTAGTGAGGCATCCTGATTAGTGAGGTGTCCTGATTAGTGAGGTGTCCTGATTAGTGAGGTGTCCTGATTAGTGAGGTGTCCTGATTAGTGAGGTGTTCCAATTTCAGGGAATGGCATTGAAATTGTGTCGTGATTTCAATATAGCTGAGCAGCAGGGATACAATGTACATGTGATGTCATGTGATCACATATACAAGTGTACATGTGATGTCTGTCATGTGATCATGTACACGTGATGTCATGTGATCATGGCTTCGTCATCCATGAGATGCAAGGCAAGACAACACAACACAACAGAAAGACAAAGCAACACAACACAACTCGCCCAAGGCAGTTACTTTTCAAAGAAATAAACTGCCTCAGGTGGGATTCGAATCCACGACTGTCCACTTGCTAGGCAACGCTCTTACCAACTGAGCTACCGAGGGAGCTGAGCTGGCTGGGCTCGAATCACATATACAATACAAAGCAACCAAAGCACCTCAACCAAAGCATCACAAACCTGATAAACAGGTGAACTCAAACATGACATCATGTACACGTGATATCATGTGATCATGTACCTGTGATGTCATGTGATGATCAACACATTTCAGCTGAAAGTCCCCTGTGTATCTGAGGTGTCCTCATTTGATTGACCACTAATGGGAGGGGTTCTACCTCTGGCTAAAGTCTCTATCTTCTCCCACAGCCATAGCTAACTTCTCTGTCCCTCCCCACACATCCTGTACACCTCCAGTTCCAGGTGACGTACTCCTGTCTCGAGGAAGGGAAGTCTCACTTCTGGTTTGTTTCCATGTCAACGACCTCCTTAATAAGACTGAGGTAGATATTTCAGAAGAAAACATGGTCGTCATAGTAACCAAGTCTGACAGCTGTCAAAGAGAGTGGGCGTGGTTTGAAGCAGGAGCCAACAGTCAATCAACTGAGGTAATGTACATTGAGTACCAATAGTTTTAGACAGTCTGTTCTTTGCAACAGCTCAGTCTATTGGTGGGTATGATATGGATTGTCTCTGTCTGTGTTTAGAGGAAGCTGTTCTTGACTGAAGCTAATGTTGGTAGTGTCATGGAAGAGATGAAGAAAGAGCAAGATCCATGGGTGAGGATGGAGGGTGGGGTGTCCAGGGGGTGGTGTGTCCGTGGGGTGGTGTGTCCGTGGGGTGGGGTGTCCGTGGGGTGGTGTGTCCGTGGGGTGGTGTGTCCATGGGGGTGGTGTGTCCGTGGGGTGGTGTGTCCATGGGGTGGTGTATCCATGGGGTGGTGTATCCATGGGGTGGTGTGTCCGTGGGGTGGTGTGTCCGTGGGGTGGTGTGTCCATGGGGTGGTGTGTCCGTGGGGTGGTGTGTCTGTGGGGTGTCCACAGGGTGGCATGTCCTCGGGGTGGTGTGTCCGTGGGGTGGTGTGTCCGTGGAGTGGGTGTGTCTGTGGGGTGGCGTGTCCGTGGGGTGGCGTGTCCGTGGGGTGGCATGTCCTCGGGGTGTCAGTGGGTGGTATGTCCGTGGGGTGGTGTGTCCGTGGGGTGGTGTGTCCATGTCTCCCTCTCCCCCACCTTCACTCTCTCCCTAACACACAATTTATAGAGCCCCCCATCAGAGGTCAAGGAGATCAAGGTGACATCATTATCGTCAGAGTTACTGGAACTGGAGGTAGTGACTAGAGACCAGTCCACACACCAGCAGCTGGTACTGAATGAGGACACTCCAGGGCCTGATGGCAGGGAGGTAGACACTGGCAGCCCCACACAGAGCAGAACTGAATGTCCAGAGTTGAAATCACCAGTTCAGAATATTAATGGAATGGAAACTGCAGTGTCTGAGAAGCTAGTTCTGACTGGGGACAGTGTTACTGTATCTGAGGATGTGGTACAGGAGAGTCAGGTCAAGGACCTACCAGACCGTCGTGGGGATCAGGTTCCTGACAGAGTAGTACGGAATGCGGACAGTCCAGAAGTAGCCTCATCCTCTCAACAGATGGTGGTTCCAAATGAAGACCTTGTATTGAGTAGGCAGGAGTGTGGGAAGACTACAAGTACTCTTGTAGAGTTGACAAACAACTTACTGTTTGATCTGGATTAACACACAATGTTAGCTCATCTTGATCTGGATAAACCCAACCTGATATAGCTATAATTCACCCTCCATTATACATGACATATACATGGCAATTCTCATATTAATTATTTATCATTGTCAAGTTGACTCTACAGGCTATTATTAACCCTCGGTGCCCATACTCAGTGGGCAACAGCAGTGGTGGATCTAGGGAGGTTTCAGAGGTTTCCACTGAAGCCCCCTTTTGTTGCAACAGTATAATAGCTCACATCTCACGACCACACGCAGCTGAATATGGAGTATATTCAAACAACTTCAAACTGCTTTTGTTAAATATAATATATATAGTGGAGAAGTAAGCAGAATAGTAGGTTGAGTTATCAAAAGTCAAAATATCATTTGCCCTGGGTTTACAGGAACAGGAAATAAATATAAGTTAGACGCCGAGTCGAGGGAACTACGCGATTTAGAAAGCCGAGGCCCGGATGTAGCGTCCCGAGCGTAGCGAGGGCGCTACCAAGGGCCCGAGGCTTTCTAAATCGCGTAGTTCCCGACGACGAGTGCGTCTAACTATTTTAGACTACAGCGGAGAAATTGATTGGACAGTGACCATTCAAACCGTTAGCAACAAGCGTGCAAATAGATCCCGGTACTAGGGGCCAGCGGCCAACTATAGATCCCGCTAACGAGGTGACTATGAAAAATAGATCCCGCGTTTCTCGCAACCTGATTGGTCAATTTAAAATTACCGTAGTCTAAAAAGTGATAGATAAGGTTAGGGGTGTGCATGCGTGCCAAATAGATTTGAAACTACTATGTAAAAAACATAAATAAAGTCTGAACAGTGGACACAGACATCTATGATTTCTTTGATGGAGGCAGTCAGATCTGAGTGATGGGAGAGGAAATGGGAGCAGGGTGACTCTGAATCCAGAGAGATGTCGCAGTTGGGAAGAGGGCACATATTGTTTGAGAGAAGGTGGAGGGAGAGAAGTTTCAATACAGCTTGGATACAAGTAGTACCAAAAACTCCTCGCTCTAGAGCCAGGTCCCAAAGCTATCTGCATATATGGAGCCTGCATGCGCATACGTCGTGCGCATGGCGCCGCCGAGGCAGAGGAGGTACGACAGTATCACGTGATCGCAGTCTAATTGCAATTTTTGTTGACACAGCAACCTATCTTCCGTTGAAAATACATGACGTGACACAAGGATCCCCAAAGGCTAGTAGCCAGTTGTACGTACCATAGCCTATACCTCAAGAAAAGGAATCGAACTCAGGCTAACACCTACTGTTTCTGCGACTTACAGCGGGAAATAGTAGAGGTCATGTAGCACTTCGTGGATCATGATCTACTTTAACTCAGATTTGTCACTTGCACCCATCTTTGGCCTATGCTCTATCTCTTTACCGAATTTGGATAGTAATCTGACTCTATAACTATGCAATGAACTGAAGAGGTCTACGTCTTTCCTCGCGGTATAATTGCATTCTTTAGTGCGATCCATTACGTCATCGATTTTTTTGTCGCACCTCCCTGGCGCCGCGGGTTCTGCAATGTTTATCAATCCCTGGCCCTGAAGTCATGGATAGGCACTGTCATGTACTAGGAGAATGCAAAGCATTTGTGGACGAGCGGAAGAGGCAAGGCCGGCTACGTTTGCGCGTTGCGCGGTGACGCATGCGCACTGACCGGTCGGTTGATGACATAGAATCGGCAATGAGTCCACTAGTACAGGGTCGCTGCGCTCGCCCAATTATGACGTCTAATGTCGACATTAGGTATGTGATAATGAGATGAGACAGAGTCAAAACAAACACTACATATCAGAGGCAGCTAGGGTGGGGCTCGTTTACAGTTGCAGGACATTTTACAGACGCCTGCCGGGAGTGATGGCAGCCTTAACCGTGGAAATGACCAAGGAAATATATCCCTACCACACGACGCTCTACGAAAACCTCTTCTTGTTACGAGTATCCATTAGTTTGAACGAAACTGCAGCTACTGTGGAACGTCGAGGAGGGCGAAGGCTCCTGACATGGAAATCGCTCAGTTCCGCTCCTGACGTTACCCTGGCTGTGGAGTCTTGTGCAGCGTAAGTCTAATTCACCTCGCCTCGTACGTTTGCTGGCGACCTATCGCTCTTAATGGTGATAGGAAACTACAGGAGTGTCTCCATGAACACGGAGGAGGGGAGGTTGGAGAAGTCTGGTTTGATGGAGACCTTCCTGTTTTCCATGTGAAATTTCACACAAAACTGGCTCTGAGGAAATTGCTAGCAGGACAGTCTGAAGTAGAGAAGAAACTAATGACCAAACTGCAGAGTAGGTTACAGCCATTTGTGAACATGTATTACAAGAGCATAAAGGTTACTCGAAGCCATCTGATGATTACTGTTTTCTCAGTGGGGGATAGTTTTACCTGTCTTGGTATATATGGTATAGTGAGTGTTATAGGATGAGTGATTATTAGTGTACCTCATCAGTCAGTCAGGGGTGAAGTAATAGTTGTTGATGGAGATAACAGATGGTTGTTTTATTGTGTAAATATGGCTACCTCATGAGACTGACTATGACCACTCATGGAATGTGTGGGGAATATTTATAACAATTACACTACAAGGAAATGGTTGTAGTAATAGGCTCATTGATCTCAGATATGATAGGTATGTCATCAGTTAAAACAATTACTAGGTATACACTTAGTGTAGATTAGTGCCTCGCGCAGTAAATGTTAAAGGAAGCAGAAATGTAGATATAGAAGAAAATGAGGTCAATAATTATGTTAATGTCTCCGGCCCTCCTGTTGCATTCTGCCTCTCTCATGGCCTGACCTAGTCGAGGAGTAAAGTACGTAAGTACAGTAGGGGCGGGGCTTCCGGGGTTTCCGAACACGGCCGATTTTCACCTCCTCGAACACAAGGCCAAGTTATACAGTAGAATATCTAGTAGTACAGGTAGCCTCGTACCCAGCCTCTTTCCGGGGGGGAAAGAAAAGGCCTGGGTACGAGGCTATATTAGTACAGCAAGACTAATACCGTAAAACTTGGCCGCACTTCGAGGCCATCTTTGTATCCTCGCCAACTCCCAACGGCGGATTATCGGCGTGCGCGCGCACCGACTCCTCCACGCTCCCCCCCGGAATTCCTAAACGTGACTATAATTGAATTCCTGAAGCGTGGCTGACAAAGCGAGAACGCCCTGCAGAATTAGGATGCCTCGCGCTAAGGCGCTCGGCAATTATTGTGAGATGAGTGCATGCAGTGTATAACTAGTTGAGATGCAGAGCATCTTGGAGCAAGCGAGACCACGTGTGAC
Organism: Theonella swinhoei; assembly: GCA_963970385.1. Taxonomy (NCBI): domain Eukaryota; kingdom Metazoa; phylum Porifera; class Demospongiae; order Tetractinellida; family Theonellidae; genus Theonella; species Theonella swinhoei. The sequence goes on from OZ019946.1 coordinate 13,608,783, forward strand.
CTGACCTTTGTTGCACTCGCTTAAGTATGTATACATACACACACATGACAACACGACCGATCTGAGTCCCTAGGTGGAGCTCTCTTGCTCGCCCCAATTATATAACCATATTGAGATAAACTGTACGTCCACAAGATATGTGATAGAAGAAATACATATAATACCAGGCCGGTGTCACAGTATATTTTATCCCCCGTATATTTTATCCCACGTCAGGATATTTTATCCCTGCATGGTATGTCGCAGAATATTTCTGTTGCTACCCAGTCCAGCAGTCCAGCAGTCAGTCAGTGTTCACTGAACAGTAGCTATGGGATGTACTGTCACAGAGGAGAGATATAAAGAGCTGATCAACTACATTCGTGGTTGCTACATCAACCCGTCTATCCCGTCTATGCAAATCAGAAACGTGGACTTAGCTTTCCAAATGCATGCACATGAGTATTGTGTTACTGTATCCGCTTTTTTATTGACTGATACGTACTACATCATTTCTTACTCCAAATACTTGCCTACAGCCATTTAGATCTACCGAGGGCCGATCTAGCGGCTACACCGTCAAACCCTGGCTGAAGTCAGTATATAGACTCTACCTTATCATAGCGCAATGCCATGCATCTTTGCCCTTCCAGAAATCTATAGCAGTGGGGTAGAGTGCTACACAGCCCACTGGACACGACGATTGAAGTCGTATGTAACTACTAGCCTTATGGGATAAATATCCTGACCACGGATGAAATATCCTAGGAAAAATTATCAATTCATTCAGGAATGGAGAACAATGCTTAATGAAACAGCAGTTAAACTTCGCACCTGTAAGCTATTTAAAAGCCGTTTTGAAATAGAGTCATATTTAAATTTACCAGTTCACCTCAGAGTACCACTTACAAAGTTTAGAGTAAGTGCACATGCACTAAGAATTGAGACAGGAAGATACAACCGCCCTCACAAGCTAGCACTGGAAGAATAGACAAGTTCTGAGAGAATGTGTAACATTGAACAAGTCCTTTGTCTATTTCAGTACCACAGACAAGTTTTTGTTCTTGTTAGGAACAAAAAGTGAAATGTTACAATATGCACTGGCAAGATTCATCAAAATCTCCTTTAAGACAAGACAAGCAGAGTTGGAAGATGCTATTACTTAGTTATTTTGTGGTGGTATGTCTTTGTGGTTTTCGTTGACATATATACACTCTCTGACTTTTGGGCCTCTGGCCGTAACTTGTCAATAAAATCTATTATTATTATTATTATTATTATTATTATTATTATTATCCGGGCGGATAGAATATACTATCCGGCCGGATAAAAAATCGGGGGGATAAAATATACCGCGACACCGGAACTACATACTTCACACATATATACTAGTGAAATACTACGCATTGTTGGCGAGCGGGCGTGTACCAGTGCACACACAAAATTAGAACTCACGTATGTGTGTCAACGCCATTTAGAAATAATAATATATATAGAAAAATTGTCTCGTTGGAACAACTAGGTTGGCTCACTCCCACTCATCAATTAAATGACTGTATGAGTGTCTATATATTTTCTCCCTCCCTCCCTTCCTCCCTCTCCCTCCCTCCCTCCCTTCCTCCCTCTCCCTCCCTCCCTCCCTTCCTCCCTCTCCCTCCCTCCCTCTCCCTCCCTCCCTCCCTTCCTCCCTCTCCCTCCCTCCCTCCCTCCCTCCCTCCCTCCCTCCCTCCCTCTGAAAAGGGGGCTCGGAGTCACCAGGTGGGGTGAGGTGTGACACAGAGCTCCACCTAGTGTGTCCTGACTACAGCACAAAGAAGGACCACGAAGTCATTGAAGTAAATTCAACCAACCAAGAGACCTGCATGGAGAGGTGGGCGGAGAGTCAACTCCTGGAGTTAGGGAGTCTGTTTCGAAGCTGCGGAGTGGAAGTACCAAGACCAGGTACACATAGTCTCACTGATGACAGATGAAACAATACTTACTAATCTTATTAATGTCTTCGATACATGCATGAATGTGCAGATGTATCACTGAAATTATTACAAAATGATCTGGTATCTGTGTGGCGGTGGTATCCTCTCGGTATTCAACTTGGTGTACCGGAGGCTGACCTTCGAAAAATTGAATGTGATTCTCAGCGAACAGACGACAGGATGCTACATATGATAAGTACATGGCTGAGAATTGATGAACAGCCATCCTGGTCAAAGGTGGTCAGGGCACTGGTGGCTATCAATGAACGTAGCGTGGCAAGGACTATTGCTGAGAAATATGGTATACTCTTTTTATGACATGGTTTATAAGTATATCTAAAATATATTGTATCGCTGTATGTAGGTGTACCCTTTCCATCTCAATTGGAGCCAGAGAATGCTCAGGGAAAGACAGTAACTGCCTCTGCCACTGCCATCATTAAAGAGGTGAGTGTTGTTGACCATTGTGGTTTGATATTTGCCGTGATGTGTCTGTCATGCACTGCACAGTTGGATGAAGAGCTCAGTACTAAGACCGAACACATCATTGAGAAAGAACTGGCTGAAGTAGACAAGGAACTGGATAGATATAAAATGGAGAGAACACAAAATACAAAAAGAATTACAAGTGCCAGGGAAGAAGCTGAAGTGATCGTAGAAGATGTGGAGAGGTTGGAGCAAGAGAAACAGAACCTGCTGGAGGAGATTAAGAAGAAAGAAAGAGAATTGGACTGCTTCAAGACAGTTCATGACCAGTTGACTGAAAGTCAACGTGAAAAGGAAGTTCTTCAAGAGTGTATTAAAGAAAAAGAGAAGAAGCTTCGAAAGGCCAAGGCCAAGCTTCACGAGAAGGAGAAGGAGCTGGAGAAGTACAAAGAAAAGATACAAGAGCTGGAGAAGAAGATTGAGGAGGGAGTGAGGGAGTTGGGGGTACGTGATGGGAGGATAATTGAACTGGAACAAAATAAGGCCAAAGCAGTAGCAGATCTGGAGGCAGAAAGATTGAAGGTCAGAGTCCATTTCTTTATGTCCAGTAAGTCTGGGAGGTTGTGCCGCTGATGTGAAGGGCAATATGTAACTTCTAAGATGTAGCTAAACTAGTATGTGTATACATTCATTGTTCATAACTGTGGAGAGAGCTGACGTACAGGAAAGGGGCATGTGTGCCTCTCGTGACAGGAGAGGTAGAACCTTCAGCCTTACATGGTCCAACACTCAACCTGTGGCTGGCCATTTCAATCCTTACTGTAGGAAGTGTGTAAAGCTGGGTTAGCTAAACAAAAAGATAGTACAGACTTCTCTTCTCAGCAGTACCTTAGCAGTGAAGCAGCCGCTGGTAATATGTGAAACATACTATAGTTGGTTATGACAAGTTATGTAATTAGTGGATGACAGCCACTTTTATAGAAATCTGGCTTAAAGTCCAACACACAAAGGGACTTCCCCCACAACACTTTGTATTTGGTATTATATTCTGAATATACAGAGTGTAGAGAGGGTAGAGACATTGAGAGGAGAGCTGAAAAAGGAACATGCAGAACACCTGAGAGAGAGATTGGCAGAGAAGGAAGATCAGCTGAGAGAGAGGCTGGAAGAGAAAGATGCACACATAAATAGCCACTTAAAGCAGATTTCTGATCTGCAGCAACAGCTGAAAGTAACTCCATTCATAGTATAATGTCCACACTAATCACTAAACATGTTCTTTCTCTTCCAGCTGGCAGTAGAGATGAATGCACAGAGTCTACTGCAGTACAAGCAGCTGGCAGAGCTACAGGAGGCTAGGATGGAGAGAGAGAGGGAGAAAATAGCTCTAGAGTCAGAGTTGATGGTTGTCAAACGGTAAATGGCTCTACTTTTTTTGTAAACATTTTTTCTACATCTGTCAAATATGACATTAATTATTTACTTACCCTAAGTTGATGTTAGATGGGTCTTGTGTCTTACCGTAGAAAGAGAGAGGAGCATATGAAGACCATCAAGATTGAGGTACTGGGAGAGAGGGGGAGAGAGAGGGGAAGGGAAGGGGGAGGGAGAGGGAGAAAGAGGGAGAGGGAGAAAGAGGGAGAGGGAGGGGAAGGGGGAGGGAGAGGGAGAAAGAGGGAGAGGGAGGGGAAGGGGGAGGAAGAGGGAGAGGGAGAGGGAGAGGGAAGGTAAGGGGGAGGGAGAGGGAGAGGGAGAGGGAGAAAGAGGGAGAGGGAGAGGGAGAGGGAGAGGGAAAGGGAGGGGAAGGGGGAGGGAAACGGAGAGGGAGAACAGGAGGAAGAGGGAGAGGGAGAGGGAGGGAGGGAGGAAGGGAGGGAGGAAGGGAGGGAGGGAGACAACTATCTCACCTCTATATGTACCCAATTACATATCACGCTACCAGACTGTGTAGGTAGGACAGTGTAGGTGATATGAAGAAACGATAACTAGTGAGCAGGAGCAAGCCAACCTAGTTGTGTCAACAGGCTGTTTTTTTCTATATTTATATATTTGTGGCAGGCACTGTACATACCGTAATGTTATACGTGAGTTCAAATTTTCATCAAGAAACATGGATGCTGACGATGTCTTAGTGAGTGATAGTGCACGCAGGAGATAGTGTCTTGCTTCAGAGACAGTCGAAGAGAGCAAGAACCATGCCTCTCTCGATGCACCAACCATTGCATGCAGCCCCCTCTCTCCCTCTCTCCATACATTATATCTAACCCCATTCAATAGCCACATCCTATTTAGTCTAATGTGGCTATAGACACTCTCACTGTGTACAGACGTGCATACATGGCCAGTCACATGACTAATGTTGATTGGGGTCAGAAAACCTGCCACATCTCCTACTGATGTGTGGGTCTTAATAGACGTAATATAACCCCTTATATTCTTAATAGATGTGATGCCCCCTCACATAAGGCTAGATTCTGGTTACATCTCTGCACTATAACTATGGTGGTCTGTCAGTAGTAGTAGGGATGGTGGTCTGTCAACTCCAGTGTTTGTTCTTCTGTTGTATGTACTCTGTGTACTCTGTAGGACAAGGCTACTGCTCTGATGAGAGCAGCTAGAGGAGGTCACACAGATGTGGTACAAGTATTACTGAGTCGACAAGATGTGGACATCAACATGAGAGATAAGGTTTGTCCATCTCAATGGAAATGGACACTTACTATCACACATGTCACTGCATGTTCATGTAGCAATATATAGCCTCTAGAGATGTAGATATTGCCCAGAAAAGGGGGTGTGGCTAATTTAAATAAATGCATCAAGTATCACTACCACAAGTTACTCCCTCATTGCATCTAAACATATACCACCATATTGTACACGTGTGTACATCATACACAAGGGAACGTTTATCATGTGTCTAATCTACATAGCACAAGATATGCTATTGAAGTAGCCTCAATAAGAATGTTCCTCTACTACACACACAGCGGGGCAAGACAGCAGTCTACAGGGCATCAGTCAATGGTCACAGTGAGGTGGTGAAATTGTTAGTCCAGGCAGGGGCAGATCTGGAACTACAGAGAGAGGTATACTAGGGAATATGGTGTATTGAGGAGTGAGTGTGGGTGAGGGAGTGAAGTGTATGCACCCACATAGACTATAATGGCCTCATCATGTCTTCTCCCTCTGTCATGTGTAGAAGGGTGGTGAGACTCCACTGGTCATATCATCAGACAGAGGTCACAGTGAGGTGGTCACAATATTACTGGAAGCTGGAGCCAACATCAACCACCAAGACAAGGTAAGATACAGTCTGGAAGGTGGAGCTAACACACACAACAGTGATTCAAGTACTCGAATGTACATATAAATTAAGACGTAACATGAAGTAATAATGTGATGACTAATGTAGGAGAGATATTGTGTAATTGTGTGTCATATCCCATACATGGAGTGAATGGGACTACTGTGTATGTGTCTCTCTGTATGGTCCAAGGCCCATTATCAGCTAATGACCAGTAGTAGTAGGGATGGTGGTCTGTCAACTCCAGTGTTTGTTCTTCTGTTGTATGTACTCTGTGTACTCTGCAGGACAAGGCTACTGCTCTGATGAGAGCAGCTAGAGGAGGTCACACAGATGTGGTACAAGTATTACTGAGTCGACAAGATGTGGACATCAACATGAGAGATAAGGTTTGTCCATCTCAATGGAAATGGACACTTACTACCACACATGTCACTGCATGTTCATGTAGCAGTGGATAAAGTATAGCACAAATCATTTAGTGCCAACAACTAGAGATGTGGGTATTAAAGAAGGGGTGTGGCTTATCTTGTCCCATGCAACTAACATGACTGCCACAAGTTACTCCCTCACTACATCTAAACATGAACCACTCTATTGTACATGAGTGTACATCATACACAAGGGAATGTTTATCATGTGTCTAATCTACATAGCACAAGATATGCTATTGAAGTAGCCTCAATAAGAATGTTCCTCTACTACACACACAGTGGGGCCAGACAGCAGTCTTCTTGGCATCAGTCAAGGGTCACAGTGAGGTGGTGAAACTGTTAGTCCAGGCAGGGGCAGATCTGGAACTACAGAGAGAGGTATACTAGGGAATATGGTGTATTGAGGGGTGAGTGTGTGTGAGGGGGTGAAGTGTATGCACCCACACAGACTATAATGGCCTCATCATGTCTTCTCCCTCTGTCATGTGTAGGAGAGTCAGGACACTCCACTGACTATATCATCAGGCCTAGGTCACAGTGAGGTAGTCAGAGTATTACTGGAGGGCGGGGCTAACATCAACCACCAGACCAAGGTAAGATATAGTTTGGGAGGTGGAGCTAACGTACAGCAGTACACTACAGAGGCAGTGGCAGCAGTTTGGAGTTGGGGGGCCAAGATACGTACGCACACACATTACACAATTTGCTAGCTGTTATCTGCACTTGTGTGTATACAGTAGTAGCGTGTTTCAAAATGCATCGAGTGCATGCAGCAACAGCAACACACATTCTGTCATCATAGCTCCCATTTCATTGGGGGGGGGGGGGGGGGGGGAGCCCCCTACTGAAATATTGGGTTGGGCTCCCTCACTATATCTAAACATGAACCACTCTATTGTACATGTGTGTACATCATACACAAGGGAATGTTTATCATGTGTCTAATCTACATAGCACAAGATATGTTATTGAAATAGCCTCAATAAGAATGTTCCTCTACTACACACACAGTGGAGCATGACAGCAGTCTACAGTGCATCAGCCCATGGTCACAGTGAGGTAGTGAAACAGTTAGTCCAGGCAGGGGCAGATCTGGAACTACAACATAAGGTATACAAGGGAATATGGTGTATTGAGGGGTGAGTGTGGGTGAGGGGGTGAAGTGTATGCACCCACACAAACTATAATGGCCTCATCATGTCTTCTCCCTCTGTCATGTGTAGGAGAGTCAGACCACTCCACTGATTATATCATCAGACAGAGGTCACAGTGAGGTAGTCAGAGTATTACTGGAGGGCGGGGCTAACATCAACCACCAGACCAAGGTAAGATATAGTTTGGGAGGTGGAGCTAGCACACAACAGTACACTACAGAGGCAGTGGCAGCAGTTCGGAGTTGGGGGACCAAGATACGTATGCACACACATTATACAATTTGCTAGCTGTTATCTGCACTTGTGCGTATATTGTAGTAGCGTGTTTCGAAATGCATCGAGTGCATGCAGCAACAGCAACACACATTCTGTCATCATAGCTCCCATTTCATTGCGGGGGGGGAGGGGGGGGCAAGGCCCCCCCTACTGAAATATTGGGTCTGCCGCCTCCCCTGCACTAGGTATTAGTACATGACATGAAGTAATAATGTGATGACTAATGTAGGAGAGAGATTGTGTAATTGTGTGCCATATCCCATACATGGAGTGAATGGGACTACTGTGTATGTGTCTCTCTGTATGGTCCAAGGCCCATTATCAGCTAATGACCAGTAGTAGTAGGGATGGTGGTCTGTCAACTCCAGTGTTTGTTCTTCTGTTGTATGTACTCTGTGTACTCTGCAGAACAACCTCACCCCTCTGATGTGTGCAGCTTATAGAGGTCACACAGATGTGGTACAAGTATTACTGAGTCGACAAGATGTGGACATCAACATGAGGGATAAGGTTTGTCCATCTCAATGGAAATGCACACTTACTATCACACATGTCACTGCATGTTCATGTAGCAGTGGATAGAGTATAGCACAAATCATTTAGTCCCAACAACTAGAGATGTAGGTATTAAAGAAGGGGTGTGGCTTATCTTGTCCCATGCAACTAACATGACTGCCACAAGTCACTCTCTCACTACATCTAAACATGAACCACTCTATTGTACAAGTGTGTACATCATACACAAGGGAATGTTTATCATGTGTCTAATCTACATAGCACAAGATATGCTGTTGAACTAGCCTCAATAAGAATGTTCCTCTACTACACACACAGTGGGGCCAGACAGCAGTCTACAGGGCATCAGCCAATGGTCACAGTGAGGTGGTGAAACTGTTAGTCCAGGCAGGAGCAGATCTGGAACTACAACATAAGGTATACTAGGGAATATGGTGTATTGAGGGGTGAGTGTGGGTGAGGGGGTGAAGTGTATGCACCCACACAGACTATAATGGCCTCATCATGTCTTCTCCCCCTGTCATGTGTAGGAGTTTCAGGCTATAGACACTATCACTATTTACAGATGTCCATATTTCCAACTCTATAGTATATATCTGGGTACACTGACCCCAACCAACCACATCACTACTATGATGATAAATTTCCTGGTGTCGTTTTCCTCGGAGAGCCACTGGAGTATGTTGTTAGCTCTGAGCAAGCCACCATTTCTCCCCCCGACCTTGGAGTCACCCTCAGCATCCCGTCAGATGCAGTCCCACCTGGGGAACAGGTAACTGTCACCATTCGACCATGTCTCTCTGGTCCATTCCAATATCCTGAGGGGTATGAGCCACTCAGTGCTGTGTACTACATCTCCACTAACACATCTTTATTGAAGAAAGGGCAATTAACACTTGAACACTTTGGAGACCTGCAAACTAAGGAACAAGCTGACAACATGACCTTCTTTAGTGCAAAATCTCCTCCTGTTATGGTTGATGGGAAGAAAGTGTATAAGTTTTGTTTAGTCAAGGGTGGACAATCTGCAATGGGGAAAAATTATGGTACAATATCCTTGGAACACTTCTGCTTTAAAGCAGCAGGAACCAGACGGAGTTCTGCAACACGTGAGCTTTTAATTTAACATTACATATTTTTATTGATTACAATTGGATTTGTTAGGAAAACGATATATTGTGCTGCAAAGCCACACAGAGGAGATGACAGGTGGACGACATGTCGCTGCCATCGCTATCTCTAAACATGGAAAGGTCTTTATAGAGGTACATTGAATTGTTACGAGTTATTAAGCCATGCAAAGAACTATTAAAATTCATAATAATCTTGTCTGCCAGATACATAAACTGAATATGTATATCATACTGGCAAGTTTTACATACATAGTAAGACATGTATGATTCTATATTTCTTGGAGTTGAACATATATTATGTATTTGTCCCAGAATTTTCGAAAATCAATGGAACACCAATGGGGGGTGAAAATTACAAAAGAAAGTGTCACTAATCTCTTTTTCCAAGACCAAACCAGAGTTGCTGAGGTGCAATATCCATCAAATCTAGATCAAAATGGGTGGAGAATTGTACCAAATCGCCTCTCATGCACTGTGAGTTATCTCTTAGTGTAATGCAGCCACATACCCCATGCAAGGCAGGGCCACAGAGTATAGTGAATGTTGCATCATGTGATTAGATAATACTGATGAATATACACAGACCTTTATGATCCATAGTCATCACATGAGAGCCGTGAGGGGGCTGTTTCATGCTGGCCCTATATACAAGTGTGTTTTTACATCTTTTTCTTTCAGTTCAATCAAGATGATGTTGATTATCCAATGCCAGATTTAATGCATGACTATCCTCCTCGTCTCATCTTTGACCTCTCACCCTCTGAGTCTGCCAGACCATGCATTTTCTGGTTAAAAGTAACTGGAATGTCAAAAGATGTTGATTTCCAGTTTGAATTAAAAAGTAAGCCAATATTGGTAGTAGAAATTGAGAACTTGCTTATTATAGCTGGCTCAATAATTCTTGTACACAGACTCTAGAGGAGCTAGTGGCACTACAATTTCTAAGCCAGATATGGAAAATCTGCGAAGACTCGTAAGACATGATGAAGGCCCTATCCATATCATTGAAGATAGTGCTGGCAAATTCATGGGAATTGGAACTATCTTACTACATGATAGAGGTGGTACAAGAGTAAAAAATATTGCAGCATCAGTAAGGGGTAACCAAGTGGAAGCAGTTTGTGAGATCTACAGACAATGGATGCAAGAAGATGTGGACTATTCCTGGACAAAACTGACTCAGTGTTTGAGACAATGTGGACTCAATGTTCTGGCCTCACAAATTGAGCAGCACTTTGGCCTTCCCTCATCAGAAGGTATACTTTCTATATATACCAGTCATTCAGCTCAATTGAGCCTTTATTGCCACAGTGTCATGTAATGTTTTGTTTTACATGTGCAGACTGAGAAGTCTATGGAGCACCTGAAAACAGTAACTGTGGTTTGCTAGATTATTGTTGTAGCTTGTTATTTTTATATTTGTAAGCATATATTATAGTGTTTGCCAAATTAAAATGGAAGAAGCACACATCCACAAAGCAATATATATGTGATGTACATACTATCTTTCTCGGCATTTTGGCATATTATGTCTGTATCTATATAGAAGTGTGATATATATTAAGTAGGATTCCTCAGCTGCTGACAATTTCATATAATGACAACATGAAGTCTTACCTACCATCGCGCGCAGGTACATATATACATGTACCTAGAGCTACATAATTTAATTAAATCGCGCAATCTGATTGGACGTTGCGCGGACTCTATTTCCGTTTTTCCGGACTCTAAATGGCACTCAGCGGACTCTAAATCTCGCGCATGCGCACGTATTCTTCTTCGCACGGTTCTTGCAGTCATTCGTGGAGTTCGAAATACAGGGCATTAGTTAAGAAAAGCAATAGTGATGGCAAGTTAGTGGCATTGTGTCTCGGAGGTAGCCAGAGTAATTTGTGGAGTGAAGAAGGCACGTCCATCGGACGATCTGGCACCTCTTATACACTGAATTGCTGCTCGCAGGAGGGCAAACGAAAGTCAACATCTTAACCAGTTCATTGTTTGACTGTACGGTTGGTTGAACTTAGACGAAAGGAGGCTTGCTAGTCGCTTATAGAAAACTGTTGCCTGCCTTGCCAGACCACCTGTGGCTGACAAAACCAGAGGTGTAAATGTTGCATGTTCCACCTCTCTAATCCTTTGATAAACCAGCCCGTTTCTTCTGGTTTTCATGGTTTTTAGCATGTAGAAATTATTCAAGTCTTGTTGGCTGGGCATAAAGGTTAAACGAAAATCCGTTCATTGCTATGTCCAATCGAGCCCCATCAGATGTATTGGCAGTGGCTGCGGACATTGTCTCGTGCGTAATGGGCTGAAGGACAGGCTCCACCCTCACATCATGACATACCTCTGTCAAGACTGAGGCAGTTAGGTCCCTTATTTCATTATGGCAAATAATCGGGAGAGCCCCCCTAGGGCAAGAGAGAGCGTGCTCGACTGAGAAACGTGAGCCACATACACAGTATGTGGGTAGGTCCACAGGCGTCCAACCATAACGGAGTGCGATGGCATCCCTGAAGGCACTCTTGTGAAGGTTGAACCCATACTCCCATGAGGAGGCACCTTTTCCTCAGCTAGTTCGATGGCCCTGAGTGAGATGATAGAATAATTGGAAGAATTTACCGGAATAAACGAACTACGTAGGCACGCGTTTGCTACGTAGCCAGTGTAGAGGGGTCTGACAAGGAGCTATAGAGCGTACGTATGGATTTCTTGATTTCACATGATTTCAGTGGACGGTATCTGTGATTTCCAAGCACAAATGCGTAGTATACGGAAATATGCAGAAGTTACCAAACCATTATGTTAGTATTCGGACGTTTACAAACTCGTGAAGGCCTGATTTCGTCGTGATTTCATGTTGAAAGGGCGTACGAGATATCAACCTGTGGCAGACCCCTCGAGTAGCAAGAATCATGTTGTTAGTAATACTGCTATGAGACAGTGCTGGTGCCAGTGGTAGCGCTACTGGAGGCTGATATCTCGGATCTCTGTCAGGTAAAGACTTGTTGACCTACATGTACATGTATAAGCTAGAGTGGTGGTGTCTGGGGTAGCCTTGTGTGTGCACTCTATATCTTGTGTATGTGAGCACGTGAGCATTTTCTCTCACTCCATATACAAGTTTTCATAGATACTCCTACAGTCTGTTTTAGAATGTATGATACATGCATAGATGTATGTACATGTACATTTGAAAAGCTAGAATACCCTGTTTCATCTTACTCTACACAATAGGAAAGCCACTATTGCTCATTTGGAACATGCATGTGTGCTTTAGATAACAAGAAGATGTACATGTACCAGTTGGACTAGTGTGTGTGTTTTTTTTAGAAATCAGGTACTTGTAAATTAGGGAGATTCCAGTGTACATCTACACTCTCCAGTGGCTGAGTGATGGGGTTGGTGATCATCAACAAGAGTCATCCCTGGCAGTAAGAGCCTCACACCTACTGTATAGCCTTAGGTGAGATGTACACATTATACAGTGTGTACATTGATGTTGTGTACTGACAATACTGCAAAATTAATATGCATCGCATTCACTTGGGATGTGATCACATAAACTACTTTCTATATTTCAATTGATCTCTGTATTCTGTTACTTGGCTGTATGATGCCAACTTCTGGAACAGGGACACCTCACTGAATCTGATCAAGCGTAGATGGAGTATCCCTGCTACAACACAGCTTCATTCTACAAAACCTGAGGTCAGAAAACACAATAGCGTATTTCAGCACCTTTACAACAGGAGCATGTGTGGGTCATTAGTACATGTACATAGATGGCTTCTGTGTAGCAGGACTATATGTATATGTGTAAAGTGTAAAAACATTTTCACTAAAATGTTGAAAGGATTGAAGTGCCAAAAAGCATAGAAACAAGGTCAAAGTGCAGCATGCAGACAAAGGGAGGGGATGATAGCATGCAACAATCATAACATGCGTAACCCCTTTTAGTATTTACAGATGTAGGGATATGGTGTTACGCATGTTATGATTGTTGCATGCTATCATCCCCTGCCTTTGTCTGCATGTTGCATTTTGACCTTCTTTTTGGCACTTCAATCCCTACATCCTTCAACATTTTAGTGAAAATGTCTTTACACCTGTTTCTATGGTTTTCACAACATGTATAAACCTACTGATTTTGTTCTACTTCCTTGGCATACCTATAAGCAGGGTAGCTAGCAACTGACAGTGACTCGTACATCATGTCTTGAACAAGTATTGCCTACTGAGTACAACAGTGGGTCCAGTTTCCTTCAACAGTTAATCGTTCAAAGAAACAGACACAAAGGAGCAACGTATATACAAAAAAAGACAACACAGCGCTTGAAACAGGTCGATGTAGATCTACATTGGTACTGGAGCACTAAACTAACTTCACGTGTTCAGCACGTGACCAAAAAAGAAAATGGCATCTGAAACTAAGCTGCAGACCTGGAGTTTGACGGCATTGGGAGAAGGTATGAAGATTTTGTGCATCAAGGATCATGTACGCTCCAGTATAAATGATTTTCGTGAAAGAATTAGAGCGATTACTAATGCCAGTTTCGCAGTAGGCTGTTTGAACTGAAGAAGAAGAAGAAGAAGAAGATGAACAAGTAGCGTTTTACAACTACTTAAAGTACGAAAACCCACATTGGAATATTAACTAGCTGGATACAGTGTGTGTGTGTGTGTGTGTGTGTGTGTGTGTGTGTGTGTGTGTGTGTGTGTGTGTGTGTGTGTGTGTGTGTGTGTGTGTGTGTGTGTGTGTGTGTGTGTGTGTGTGTGTGTGTGTGTGTGTGTGTGTGTGTGCGCACGCGTGCATGCGCACGATCCCTGCATGGTCCATGACATGATGCACCACTGGACTAAACATTAGGGTTTGTGTCTCCATTTTATCCACCACTCTCCCTCCTTCCCCTCTTCTTATTCCCTTCACTTACACATACAGGTTAGTGCTCACATACTATCAAAACTCTCTTATTGTGAGATTTCACATTTGATTATAGCGTTTAATCTAGACATGTGCTCTTGAGGGGACAAAATTAATAATTGTAGAGACTTAGGAGGGCACATTTGGCAGGGCAGGAGAGGGATTGTTGATGTTGTCATATGCTTGGGGGGCAGCTGAAATCCTTGGGGGGCATTGGCCCCCCTGTGCCCCCTGGATTAAACCCTGGATTAGGTCTTTTGAATCTGGAAAATTGACTTCCACCTGGTGTGGGCTAGTGTACATGCTGGGTTTCTTTTAGCGTTGTTCCCAGGCCTTTCTTGCAATAACAGTTAACCCCTGTCCTAGTGTAAATGCCACCACAGTATTGCTCAAAATGACAGGAAATTAATGTAAGGCATCCTGTAAGCAGTTTTGATAAAGGTTTAGTAGTACATTTATTGGATGCAGCAATAAACTGTGTCTCATAACGCTGTTAATGTAATTCAGGAAGCCAGTAAAAAGAGGGTAAAAATCTTAGTACATGCTCTACCACAACGTTCCTCTAGCTGGGAGAGTTATACAATTTTTTATTACCTAGCCATATTGCCCAGCAATGTATAATTTCCTATTCCGCGTTGGGCAATATTTTCCCATATTGCCCAGTTATATTGCCCAGTCAATTTCAACCAATTAAATTTCAGAGCGCATTGCGCATTGCGCGTTACGCGTATTGTTAGCAATGAGAGAACGGTAAAATGGCGGAGTTTTAACAACAGGTTGAAGACGAGCTGGGTAATAAACAGCTTATTACATGGTTTATCAGGCAATATTGCGAGTTATTGCACTCGTGTGTGAGTATTACCCTTGCCTACGGCTCGAGCAGTACCTCACACACTCATGCAATAACTTGCCATATTGCCCGATATCCCACGCAATAAGATATATGTATTTCTCACCGTAGTAGTGTTATTTCAGCATTTAGCATAAACACAAGTTGAAGCACCTGTAGAATATGCATTTACATGTATGTAGCTGGAGGTTTGCTGTTGGTAGGAAGTTAAAACCTCTTTACATCAACACTTATTAGGCCAGGCCCAATTTTACTACTAATTCCATTTTACACCTATCAGTCCACACCCTGCATGTACACACTATAAACCACCAATTTCCTGTTTGTGTGTGCTACTGCTTGGTGTAATTGTAGGGTGCACTCTGTGTTCATGAGAGGTTGTTGGGGTGTGTGTGTGTGTTAATTATTAGTGAGTTTGTCACTCCTTCCTTCTTCCTTTGCCTCTTTTTCTATACTGCATAAGTATTTATAGCTACTGTCAAACTCACCAGGAGGAGGAGGACTAAGAAGAGTGGGAGTTGTAGAAGAGAATAAGAGAGAGTTAGAGGAGAGAGACAGACTGGTTCAACTCTGACTGGTTTGCCAGCCTTCAGACATGGCCTCCCATTTTCAATAGTTGCATGTGTGTTGGAAGTGAAGTGTGCCGTGGGAGGGTGAGAAAATGAGAGTCAACTAAGGCCCACTCACACCCTTCTGTGGTATATTTCACATCCTACATACATTGACAAATACAACATATACATGGTGGGTAAGGGAAAAATTGTGCAGCTGTTGTAAATCCCCCTTTAACCCTCTCTGCTGGGAGGGTGACTAGAGGCTGTTGCACCTATCAACACTTCTAACAAGTAGGGAATGGACGTGCACATTCACTAGGTGTTGTCAGTAATAAACTCAAGAGGTTTATTGTTGTAATGGTCTATTACATGAGGGACTCAGATCAGTCCTATATTGTCGATATGTATATGTTATGGAACATGCGGCGTACATCCTCCCTTAATGCACATGCATAACAAAGGTCAGGTTGTGCGTGGTCTCACTCACCCCATGATGCTCGTAACTAGTAATGTTGATATATGGAACATAGGCAGTTGCTCAATTTAATAGTACTAGTGGTATTTGTGTGTAATGTGGTGGGTGTTCTTGGGTACCTGTGTACTGTATTAGGTCTGAATCGAGGGCAATTACGTACCAAGACATCATACACCTCACCACTCTGCAGCTTTGCCAGCTGGACTGACTTCTCTGCTGGAATGAGCAGTTGCTGTACCAAACTCATCCAACACACAGTAAGTAGTGTGCATTGTTTGGAGATGGCAATTTGATTATGAACAGTACAAACTGGTGAAGGTGCTGTTTCTGTGTGCCCCTAAAGGAACAAAAGCACTGATGTAAAGTTAACTGAGCACGTATACACCACCCCCATGTAGACTCAATCAAGGATACATGTAGATATAGTGTTACATATATATTACATGTGTGGACAGTATGTATATCTCTGTCAGGGTTAAACCAGTCATCCATGATGGTCAACACTTTGTAGTGACAGTGTTGGTGGTTGTGCTGGTGGTAGGACACTCTAAAACTGTAAGTCTAGTTACCTTATATGCTGCCCTTGGGGGGGGGGGGGGGGGGGGGGGGATGCAGGTATTGCTATGACTTACATAAACCATGACTCATACTGTTACCTCCACAAAATGCACATGCATGCACCATGTGCACTAGATTGTGCTCTACAGTAGTCTACTTTGTTTTTCAGGATAGAACTGTTGTCTGCCGAAGAGTAAGTACATTAATTGCGTGCCACAGAATACCCACCCTAAAGAGTGCTCCATAAAGACAGCACATAATATCTACCCACTTACCTTGACAATTACATCCATCACTCCTGTGACACTATGGTTACACTCTTTGTGGCACAGGTTAGATGAAAACAAGATTTTGAACACTTCCCAATCCACACCATCACCAAGCCTCACTAAATGTCTGTGGTGTCATTAGTGTCCTTATTTAAGATATGCCTACTCATGACTGGTTGCTCCCTAGCTGTACAATGTGTTTTGTGGTCATCAATAGGTATTTCAACCACACTACCTGATGTGGTACATAAATGGTAGAGTGGTACGTGTTTTGTATCCAATGCCAATTATACCCTAGCTCTGCAAGAAAAAAGCACCCCATTCACTGATAGGTAAGTGACGAGGTGGACAGAGGTCCCTGAGAATTGTGGAACACCACGTACAAGGCTCAAACCATCCCTGTGTAAGTACAAAGCTGCGTAAGCTAATGAGCAGCAGCAGTTGTAACGGTAACTTGCCGGCTCTCTCTGACAGCTTGTGTTGAGCTGCTCCAATACACATTGGCCTACGTTTAGGAGCTCTCCTAGCTATTGCTCACACTCAAAAATCAAGCTATTCATGCCTTCACACTAGATATTGACACAGTCACACCAGACCCTCACACTTCCTGGAGTGCTGAAGTCTTAGCAACCACATGCACTGTACATTGCTAGCAAGGGCTATAAGTAAAATCACTATATAAGTAAGGCTATAAGTACAAGTAGGCATGCCTATGCATCCCACGAAGATTTCGAACCCTTTGCTGTCGATGGCCCACCCAGGTCATCCCCACCCGAAGATTCTGAACCCTTGTGTGTGTGTGTGTGTGTGTGTGTGTGTGTGTGTGTGTGTGTGTGTGTGTGTGTGTGTGTGTGTGTGTGTGTGTGTGTGTGTGTGTGTTTGTGTGTGTATGCGTGCGTGCATGTGCACATGTGTTGGTGAGCAAAGGCTGCTGTACCAGGCCTGAATGTTGGTGTATGACTTTAGCCCTTCGTCATTGGTCATTGAGTTCTGTGGTCACTTTGCAAAATCCATGCCTGTCTACAAATTAAAGTGGTACACAATTATTAGGAGCACAGCACACTATATATTTATAGATGTGGTGTGTACTGGATGCATGTGTTGGGTGGCTATGGCTAGTTGCTCTGTTACTGGGAGACCACTTGTTCTTGATGTACATGTCCTACACCTTCATACCAATACTTCTGGCCTACCTGTACGTAGAGATATGATTGTATTGGAGTGTGTATCCATTGGAGTATTAGAGTGACCTATGTAACAAACATCATATATTTGACACTCTAATTTTTCCTGTGTTATCACTTTTAGAGAGTCAATGTAGGGTGGTAGGAAAATACTCATTTAGCCCATTCCATCACACCCTCTTATTAGGTGAGCTGAGTACCACTCATGTAGAATTCACTGTGCTCTTCTTTGTACATACACATCTTGTAGCTACACTACATCCTTTATGCTAGGTTTGTTTATCTCAGTTATGTGATGCTTTGGTTGCTTTGTCAAGCTTTGTATATGTGATTTGAGCCCAGCCGGCTGAGCTGCCTCGGTAGCTCAGTTGGTATGAGTGTCACCTAGAAAGCAGTGCATGTACGTAAAGTGGTCCATGGTTCAACATGAGCTAGCTAGCCCTTGAAACAGATCCAACTTTTGTGAAACTAGCCAATCCTACACTGTTTGTAGTATAGACATGCGTACACATATAAATAGTATAGATATGTGTACACATATAAATAAGCATAAGGGTGTAGGCCAACATGTACATAATCACACAGTACGGTAGTACTGTGTATATAGGGATTGCTATGGTCTATCCCCATTGAAAAACATATATTATAAAGATATTGTTCATTTTCACTTTCAATTTAAAGTTGAATATATCAAGATGAAGAATGTGTGAAAAATAACCAGTATACTAAAATTGGTTGTGCTGTGATGTAAAATGTGTGTAATAGCTTTGAAAGTGCTTTTCACATTTTGTCCATGTTTTCCATCTTCTTCTTCTTTTGAAGAAGCGTACCTCAATAACCATAAAATCAATGATCTTGAATCCTTGCATGTGGAAATATATCATTATGTACTGGGGAATAGAGGTACAGTAAAACCTCCGAAGAGAGGACGCTATGGGGACAGCCTTTTTGTCCTCTCTTCGGAGGTTGTCCTCTTTCGGAGAAAACTATTTTTTAACAACAAATATTTATGTGGGAAAGCATTTAAAATACAACACATTTATTGTAAGAGGGTTGATAGCTATAGTTGATGGCGTGCTATTGGATACATACAGTAACATGTAACATGTTAAAGTTAGATTGCTGTGATGTCGAATTCATTTCTCTCTAATCTGTGACATTACTACACGTCATCATTATGGTCATTAAACACGCGCGGACGCAAGCGCTATATACGTATACGCGCGCGGCGGGCGGCGGCTACCGAGTGGGGTGCGGCCAACCTGTCCGCTTTGGGAGGCTAATTTATATTGCCGAAGTCCGTCGGGGGCAGCGAATGTGTCCGCTCTTCGGAGTTCGGAGGTGGCCGCTCTTCGGAGGCTCCAAATGTATTGGTATAATGGGACGTTCGAACGGGGGCAGTGTAACCGTCCGCTCTAGGGAGGGTGTCCGCTCTATAGAGCGTCCGTCTTCGGAGGTTTTACTGTATATCCATTAACCCTTGTAGTTCTTGTACTACTGATCGTTAGCTCTCCTAACAATGTATTATTTTAATGAGGATAACTAATGAGCAAAAGTCAGCAACCATGGTAACCATCAACCTGAAAGTTGGCATTTGTAGAGATATCATCGCTAATAGCAACAACACAAAAGCATATGTTATTAACCCTTGTGATTCTTGTAATAATGATGTCAACACTCCTCACAATGAAATACATGTACATGTATATTGCATGTATATTATATATGCATGTCATTTGCACCTACCGCGCATGCGCACTTTAATAGTACCTACCACATAAGCAAAACAGAGATGTGTTGATGATTCTTGTGCTACTCTCACCGTCAGAACACTGCACACGCGTACAGTGTGTTGGCTCTGCCTCTACGTATGTACCTCGGTAAGCTTATATACCGTCTGCTGGAGAAACGGCACGCTATTCTACCACGATACTATATACCACCAAGTCAAAACACTGGTGACTGATAGTACGTTGCTAACATGCAGGTTTGCTTATAGTTCTGTAGTTACCAAAGTGTACGCAGCTGCTGCTTGCAACCAAACCACGCCCTCAGTACTAATCACACGTTTATACAGTAGCTCAATACTTGGCCAGATCATAGTCTTCAAATTTCCTAAATTTTTTATTTACTTGTTACATTTAGGGGATGCACCCTCATGGAGTGCCCCTGGAGTGAGGCTATAAAATCTGAAGTGCCTGATACGGGGACAGAGACAGGCCCAACAGAGGAACAAGGCTGTGAAGAGGGAGATGGCCACTCTGCAGAAGAAGATGGTACATCAAGCAGTATGCATCACCATGGCAACTACATGTATTAAACTCTCTCTCACAAACACTCCCTCCCTCCCTTCCTCTCTCTCAGCACAACTCTCAAGTACAAAAGATGAGGCAGGCATTACAGGATATGATAATAAAACTATAACATCACATGACATGTCACCTGACTCACATTGGATCATCTCCTCAAACTGTAGATATCCCTGTCAGTTTGTAATGCGCATGCGCATATATGTGTTGCCATGGGAACCAAATCGTACGAGCCCCACCCTTTTTTGAGAGCCTCTGGGGAAGTACATTGTTCTAGGCATTGTTAAAGCTAAATAGCGATGGATCTTCTTCGTGACAATCCTGAGCTGAGGCCGTTCGTCCTCTCAAATGTCACGATCACTGGCACTAGAATCGGCACCGGAGCCTACGGCAGCGTCGACGAGGTGGCGATATCGGTATGTGGAGCCGCTAAAAGGATCCACGACATCTTCCAAGACCGTTCCGAGATCCCGCAGGATGAAATGCGTAGGGCGTCGACCCAGTTTGTAAAGGAATGTCAACTGATGAGCACCCTCCGCCACCCGAACATTGTCCAGTTTCTGGGAGTGTGCTTCTTTGAGGGATCGCGACTGCCTGCGTTGGTAATGGAGCGTCTGCTGACCAGCCTTCACGATTTACTAGCCCCCGAAACCCAGCCTCCACCAGGCACGCCTCCTCTTTTATCGTTCTTCAAGCTAGGCCTAAAGTGTTCTGTACTGCACAACGTTGCTAGCGGCCTGGCCTACCTCCACCATCAAGCCCCGCCCATCATACACCGCGACTTGTCTGCCAGGAATATCCTGTTGAACTCGAGGCTGGTTGGCAAGCTAGCGGACCTGGGCGTGGCTCGTATCGTACCTCGTATGCGAGATGCAACCACCATGACCAAGGCACCTGGTGCCTCCGTCTACATGCCTCCAGAGGCCGTTGCACCTGCTGAATCTAATGATGAAAAGTCCAAATATGATGCCAGTATTGATGTGTTCTCACTTGGAGTTGTCACTATTTTCACAGTTGGTGAAACCTTCCCTTGTGATCCTCTCGCAGCTACTTATTTTAATGAAGAAACAGGGATGATAGTTGGTCGTAGTGAACTGCAGCGACGTGGTAGGTACATGCAAAACGTCAACACCCAGCTCCGAGCCTGTGGCCAGCTCCGTGGGGACCACCCTCTCATTCGACTGATCCAGCAATGTCTCCATAACAGTGCTCGTAAGCGTCCAAATATTAGTGAGGTACTGAGTGTGTTGGAAGAGGCCAGAGCTGGTATTAGAGATGAGGAGAGTGAGAGGAACAGAGTGGAACTTGTACGAGCTCTTGAGAACCAGCCCAGGAACCAGGTGAGGGACTGAGTATACACCATACAGTACTGCCGATACCTCCCTCCTCCCTGCACCATTACTGTCATCACTATCTTGTTCAGAATCTGGTGCAAGTGATTGATGACCTGGTGACAGAGAATGCTGAGTTACAGCAACAGCTGACTAGGGCAGAGGAGATGTCAGGAGAGAGCAGCAGCAGATGAGACAACTGGTACCTGTAGGTACATGTAAGGGGGCTCCCCTGGGATTTCCCATTGTGTAGAGGTGGATGTATTAGTGTGTACTGTAGTTAAGGCTTCTCTCTCTTTCTCACTGTACAGGTCACTGAGCAACAACAACAGCTGCAATCCAGTGAGAGAGAGAAGGAGATGTACAGACAACAGCTAGCAAGGAAGGAAGCTGAGCTGACTAGGGCAGAGGAGACCATCAGGAGAGAGCAGCAGCAGATTCAGGAGATGCAGCAACAGGTGAGTGACTGTGTAGTTACATATAGTGTGTATTGTGACTGGAGGTCTTCCTGACTGCAGGAGACTGAGAGAGATGAGATAGTGCAGGCCAAGGACAGGAAGCTAGCTCAGGCACAGCAACAACTGAGACAACTGAGACAACAGGTAATCTTCATCACTTAGTCTTATGTGAGACAAGAGCTGACTCTGACCATTGGTATATTGACTATGTCACTGTGTACAGGAGCAGTCCAGCAGGAGGGAGATTGGGAATCTGCAGAGGCAGCTGCAATCCAGTGAGGCTCTAGTGGCTGACTTCCGGAAGACCCTGCAGCAGAGAGACTCTGAGCTGGAGACACTGAGGGCAAAGGTCCGTATTCCTAGTCATGAATCAGTAATGAATAATGCTAGCTGTACTAGTGATGTGACTGGTACTACCTCCTTCGTTCCCAGACACAGAGTCCTGTACTGCCACCTCTCCACACCAGCAAACTCCACACTAGCTCTACCTCTCAATCAACACCACAGGTACAGTTGATATTGAGAGACGATCTCAGAAAATGTGAGATTATGTCTACTTGTTGTCTTAATTCCAGTCCAGTCCACAAGCTGCCAGACCTGTAGGTGTACCCCATTCCATACCTCCCTCCAAACAGGGAAAGGTAACTTCTCTCCCTCTCTCCATACCTGCCACCAGTCTCATCACTAGTACAGCTAGCATTATTCAATATATCTAACCCCATTCAATAGCCACACCCTATTTAGTCTAATGTGGCTATTGAATGAGGTTAGATATAATGTATGGACTGTGTACAGATGTGCATACATGGCCAGCCACATGACTAATGTTGATTGGGTCAGAAAACCTGCCATATTTCTTACTGAATCAGGGTCCTAGATATCATAAACGTGGATTTTGGGTGAATCTCTGTACTATAGCTGTGGTGATCTGTCAACTCCAGTGTTTGTTCTTCTGTTGTATGTACTCTGTGTACTCTGCAGGACAATGACACTGCTCTGATGTGTGCAGCTGTAAGAGGACACACAGGTGTGGTACAAGTATTACTGAGTCAACAAGATGTGGACATCAACATGAGAGATAAGGTTTGTCCATGTCAATGGAAATGGACACTTACTATCACACATGTCACTGCATGTTCATGTAGCAGTGAATTAAGTAGTCGTTCGCAGGCCATTTCAATTTCATGACCAAAAATGGCCTGGGCACCACTGTCGGCACATGTGGACTATTTCACAATAAAATAGTCCGTTTCATGTTCCTAACAAATGTACAGAATAAGTATTCAAACTAGTATATGAGATCCACATGAACTGTGTTGTTACTGATGAATTCGAAGCAAGCTTTCAGCAGTATATACAGCTGCACTCTCTCATCACTGAAGAGTGGTAGAGCTGAGCATCGATATCTGTGTGTGCTACTTCAAGTCACAGTTTGTAACATGGTCGATCACAGTAGAAACTACTGTCAGTAAAGCAAGTTGCTATAGCTCCCCATGCACGACGAACTTATTATACAGCCTAGCTATTATAAATGGCAGTAACTCATAACAGATTGACTTAGTTGGGAAGGGGAGGAATACGTCTTTCCCATGGTGATTTGCTGGAGTTTGAAAGAGTAAGAATAGGATTTCCCAAGATCAGGCTCAGAAGACTAATAAACTTAACTGCAAAACCATGACATGTCTCGCAGAATACCATACTGTCACTCGTGAGTATTATGATCATATAATGGACACACAACAGAAGAAGTAAATGCAAAGTATACGAACATGCACGAATTCCCAGGTTTTTATGGAACAACATACACGTGCCAACAGTGGTGCCGAGGCCATTTCTCCTCCCAGAAACGGCCTGTTATGGATAAGTGTAGCATAAGTCATTTAGTTCCAACAATTAATGTTTGACACTAGAAATGTATTTCCCAGAAGAAGAGGTGTGGCTCATCTTTCTCCCTGCAGCTAACATGACTGCCACAAGTTACTCCCTCACTACATCTAAGCATATGCATGTATGCACTTTATTGTATATGTGTGTACATCATACACGAGTTCATGGTTAATGTACATAGCACAAGATATGCTATTGAAGTAACCTCAAAAAGAATGTTCCTCTACTATACACACAGCAAGATCAGACAGCAGTCTACAGTGCATCAGCCTATGGTTACAGTGAGGTGGTGAAACTGTTAGTCCAGGCAGGGGCAGATCTGGAACTACAGAGAGAGGTATACTAGGGAATATGGTGTACAAAATTTAGGAAATTTGAAGTGTAATATAGGGATTGCATAAGGTATGTTGATGTATATAGTATGTCTGTGCCCCAATCTTGTCTCTGTGCAATCCCTATATTACACTTCAAATTTCCTAAATTTACCAAAATCAAATTGCGTAATCACTGTACATGTATTGCATTGAGAGGAGTGGTAACATCAGTATTACAAGAATCACAAGGGTTAACAGTGAATACTCTTGTTATGTTGCTATTAGCGATGATAGCTCTACACATGCTGACTTTCAGGTTAATGGTTACCATTGTTGCTGAGTTTTGCTCATTAATTATCATTCATAATAACATTGCTGGGAGAGATAACGATCAGTAATACAAATGACTACAAGGGTTAATGGAAAAATTATACCTCTATTCCCCAGTACGTAATGATTGTAAAACTTCATTTATGGTTTTTGAGTTACGCTTCTTCAAGAAGAAGAAGATGAAGAACATGGACAAAATGTGGAAATAATTTTTTCTCCAGATATTGTGTACATCTTACATCACAACAAAACCAATTTTTGTATCCTGGTTATTTTTCACATATTATTCACCTTGATATCATTAAAAGTGAATTGAAAGTGATTATATATGGTATTCAATGGGGATAGACCATAGCAATCCCTACCGTACTGTGTGACTGAGGGGTGAGTGTGGGTGAGGGGTGAAGTGTATGAACACACACACAGACTGTAATGGCCTCACATATGCAATAGAAGATGAGATATATGATGAATATATGATCATGTCTTCTCCCTCTGTCATGTGTAGGAGAGTCAGGACACTCCACTGACTATATCATCATACAGAGGTCACAGTGGGGTAGTCTCAGTATTACTGGAAGCTGGAGCTAACATCAACCACCAGACCAAGGTAAGATGTAGTTTGGGAGGTGGAGCTAACATACAGCAGTGCTCCAAGTACTTGAATGTACATATACTAGCAAATGACATAGTAATAATGCGATGACTAATGTAGGAGAGATACTATGTATGTAATTGTATGCCATATCCCATACATGACACCTGGTTTGTGATACTTTGCAGGCCCGTAGGAAGCAAATTTCAATTGGTTAGGCGGGGCAGTCGTGCTGACTCGCTCGCTAGGGGGTCTGGGGGCATGCCCCCCAGGATATTTTTGGCATTTTAGACCATCTGAGATCGTTTCTGTTGCAATTTTGGGGTGAAATAGCAAGGTTTCGACAATCTGCTGCTATTTGTCTACTCACCCAATTAATTAGATTTAAAGGTGTGGCTCTGCTACGCCGTAATTGCGACTTTGCAAGAATGTATATAGTTTGAGTACTCAACAAAAAATGTGAACCTGATCCGAGCGCATTACACCACTCAGCGCGAAAACTCCTCTCCTCGCCCTTCGATCCAAACTGCCGTTTAGGAAAGCGACATGCTTTCAAACTGCTTGGCGAGGGCGCGACTTATCCATGGCGCCGAAGTTAGGTGGGTACAGTTGGAGACTTAGCCGCGCTCCATGATTGCGTGATGCGCCTTGCCAATACGCCGGCCTGTTTTTGGCCAAACATTGGTCCGGCGGCCGCCGCACCTGCCGCACCTGCTCCTACGGCCCTGCTTTGGTTGAGGTGCTTTGGTTGCTTTGTATTGTACATGTGATTCAAGCCCAGCCAGCTGAGCTGCCTCGGTAGCTCAGTTGGTACACTGCAAAAAATCAGTGGTTGTTTTGACTAACAGGAGTGGTTACCTCAGTTGCAAGATATTTCCAATAACTATACTACCTCTCATGAGATGTGTAGGATCTTCCTTAAGGAATTGCCTCTGTATATTTCAAGAGATAGTAAGACTGCTTGTGATAATACCTTATAATCACATACATAACCCACAGTACTGTAATGGCTGTATTAAAACGTCATGAAGGAGTAACCCTTATATACACCATGCACAACCCCCCATAATGCATTTAAAATCCCTTGGGAACTACATACATTCTCTGAACACCAAGACAGGTTATAGTCATGCATTTAGAATATGATGCAACTGAGATAACCACACACACTTGTCAAAACAACTTATTTTTGTAGTGTAAGAGCGATGCCTAGCAAGCAGACTGTCGTGGGTTCAAATCCCACTGGAGGTATTTTTTTCTTTGAAAAATAACTGCCTTGGGCGAGTTGTGTTGTGTTGCTTTGTCTTTCTGTTGTGTTGTGTTGTGTTGCCTTGCCTTTCTTTCTAAGCATCTCAATGATTAAGTCATGGAGTGAATGAGATTACTGTGGATATGTCTCTCTGTATGGTCCAAGGTCCATTATCAACTAAAATTTATTAAATTAATATATAAATAAATTTTTATCCCAATAATTCCAATCTATATCTCTACTGTAAAATGCTACGCTATTTATACAAAACTCAACCATGGAAAAGAAAAACTCAACCATGGAAAAGAAAAACTCAACCATGGAAGAAATTTTGAGAAGACCAATATATGAAACCATGATAGATAGTAGTAGAGTGACAAAAGTAAATATCAATAACAAGGATATGAAATTAATAGACTACCTGGTTAGTACACTGGCTAGTACAGAAATAGAACTACTAAATAAATATATATACCTAAAGAAAGAAAATGATAACACTGCATACATGTAATAATTACTCAGGCGAATTAAGGACTGAGAGCAAAAATTTAATGCTGAAAATGCTTGAATCATTTACTTTGCAGATGTAACAAACTGATAATTCTTAAACTTTGCAGATGTAACAAACTGATAATTCTTACATCCCTTAATAATTTTTGACCACGCCCACCTTAATTGTTTGTTTGTAAACAAAGACATTGCATATACCAAATTGCGGATCACTTGCGCTACGTATTAAGACTTCATATTCTTAAGGAAGACCAATTCGTTATCTTTGGGAAACAGTAATACCTTGTACGTTTTCAGTAACTGACAAAGACATGGGAACAGTGGGCATCTCTAGGAATAAAATGAAGCATAACTTACCTAAAGTAAATCCACTGTACTTCCTCACTGGATAGATCTACTTACAAGTCCTTTTGTTGCTGCTCTATACCAGTAAAACTGTTAAGGAACTAGTGGAACCTGTTCGCCCAAGCGAAAAAGCAGACAAGTGCATGTTTAGGTTCCACGGAAGCGCACAGTCATGATGTCATTGGTTTTTGTGATCGGTCTATTTCTCCACCAACTTGAATAAGAGGATTGCCAGCAGGTGGATCCATCCCCTCTACCAGCAGAGTAGAAAATTGCAGAAGCCTAAGATAGTGCTGATACATGCACAAATACACATACGTGTGAACCACGATACGTAAATCCTTGAATACGTTACGTACGGTGGGTGGGGTTACGTGATTGCAAATTATGTACTTAACTTCCTCTGGACAGACCTGCACCTGAGTAGTCCAGTCCTCCACGGACTTTGTTCATTTTTCAATTTGAAGTTTTAACTAACTAGTATACAAAATTGGTTCATCTGTGATGTACAACATGTGTAAAATATCTTCATCTTCTTATTCCTTTTTTTGAAGAAGCATAACTCAATAACCAGAAACTCAATGAACTTGAATCTCTGTATGTGGAAATGTATCTTTACGTACAGGGAAATAGAGGTATAATCTCCCAGCAATGTTTTATGAATGAGGATAACTAATGAGCAAACCTCAGCAACCATGGGTAACCATCAACCTGAAAGTCAGCATGTGTGTATCATCGCTAATAGCAAGATAACAAAAAGCATATGTTGTTAACCCTTGTCATTCTTGTAATACTGATGTTAACACTCTTCTCGATGCAATACCATGTATGGCGATTACGTAATTTGAATGTACATGCATAAGTACATACATTGTACATATATAAAAGCATGTGTCATATCATGAACTAATTATGTAATGACACAGACTCATTAATGACGTCATTACATCTGATGCACATGCGCAAATGCTGAGCAACTAGCACGTAGCAAGTAGGTGTACTGAACTAGCTGAGAAATGTGTTGACGATTCGTTTTGCTTAGTACTACATAACAAAAGACAGATGTGTTGGCAATTCTTGTGCTACTTCCACTGTCAGAACACTGTACAGTGTGTTGCTCTCTGCCAGGCACTACCCTACGTATGTATCGGCTGTCCGCTGGAGAAGCGGCACACTACCAAGCCAAAGCGCTGGGGACAGACAGCATGTTTGCTCAACCAATAATATGTTGCTAGCAGGTTTGCTCATAGTTTCTGTACTACGCAGCCGCTTGTAGCTTTCTTCATTAGTAACCAAACCACACCCTACTAATCATACATCTCAGAGTGTGATTATTAGGGCCTATAGCAGTAATTGGCCAGATGTTTTATAGATATATTGAGCATGTGCTAGTATGAATAAGAGACAAGTAAATAAAGTTTTGAAGTGTAATATAGGTATTGCATAAAAATTAAACAGAGACAAGATTGGGACACAGACATGCTATATATACATCAATGTGTATGTTGATGTACATAGTACGTCTGTGTCCCAATTTGTCTCTGTTCATTTTATGCAATCTTTTTGCAGGACAAGCTCACCCCTCTGATATGTGCAGCTGATGGAGGTCACACAGATGTGGTACAAGTATTACTGAGTCAACAAGATGTGGACATCAACATGAGAGATAAGGTTTGTCCATCTCAATGGAAATGGACACTTACTATCACACATGTCACTGCATGTTCATGTAGCAGTGGATAAAGTATAGCACAAATCAAACAATTAATGTTTGACATTAGAGATGTAGGTATATATTGCATAGAAGAAGGGGTGTGGCTATCTTGCTCCCTGCAGCTAACATCACTGCTAGGCATTGTGAAATTATGCTCAAATTTCCTACCATTATTCTATTCCTTGATTCCTGCTTTTGGACTGATTATTCCCAAAATTTTTACCTATTATTCTCACATTATTCTTTAAAAAAATGTTAAAAAATTATCTCTGATTATATTGTAACATAACAGATAGCTGTATATAGTCTTCCAGTGCACGTTCCTGTTGTGAAGCAAAGCTGTTCGCCAATAGTGAAAACACCCGTTCGCACGCAGCGGATGATGGCTGCACAAGTGCAATTCTTCTATAGACAGATGCCCAATGGGGCAATTCATGATGATGACCTTTCCACCATTCCTTAGCACACATAGTGGTTGCTACACCATTAGCTGTAGCCATGTAGTATGGCAGTTCAGATTTGAGACTGTCCATTGTCGCATCGTCAATAAATGGAAAAGAAGAAAGTTGATCGATATCAGTAGTTGATGGTCAAAGTTCACAAACTCTGGATGGAGAAAACAGTTGTGTTGCCTTGAATGCTTTTAGAACTGATTGTAAATCATTATTAAATTTCTGTTGGAAATATTCATAGGCAGGTTTGACACACTCCTTAGCATATCCAATCAATTGCTGCTCATGAACACTGATCCCATTAGACAGTGTTTTAGCAACTGCAGACACATTGCGGTAATGTTGCAAAGCTATACTCTGGTAAAGTGCGTCTATCTGCCGCACGTCTATCTGCCGTGCGTCTATCTATGTAGTGAGTGCTAGAGCTCCATCCCCTTCTAAAATATACGTTGCTTTAACAAAAGGCTCCATAGCATCCACCATTATCGCCAGTTCCATCTGAAGCTTTCTCAATTGGGGAGGATTGTTAAGAATTGCAACATTTTAGTACACGCTGTTGATGTCAATTCAGGGTTTTGTAGGAAAGATTTGAATAGTTGGTGCATGACCTCAAATCGACTCCACCACCTCGTAACTGAAAATGACAGAGGTGCCAACCCAGTTAATGATCTCCACAAAACTCTTGTTTTAGGGCTGTGAGCAAACATAGATATCCATGATTTGGTTAACTCCTCTAGGACCGGCACCTTCATTTTTTCTCCAATGTGATCCAGAGTATGACTAAAGCAGCCAACGCTCATCATTTTGTCATACAGAATGCTTACGGTTCTCATTGCCACTGTATTAACTGCAGCTCGGTCGTGCATAGCTGCTACTACCAGATGGGAAGAAATACCAAGCTCGGTTGATATAGCCGTAATTATTTGGCGTGCCAATTCTTCGCCGGTTATGCTCTTAGATAAAAGCATAAGCCTACAGATGCGTTGCTGGATCTGCCAGTCATCATCCATGTATTGTATTATCACCACCAGTGCCTCGCAAACGTGCGTTGTACCATCAAATAGAATTGATAAATATTTCCCATCGATTTCTTTTTTCAAGAGTGAGATTTCGTTCTGCAGTATGAATGGGAGTAGTTGTCGAAGGCTTGAGGATGTTGTAAGGGCTCGTGCATTCTCCTCTAGCAAGTCACGCAATTTGTCTAGTTTATTTAGTGGTACACCAGCCGTTAGCATAGTACTCACAACCCTAACTCTGTACACTCTGGTGGAATCTGGTAGGTGTTCACCTACAGGGTGATGTTCTCCGCTATCATACCGCTTAAGTGCTTCTGATATCTCTCGTTCATACTTCGTTTTGCTCTCTAACCTGTCTTTTCCCCGCTTATGCTTAAATGACGCAATATGGTTCTCTACAATACTCTTTTTCAGGGCTAACTCCTCCCTACATCCACGACAGAATAGTTTTTTGTTACTCGCAATGAAATTCTCCCCGGGATAGGCCTTCACTCTGTCCGATGGAGACACAGATTTAGGGTCAGCTGTGACCTTTCCTTTGCCTTTCCGAGACCCCCGAGGCGGGTTTGACTTCACGTGTCTCTTGCGTGCCAGGTCAGACGGTTGCGGAGAGCGAAGGCGATCGAGGAGAGATGATGCCGTTGAAGTTGACGCCTCTGAGCTTGTAGTTGTCTCTGGAAGAGATGTTGACGTAGCGCCTGACTCGATATCCAGCTCTTGTAAATCATCGCTACACTCTGAAGAGCTGTGGCTACGAGATTCCATGAATACCGCTTCACACATGTAGGCCTATGTAATGAAGTGTGCACTATATAGGGTCCAAATTACATCATCGTTTAAAATTTGCGCATGCGTGCCAATAATTCCCGCATAATTCTCGTATTCCCGTAGTACCCTATTATTCCCGATATTATGCTCGCATAATTTCACAATGCCTAATCACTGCCATCTAAACATGTACCACATCACTTCCATCTAAACGTGTACCACTCTATTGTACATGTGTGTACATTATATGCAAGTCCATCGTTAATCTACATAGCACAAGATATGAACAAGAATGTTACACACACAGTGGGGTGAGACAGCAGTCTACAAGGCATCAGCCTATGGTCACAGTGAGGTGGTGAAACTGTTAGTCCGGGCAGGGGCAGATCTGGAACTACAGAGAGAGGTATACTAGGGAATATGGTGTATTGAGGGGTGAGTGTGGGTGAGGGGGTGAAGTGTAGACTGTAATGGCCTCAAATGTGCAGAAGGAGATGAGATGTATGATCATGTCTTCTCCTTCTGTCATATGTAGGAGGGTGGTGAGACTCCACTGACTATATCATCAGACAGAGGTCACAGTGAGGTAGTCAGAGTGTTACTGGAGAATGGAGCAAATATCAACTACCAGGACAAGGTATAAGATATAGTTTGGGAGGTAGAGCTAACACACAGCAGTGCTCCAAGTACTTGAATGCCTATATATTAGCAGATGACATGAAGTAAAGAGTATTTGAAGAATGCAGCGAGTTTGGTCGTACATGTATATGACAGGTGGAACAGATATCCTGTGTACATGGGCATGCTCTCCGTAATTTTGTATTCCATCCGTATTTGCGCGTAATTTACAATTAAGGTAGGCGGAGCGAACTTCACTAATTTTTGGAATGGCTAGCACTCCCAAACTTCACTAATTTTTGGAAGGCTAACACTATATACCGAGATGTGGACGAAACCGGCACCTAGGAAGAAAAGTAAATAGGTCTTTTCTTATTCAAATGTTCTTTAAAGCAATACACTGTGCACATAGGACGGATTTTAATAATTTTTGATGACTGACTGACTGAATGACAGACAGACAGACAATGGTTAACCCCACTCTGTGCATGCACAGCCGTGGGGTAATGTGATAACTAACTTAGGCGAGATATTGTGTAATTATGTGCCATATCCCATACATGGAGTGAATGGGATTGTATGTATGTCTCTGTATGGTCCAAGGCTGTTGCTCAGAAAAAGGGGTATTGCTGACCTTGCTCCCATCACTGCCACAAGTTACTCCCTCACTGCATCTAAACATGTACCATTCTATTGTACATTTATGTACATCAT
Source organism: Theonella swinhoei (assembly GCA_963970385.1). Lineage (NCBI taxonomy): Eukaryota > Metazoa > Porifera > Demospongiae > Tetractinellida > Theonellidae > Theonella > Theonella swinhoei. The sequence goes on from OZ019946.1 coordinate 13,641,402, forward strand.
ACACAAAGGAATGTTTATATTGTCTAATCCTCATAACAAAAGATAATTAGACTACAGTAATTTTAAATAGGTTGCAAGAAAAGCGGGATCTATTTTTCATAGTCACCTCGTTAGCGGGATCTATAGTTTTCCACTGGCCCCTAATACCTGGATCTATTGGTGTGCTTGTTGCTAATGGTTTGAATGATCATTGTCCAATCAGTTTCTCCGCTGTAGTCTAAAATAGTTAGACACATTCGTCAGTTGGGAACTATGCAATTTAGAAAGCCGTGGGCCTGCCCTCGCTATGCTTGGGACACTACAGCCAGCCCTCGGCTTTCTAAATTGCATAGTTCCCTCTACTTGGCATCTAACTTATATGTAGCCTCAATCAGAATGTTCCTCTACTACCCACACAGTGGGGTGAGACAGCAGTCTACAGGGCATCAGCCAATGGTCACAGTGAGGTGGTGAAACTGTTAGTCCAGGCAGGAGCAGATCCGGAACTACAGAGAGAGGTATACTAGGGTGTATTGAGGGGTGAGTGTGGGTGAGGGGGTGAAGTGTAGACTGTAATGGCCTCACATGTGATGAGATGTATGATCATGTCTTCTCCTTCTGTCATATGTAGGAGGATGGTGAAACTCCACTGACTATATCATCAGACAGAGGTCACAGTGAGGTAGTCAGAGTGTTAATGGAGAGTGGAGCAAATATCAACTACCAGGACAAAGTAAGATAAGGTGGAGTTAACACAGAGCAGTACACCAAGTACTTGAAGTATTGTGAGGTACTGCACGGTTTAGGGATCTGAGGGCTGTAGGTGGAAGGACCTACCCACAAAATCAATTCTTGAGACTGCAGGCCGAGGGTGGTCCTCCAAGCCTACATACAGCCTGAGAGATTCCCTAAACCATGCAGTACCTCACAGTACCGCGCTGACTGACTTAGAAACTAGATGCGGTAGTTCAGATGGCAAGTCACTCTCAGTTTCAGCTTGGATGGGATGAGCTATTTGATAATCCACCTCCAGTTCCCTCGACCCATCAAGTCATGAGTTATTTTTGCTGGATCAAGAGTCATGGTCCTACAAATTTGGTTCAAGCATGGAATCTATCTTCGCTAAGCTGCAGTGAACTTCATCTTTCCCACGTGTAGTAGCATGCCTACTACTAGAGTGATGTATCAAACTTCGTCAAGCATCTAATTTCGGCAGTGTAAACAGCGCACTGAACAGTGTTCCGCTAAATTTAAATACATGCTCTTACAGACAGATATGAGGGCACTAACATTTAGAAGTTTGAAGATTTTCAGCCGATTAAAAGGGAAGTGATAAACGTGAGTGACCTGCCGAATACTTCAATTTTTGTCAACCCGAATCTATTTTCGTGTTTGCCTGAAAAACAGAACTAAAGCCTATTAGTATATATCCAGGAAGCAGATCACCATCAGCGGTGTTATGTGGAGTCTTGGCTTATTCAGTGTAACAACACAATTAAATCTTGGAGACGCATTTATGATTGCTACAATTGTTCCACCCTATAGTGCAATCTATATAGAGTTGAAGTGTGTCTTAGCTAGGCTTTATCAGGCAAACATGAAAATAGATATTGGGCTGACAAAAATCAAAGTATTCGGCAAGTCAGTTCTCATGTTCATTGCTTTGCTTCGAATTGGCTGCTAAACTCAGTGGTCTGTTCATACGTGGAGCAAGTGGGCGGTTTATCAAACCGGAATTTGCTATATATATGTACTAGCCTCATATCCAGGCGCTCGGTGGCCTGCAGTAGAGAAAGAGCTATTTCTCTGCCCTGGCCTGCCAATTAAAAGTGTCTGGGTACGAGGCTATATATAATTATATATACCAGGTGAATCAGCAGACTATAGTACGGAAGTAGTCTAGAGGATTGTCTAGATGTATTAAAATATAATATACTTTCACCTAACGTTTCAGCTTTACATCCTTCTTCAGGTGTGATGAAACTAGGTGATACCAATCTGAACCACCACCTGAAGAAGGCTATAAAGCTGAAACGTTGTGTGAAAGTATATTATATTTTAATACATCTAGACAATCTTCTAGACTACCTCTGTACAATAGTCTGCCTATTCCAGTCAGTCTAGTTAACAGTTTAGTTGTCGTTTGTGCCCTCCTCTCCACTGGTGAATCAGCCTTAGACTGCATAGAAGCACTGTCAATACCCCAGCTCGGGTTCTGGTATAAATATCACAGGTCTCTAAGCAGTTAGTATTTTAATGAGGTCTCTATTCACATTGGTACCTCATTGAGGCACTTGAGATCATTTTGTAATGTACATTAGAACATGACATGAAGTAATAATGTGATGCTAATGGAGAGATATTGTGTAATTGTGTGCCATATCCCATACATGGAGTGAATAGGACTACTGTGTATGTGTCTCTCTGTATGGTGCAAGGCCCATTATCAGCTAATGACCAGTAGTAGTAGGGATGGTTGTCTGTCAACTCCAGTGTTTGTTCTTCTGTTGTATGTACTCTGTGTACTCTGCAGGACAATGACACTGCCCTGATCTGTGCAGCTGATGGAGGTCACACAGATGTGGTACAAGTATTACTGAGTCAACAAGATGTGGACATCAACATGAGAGATAAGGTTTGTCCATCTCAATGGAAATTGACACTTACTATTACACATGTCACTGCATGTTCATGTAGCAGTGGATAAAGTATAGCACAAATTAACAATTAATGTTTGACACTAGAAATGTAGGTATTGCCCAGAAGAAGGGTGTGTGATCTTTCTCCCTGCAGCTAACATGACTGCCACAAGTTACTCCCTCACTACATCTAAACATGTACCACTCTATTGTACATTTATGTACATCATACACAAGTGCATATAATATAGTTAAACTGCATAGCACAAGATATGCTATTGAAGTAGCAGGGTTGCACACAGAGAGGGGCACACTGGGATTTCTCCCCTCCAGCTTGAGTCCCCCTTGTCCCCCTTGTCATGCACTAATGAATGCCAATAATAACTAGATTTTTTTCACAATCCATCTCATACAATGTACGTAGAATACAAATATTTTCAGGTGTGGCATGCCCCCCTCCCAATAAAAATATCCTGTATGCAACCCTGAGTAGCCTCAATAAGAATGTTCCTCTACTACACACACAGTGGGGCCAGACAGCAGTCTACAGTGCATCAGCCTATGGCCACAGTGAGGTGGTGAAACTGTTAGTCCAGGCAGGGGCAGATCTGGAACTACAGACAGAGGTATACTAGGGAATATGGTGTATTGAAGAGTGAGTGTGGGTGAGAGGGTGAAGTATAGACTGTAATGGTCTCACGTGTGCAGTACAAGATGAGATGTATGATTATGTCTTCTCCCTCTGTCGTGTGTAGGAAGATGGTGAGACTCCACTGGTCATATCATCAGACAGAGGTCACAGTGAGGTAGTCTCAATATTACTGGAAGCTGGAGCCAATGTTAACCACCAGACCAAAGTAAGATCTGGAAGGTGGAGCTAACACACAGCAGTGCTCCAAGTACTTGAATGTGCATATTATAAGTAATAATGTGATGACTAATGTAGGAGAGATATTGTGTAATTGTGTGCCATATCCCATACATGGAGTGAATGGTACTACTGTGTATGTGTCTCTCTATATAGTCCAAGGTCCGTGGTAATGACCTGTACTAGTAGGGATGGTGGTCTGCCAACTCCAGTGTTTGTTCTTCTGTTGTATGTATACTCTGTGTACTCTGCAGGACAAGGCCACCCCTCTGATGTGGGCAGCTGTAGGAGGTCACACAGATGTGGTACAAGTATTACTGAGTCAACAAGATGTGGACATCAACATAAGGGATAAGGTTTGTCCATCTCAATGGACTTACTATTATGCAATTAAAACCACACTAGCCTCGTTCCCAGGCCATTTCCGGAAATGGCCTGGGACGAGACTAAAACCACACCTGCACCTGTGTTAATTACAAACTATTTGTCTCTTAACTTAGGATGGCAAGACTGCAGCTGATTGGGCCAAGAGTCAAGGACATCTTCAAATTTGCCAAATGATAGAACCTTTATAGTAATCGAACAAGTTGGAAAAAGCCACATATTTGTACATTATTTTGTCTTTATACTGTAAATTGTAAAAGGCATTTTTCATAGTTGAAGGATATAGGGATGTAAGCGTATGAACAAGAAAGCATCCATATGTATTCAGCAAAGCAGGGGGTGATGGCATATCAAACAACCGTAATAGCATGCATGTGTCACTGGACAAGAAGTAAAATTTCCTATGTGACCTGCTGTGGGAATAGGTTACATTTCATGACATTTCCTGTACCATCCAGTAGTGGATAGGTACAGGACAGGTCATGAAATGTGACCTATTCCACAGCAGGTCACATAGGAAATTTTACTTTTCGTCCAGTGATAAATGATGCATGAGGGTACCTCATCTGCACATGTACATGTACTATAAAATGAAAGAGATAGATATATGCCAATGAGCACAAAGTGAATGTTTTTGATTGAAATATTCTCTCATGTGTTGTGACTCTAATCTCCCCTGTCAATCACCAATATTGTCTCCCTATCACTGTCTGTGGACAAGTTGTTGGATGTGTCATGTGGAGCGTTGGGTACACACACACGTACACACGCACACACAGAGGTAGAATCCGAGGTGCACCGCACCGCGTAAGGTAAGGGCAGGGGATTCCGGTCGGAATGGGGTTTCCGAACAGTGGCTGATATTTGCAAGTGAAGATAAATCATAGGCGGCGGAACCACTCCGCACTGGGGGCACGTGCTTCCCTAAAATTGGCGATCGGTAGACGTCCGTACGTGGTGCCAATGCGCATGCGTCGATATTACACGCTTTGTCGTTGCTTCGCACAACCTCCTCTGGTCCGTAGGGATGCTCAACCAACCAATCAACCGGGCAGCGGATGTTTGAAGCTGTGCATTTCAGATATACCATAGATACTAAACGAGATAATAAGAAACGCTGAACAAAATGAAATTTTTAGCAGACATATCCTGTGAAGTAAGCGTTGACACAAAATAGCTACTTGTCTTAATATTCTAAGACATTTACTCTTGCTCCCCACAACTATAGAGATGGATGTATGCCAATGAGCACAAAGTGAATGTTTTTGATTGAAATATTCTCTCATGTTTTGTGACTCTAATTTCCCCTGTCAATCACCAATATTGTCTCCCTATCACTGTCTGTGGACAAGTTGTTGGATGTGTTATGTAGACCGTTGGGTACACACACACGTACACACGCACACACAGAGGTAGAATCCGAGGTGAACCGCACCGCGTAAGGTAAGGGCATGGGTTTCAGGTCGGAATGGGGTTTCTGAACAGTGGCTGATATTTGCAAGTGAAGATAAATCATAGGCGGCGGAACCACTCCGCACTGGGGGCACGTGCCTCCCTAAAATTGGCGATCGGTAGACGTCCGTAAGTGGTGCCAATGCGCATGCGTCAATATTACACGCTTTGTCGATGCTTCGCACAACCTCCTCTGGTCCGTAGGGATGCTCAACCAACCGATAAACCGGGCAGCGGATGTTTGAAGCTGCGTATTTCAGATATACCATAGATACTAAACGAGATAATAAGAAACGCGGAACAAAATGAAATTTTTAACAGACATATCCTGTGAAGTAAGCGTTGACACAAAATAGCTACTTGTCTAAGACATTTACTCTTGCTCCCCACAACTATTGTAATATGCATCTTCCCTTCACTACTGACTGAACTTCCAGGAAACTCCTTGTAAGCCCCCAAAATAAGAACAGCTCCAAAGCTGATGACAGCATAGGCACCTACACCATTGGTCCTTGCATTGCACGTTAGTATTAGCTAATTCCATGGCTTTGCTCTCATCATTCACACATCACTGAACTCTAGAAAAGTTCTTCCTACACCTCCAAACAAAGATCAGTTATACAAGTAAATGGCAGAGTAGACACCATTCATTATATAGCACTGTTAGTATTAGCTGATTCCCTGTACAACTCACATTCAATTTTAAAACTGTAGATCTGGCTTGAATTGTGGCAAAAATGGCGAAAGCGTTCCGAATTGCCCCACATAATGGAATATGGCCAATAGTGGAGGATGTCTCCCATCCTAAAAAGGGGCCATTCTTTGTATGCTAGTTGGCCAAAAAGTCTGCAATTACTTCTCCAAGTTTGACACAGGCCATTCTGTTTACAAGTGTAGTATATGGAAGTCTGTTCCACCTTACCTTAAATATTTGCTCAAATTTGGTACGTAATATGATTTTCTCCCTTTTGTCATTCAGATCATTCTCAGCCACATGAAGAGTTTCTTACTGCTAAAAAAACCTATCCTTATATCTTTTAAGTTGGATATAAAATTATCATAGAGTCAATGTTCAGCAGTGTATGTATACACACATTACAGGATATGTGCTATCAGTAGTGAAAAAACGAAATTAAAGGCTTTGAAAAAAGGTTTAATGCAATGAAAGAGACAACAATCCGATACCTTGTGAGATGCCTGTTTAGTGTAGTGATGGTAGTGTACACTTTGACCTCCATCAGTGCAGACAGTATGGATGAAGACAAAGTGTTTCTGGAAGAAAAACACAAGACTCTCTACAAGTGTGAACACCATCGAGAATTGTTCGGATGTCTGAATTTCTACTGGAACTATCTCGCCTATGATCTTTTGGACGAACTAGTTCAAACTTTGTCCCAGAAACACCCCTCTTTTGTGGCCGTGACTAGAAAAATGGAGGTATACAAGGAAGATCTGCAGAAGTTCAGAATGCACACTCCTTTAAAGTTGTTCTGTGAGGCCCAGAGGAAGACAGAAGATGACCCTCCACCTGGTTTCAGAGAGATGGTAGTTAGACATGAGTGGCCTGATACTGTCACACTGGAAGACGTTGAAAGATTTCGGCAAAAGTACATGTGTGAATTCAACCTTCGTAAGTGTGCCATGATGTGTAATGGCATAGTGCCTGGGTCCTTCACTGTCACTTGGTTCATACCACTGTCTATCATTCCAATCTTGAAGGAAGTATCACAGGAAGTAATTCAAATGTTTGAAATCAGTAGGCTAGAAATAGACAGACATTGTATCTACCCAACTCTTCAACACAATGTGAGTTGTAGTCTGAGGCAATTCTGATTTGTGTCCATTTCACTCCAGGTGTATATAGCACATGAAACTCATTGTATGTGTTTCTCCATATATTGCAGATTCCTTCTATTGCCCCAGCCACTACCAGTGACAACACATCCACTCCCTCCACTACAGAGTACATCACAATACACTGATATCTGCAGTATTAGCATGAGTTGGACTCTTCTTCTATGTAGAGATGGTGCTGATATGCACATTATTAACATTATAAAATGGCACATGTACAGTGCTCCAGAATTCTTATTCGATTGTTCGCCTTTATTTTCACATTCCCTCTCCTTATATCATGTAGACCAAAGCTGCTCTGCGTCTGAAGCAAACCTGAGATTTACCATGCACACAAATACTGCACTACTTTGCTTCTCTGTTTTAAGCACTATTACCCCCACATGCTTTGTTTTTACTCTTGTATATAATACTGCTGCAATTAAGTATATACACTTCCTTCCTATATTAATATTCAGGAAATCATCTGATCAGCTACCACCAACTGAAGAGGAGTTTTCCTTTGTTGAACAGCCATCTGATGATTTCTTCTCCTTCCCTTCCTCCCTCTCGCACCCTTTTTCCCCTTCTCCCTCCCTCCTTCTCACACCCTCCTCCCTTCTTCCCTCCCTCGTTTCCTTCCCTTCTTCACAGAAGACATACTCATGAGTACAACAGAGGATGATGATGAACTGGATGATATAGAAAGTGTAGCAGACAAAAGTGGTAAGAATAGCATGTACAATACACCATTGTCATAGGCAAACTAAGTGTTAGTGTTTAGTATTTATTTCAGATCTCATCCGGAACCGGTTACGTCGGCTCATGGCCAAGAAACTGCAGATGGAGAAGAAAGGTATCATTGAAGGTATAGTTCTGTTGTAATGCCATCAATCGTAGGGTTAAATAATTCAATAGTCTCCCCCTCCTTCTTCCCCTCTCTCTCCCTCTTCCTCTCCTTCTCCCTCTCCCTCTCCCCCTCCCCCTCCCCCTCTCCCTCTCTCCCCTCTATCCCCCTCCCCCTCCCTCTCCTTCATTTAAGACCCTGTATTTGGTGCTGATTTAGCACAATACTGTGAAAGAAAGAAGACCAATGTTCCTCAGTTCCTAGTACATTTCATGGAACACATTGAGAGCCATGGTCTTGACACATTTGGACTATATTGGCTCTCAGGGAATGCAGATTCTGTCCAAAAATTGAGATGTCTTGTTGATGAAGGTATTGTATATGCAGTACATGCAAAAAAATCGACAATTTAGGGTAGTGTTAGGGTAGCATTAGGTAGGGTAGTAGGGTAGGGTAGTAGGGTAGTGTTAAGGTAGCATTTGGTAGGAGGGTAGCAAGGTAGGGTAGTAGGGTAGTAGGGTAGGGTAGTAGGGTAGTGTTAGGGTAGTACAGTGGAACCTCCGAAGAAAGGACACTTTGGGAACGGCACTTTTGTCCTTTCTTCGGAGGTTGTCCTTATCTCGGAGGTTCATGAAATATTTTAATTTTATAACTTGGGGTGGAATATAAGTAATGTAGTGAAGTTTGTACATGAGTTAGTGTGTAAAATAGTCAAGTAAAGTTGTCGTCTTGCTAATTGATGTGTAATATTGGCAATCCTATCAATTGTCTGACCAATACACACTTTTTCCATGTCCTTTGAATGCAAGAAACTTGTACACGTACATTTTTAAAGCAGGTATTGCTTCCTTGTAACGCGTGTGAGGTTTCGCTGTATACACCAAGAATTTACTGACATTGCGCTCGTACATAGCGCCGTACTGCGCAAGCGCAACTTTGCAATTTTAGGGGAGTGGCTTCCGGGTGTCCGCTATTTAGAGGCAAAAATGCATGGTGGAGCGCCGTTCGGCGCAAAGATTTTGTCCGCTGTCCGGAATCGGGAAGCGTCCGCTTCTCGGAGGTTGCTAATGTATTACAGCTATGGTAGTTTCAATCCGTAACACGGCAAGTGTCCGTTGTAGCGTGGGTGTCCGCTTCTCGGAGGGTCCGTTATGGGAGGTTCCACTGTAGTATGATAGCTTTATTAACATTTTTGCATGTACTGTATATCCAACTCACTGACACTCAACACATATACTTTAAATATATGCATAATTCTAGTTTGTGTTATTCATTGGTTCAATTCCACTTACCTGTAATGATGGAACATTCATCTAGTAATGTGCAAGGCTCTCCTGTTGATTCATTTGTGAATATAATTATGTTTACTAACTATTAACCATTATCAGAAGAGACACTTAATCTGAATGACCCTGAATGGGCCGACATCAATATCGTCACTGGATGTCTCAAACTGTACTTCAGGGAGCTTCCTGATCCCCTCATTCCTGCCAACAAGTTTAAAGCATTCATTGATGCTGCCAGTAAGTGATGTGTGTATGTGAGGGGGACCAAATCAAAATTCTTACAGCGAACCCCGTAATCTGTTTAAAGTCTTTGCCTATAAAAGTGCCAAATTCAATACATACATAGCTTCACGGAGAAAGTAGAGTGTAAAAGAATGTAAGTGGAGGAGAGCGATCCTCAATACCCTCTGGTGCTTTATCAACACACATGTATTTACTGGTGCAATGCAAGTTCAGCAGAATGACCCTGTCTCTTCTAATAATTTTAGTCGTGCCTTTCCTTTTTCTGTTTGTCCAGAATTGGCTGGGGCTCCGGCCCAGAGAATTGCAGCACTGGCTACAGAAGTCAGAGAGCTACCTAGAGCTAACTACTGTACACTATTAACACTTATGAGGCATTTGAGAAAGTAAGAGGAGGTGCACCTTGTACTGTGATTGTATAGCCATCACTTTTGTTTTATATCTTACACCAACGAGGACTGAAGTATGTTATAAGCAATCTAGACTACTCCTTACAAGAGTTTAAGTAAAACTTAGCCAGTTTTATTTGTTTGCCTTGACTTTACTGGAGTTTACACAAATTGTACATAACAACAGGCCCTCCTCCGACCCCTCTCCCTTAGTCATCTCCCTCCTTCCCTCCCTCTCCCCCTCTACCCTCCCTCTCTCCCTCCTTCCTTCCTCCCTCCATCTCTCTCCCTCCCCCACCTCCAGAGTAATGGAGAATGCATCAGTCAATAAGATGTACTCACAGAATGTGGCCACAGCATTTGGCCCAACTCTCTTTCGTGCAGAGGGAGATCCTTTTGAAATGGCTAAACTCACACCATTGCAAAATGAAATTGTTGAACTCAAGTTGATCGAGTTTGATAAAATATTTACAAAAAAGTAACAGGTTTTTGTGATGCAGTGTGTTATTAAAATAACTTGGCATGTTTATTTATATATTTTTTTGTATTACTGTTTGATAATAGTTGTTTTTCATATGTGTTTACTAGTCCCTACTCGCGTGTTATACGTGTATTTGTACAGTTGTGCGCCTGCGCATGCACGTGTCTTGTTTATGTCTGCTGTAAATTTCATGAACGTGCTTACATATATATACAAGTAAATAAACATTTTTGGGTATGTTGATATATCATAACATGTCTGTGTCCCAATCTTGTCTCCATTCTTTTTATGCAATCCCTATATTTCCTTTCAAGTTTTTTATTTACTTGTCTCTGGACTTAGGTACATACATTCTGCTATTTTGCGGTTTACTTAGTAGCAAATGTATTAGCTAATAGAGCTTGTAGCCTGAGGCTATCTAACATTTTTATCGCAACATCAATTGTTTGTGTATTATATTGTACCAACTTTACTTTTAGTGGAGCTTTCGTTAATGAAATATAGCAGAGTAGTGCCTGGCGCTACTATTTACAAGATTACAAGATTTTATCTCAACATTAATTATTGGGATATTATGCTTTAACACCACACCAATTTCAACATTTTGTGCTACTTTTGTTAGCGAGATATAGCTATATAACTATTGCCTGAGGCTATATATTTTGTTGTTATATTACAAGATTTACATTGTTTACAGAGATCTTATCACAATGTTGATCATTTGTATATTACACTTTATCATCATACCAATTTTCACATTTAGTGGAGCTTTTGTTAGTGAGATACAGAAATGCTTGCCTGAGGATATTTGTTGTTGTATTACAAGATTTACATTGTTTATATAGATCTTATCACAACATTGATCATTGGTGTATTACACTTTACAATTTCCACATTTATTAGAGCTTCAGTTAGTAAGATACAGTAATACTTGCCTGAGGCTATTTTTTACAAGATTTACATGATTTACAGAGATTTTATCACAATGTTGATCTTTGGGGTATTAAGCTTTACCATTATACCAATTTCCACATTTACTGGAGCTTTTGTTAGTGGAGATAATTACAGTAATGCTTGCCTGAGTCTATTTGTTGTTGTATTACAAGATTTACATTGTTTACAGAGATTTTATCACAACATTGATCATTGGAGTATTACACTTTATCATCACATTAATTTCCACATTTACCGGCAGGGCCTTCATTAATCAGATATAGGATTGTGTGGCCCCAAATTAATAATACATGGACCCAGGCTACTTTTGTTTATTTTACAAGAGGTATATTGTGTTTAACATGACGATGCACTACCCACAGTGGAATTACATCACTGTACCAAGTTTTATGTTTAGATGTGTTACTGTTAGTGAGTTACGCCTGTTAAAACCGAAGAAGAAGATGAAGAAGAAGATGGAGACTTTACAAAATAGACTTTTGTTAATTCAACACCTTTCCCAGAGATCAAATTATACCAATTTATAATCACAGTTAATTTCTGGGTATAGTTAACAGAAGTCCAGTAGGTAGCAAACTGAAAGTGAAAGTGATGAAAAACCTTATATATGTTTTTCAATGGGAATAGACCATAGCAATCCCTATATACGCAGTACTACCGTACTGTGTGATATATACACCTATACAGTACTCACGATCACACACTCTAGTGTGCCTGCGCAGTAGCTCACACAAAATGTAATGTTGGCACAATATTGCGTAAGCGAAAGCGCGCGTAATTTTAGGCATTTCAATGTACATACTGGACGGGCATCCAGTTCGTTGGTGTAAGCGTCACCTCTATACGTGTGTAACTAATAGTACAAGAACTATTCTCCTCTACATTAGAGCTTCCGGATGAAGGTGCTTAGAGCAATATGGTTGGGAAAATACAGAGCTGAACACAGAAATCCCAGACCAATAAGAGTTTTTCTAGATCTCTCATCAACAAGAGACAAGGGTAGAGTTATGAAAAATAACTAGTTTCAACAAAGATATTTATCAACAATGACCTCACAAAATCGAAATAAGAGAAAAAGCTACGCACAGTCAGAAAGCGCATGTCACTAGACCCAAAGTACAATGGAAATATCTTCAAGAGTGACCTGTACTTAGACAGAAAAATAATTGGTGATACCACTTTGCAGGAGTATGGTTTCAACTCCTCTATCCCTCCTCTTTTTCTGCAATAGACCAGATGATCACTTATCAGGTGCCACTTACATTATGCACAGGTAATATTAATTGTTTTACTTATGAAAAACTCATTAAAATCCTTGGATATATAATGATTACTGAATGTTGTAAATCAATAAATAAGAATCTCTTAAAGATGAAATTTCTAATGATATCCAAAAAGATTAATGCAACAGTACACAATGAATAAAGAAAAGACTGTGGCTCAAATTAACATCAAATTACTTTAGTTTTGCACATGATGTCTTTGTTGGTTTTGTATATGTTACACCTCCAGCACGCCCTAACACATATTACAGTGAGAGAAAATATTTGGCAACGGTTAAAAACAGAGATTGCATTATTTTCAGCACAGGTGACGTTATTCTTACTGGAGATTACAATGCTCAAACAGGTGATCTCCCAGATTACAACATATATGACTCATACACATATGTCCCATTACCACTTGAATATGAACCTGATCTCAGCAAAGTAATTCGGATTATTCTTTGAATAATTATGGAACGGAAGTATTAAATCTGTGTATATCCAGTGAGCTACGTATAGTGAATAGAAGAATTGGTAGAGACAGAAATGTAGGTTCATTCATATGCTACACTCCAAGAGGAAACAGTGTGGTTAAGTATTTTATTGTCTCCAAAACATTCCTGCCGTTCATTGCAGGCCTATTAGTACATGAACCATCCGAATATTCTAATCATTGCTTAATCATTTTAACTATTGACACTAAAAGGAATCATACACATGACAGAAAGAAGCTGGATATTTTTGAAACTTCATGCTTTACTTCACACAGACGAAATATTATGTGGAATAAGGACATAGAACAAGAGGTACGGGGACACTTCAATATGTCTACATTTCTGGAGTCACTCTCTTGTTGAGCCTATAGTAATATTAGAGTCACCTTTGTGGAGAAGCTTCGGGATCTTTTAAGAAACAGATATGCAGAGTTTGACAAGCTTAATAGTATAGAGAAAACTGCATATATATTAGGAAGTGAGCTTTGGGAATAGGACTTTGACGATTTACTCAGCGTAGTGAAAGAATATGTTGTAGGTGTCTGGGATGTGCGTAAACAAACATTGTGTGGTGATGACTCGTGCTCTAGTCAACTTCAGTCCTTGGCTGAGGATCTGCAGCTGGCTGGAGTTGAAGGGCAAATGGATGGTAAGTTCTGTTCCTCAGGTGAGGGAGGAACAGATAGTAAGGATTTGTCTTTATGTGCATGTGTGTGTGGCTCCGCCCATGATTGTGGGTGCATGGTCGATGGCAGTAATGCTATGGTAGCTTCATGAGTATTATTATTATCTAGAGTCACTCTCTTAAATACCTCGATGGAGAGATCACCTAACAATCTTGTATATAGACACTTTCAATTCAATGTTAAGATTGACTATAGAAAAATATGAGAGTGTAAGATATAAAGTCACAAAAGCTTGTAAATCTACCTCCTCAAGAAATGAATGGTTTGATGAAGCACGTAAGGGACAAAAGAAGATGGTTAATAATCTAGTCAAGTATTGAAGAGTGATCCAGGCTCCTTAATAAAGGAATATGTATTGGACTGAGAGAAAGAGATATAGTTAAAGAAAAAACAGTTTACAGAGGAATGGCATATAGTAAACCTAGCAATCTAAAATCTTTAAACCCACGTGAGTTATGGAATATAATCTCCAAAGCTGCAAATAGTCATCACAAAAAATTCCACACTTCCTTTTGTCACAAAGTGACAATTTAGTTGTGCATGTAATTTATTTGGAGGTGTGGTCAGGAGATTCTGAATACTACATCATGACATGTGTATAAAGGTTACAATGTGAGAGTTCAGATATTCTATTTTTGATGATGTATACACTGCAAAAACGTGATGGTTATTTTAACACAAAATGTGGTTAACTCAGTTGCATGTGTAGTCACTCATTCATGTAAATGACAATTTAATGGCTGTTGAAGAAACGTTGAGAGGAGAGCCAACAAGGTGCATACCATAGACTGCTAGACTGAATATATATTAGGGTGGAATTTCAATCTCAAGGATGTCATGTTAGGACATGTGAGGTCCAATTATATAATCACTCAGCCAGTAAATTATGGTGATTAAAATTTACGGGTTGAACGATTACACATGTTATTGTCACATTCCAAGTTGAATGTCAGCCATTGTACACAGCATTATGTCTGAACATACAAGACTGCAACTGAGATAACTATACATCTTTTGCCATTAAATTGTCATTTACATAAATGAGTGACTACACATGCAACTGAGTTAACCACATTTTGTGTTAAAATAACAATCACGTTTTTGCAGTGTATAATAATGATATCACTACTTTAATTTCCGACTAGCTAATAGTCTGTCAAGGTTGGACTTGGAGATGGTGCCGTGGGTCTGGGTGTAGGTTCTCATGGCTAGCTACCCAGGATGGGGCACCACAGGCCCCTTCTCCAGGCCTTTAGTTCAGTATTTGCGACACTGTTTGCCAGAAACCAATGGAGCTCCAACTGCAGTCACTCCTGAAAGAGAAAATTAATCAGCCGAACACCAACACCATGGAAAAGGCCACTTCAATTCTGATGTCAAATGATGACGTTCTGCTTCATTGGAGCCTGACATCTGCTGCCTGGGAGGGAGAATTAGAGCAAGCACTCTTCCCTATGGTTGTGGATTTATAGATAACAATGCATGGCTGCTCTTTCGTGAGTGCCTGGGTTGAGCAGTACAAGACTCACTGCAAGAAGACGGTGCAAAAATCTAAGGGCATCAGAAAGCACTTATGGATATTACGTACGCATATATGCGCAGACTGCACGCCGTCACATCAGTAGCTAGTTACGAAGCTCAGACATGTCCCGTTCGAATGCGCAGAACGCCGGCTATACGCGTGACGTCATCAGTTCCATTGTGGTTACGTGTCTATGCTAGAACATGCCCCACCCATTTGTTTACTGAAGTAGTTGTGTGGAGTGTACAGACATGGCCACAGGTAGAGAGACTAACGCTGTATCTACAGCTAATGTCGCCTTATGACTACTCCGTATACTGCAGCCCCTACAGGTGATGATCCACTGACTCCAGATGATGCAGTCAATGTACTGGAGGAGATACTGGAAGCACAGAACCAGTCGTACGTACTTGGTCTGAAATTGAAGCTACCGCCTCACCTTGTAGACGCCATATACTCAACCAACCCACAGCCACGCGATCGTCTCCTTCAAATTCTCATTGAATTCACGAAGCAGGTAGACCCCAGACCGACATGGGGGGCTATTGTAGCTGCCCTCAGGAGCCCTGCAGTCAACCTACCACAACTGGCAATGAGAGTAGAAGCAGCACATTTTCCTGATCCTACTGCCAGTCGTGAGGCACTACCACCTGAGACTACTACCACTGGTATATAAAAGTGTAAAATATCCGCGTTTGGGAGTTCTGAGCCATTACTGTTAAGACCTAATGGGTGTGTTGGTGTCATCCCTACATATATGTCTCAGATTCAAAATTGATTCTGTCTCCATACCATTCCCTACAGACGTGAGGTGTGAAGCCATCTCTCATGTGACCAGCTCTGAGACATCCTCCACACTCAGCTCTGGTGAGGTGCTACTCTGCATTGTTTACTTAAATTTTTCATTACATCTTTTTACAGTCCCTCTCTCTGCAAATCTGATCCAGTCCATCATGACCACTCCACCTCCTCAGCAGCAGATATGTAATGAGCTGTGACTTTAGTTGTATCTTTACATGGTCCATGCATTGTTACACTTCCTATTTTGGGGGGGATATACTACATGACCCTCCACTAATTTGCTGCATATCCATTAACAAAAAGCATTATCACTAGCTGATACCTTTCACTTGCATGCAGGCATTACTTCCGTTGAAGAAGTCAAGGCTGAGATTGAAGGTTTTGAAGATAGATTCAATACAATGAAGCTGTCGACTATTAAGTGCCTTGAAAAGATCCATGTCAGTGTAATGACCATTGTGTACATTTTAACATCACTGCGTGCAGTTTATAGGGGTGAGTACAAAGTACTTTTAAAGAAAAAGATTCAAAAGCTCAATCAATGCCACAACCACTGGGAGCTGTTTGGATCTCTCAATTCCTACTGGAACTACTTCTCCTACCACCTCCTGGATCATCTTATTAAGGAAGTGTCTCTGAATTATCAATTTCTTACAGACGTTGAAGGAAAAACTGTGGAACAGTCTCTAAGAGATGTCAAAAGGCAGATGAGTTTGTACAAGAGAGACTTGAAGAGGTTCAGACAGCAGACTTCACTGAAGGTGTATTGTCAAGCTGAAAATTGGAGTACAGACGATCCACCACCAGAATTTAGAAAGATGGTAGTTAAATTCAATTGGCCTATTACAACTACACTTGAAGATGTTGAGTTATTTCGTCAACGCTATGTACGGCACTATAACCTTCGAGACTGTGCCATGATGTTGAACAGTATCAGACCTGGGACATTCACTGTCACTTGGTTTGTACCATCATCTGTTGTTGAGGTATTGAAGAAGGATAGACCTATCAAAGTATTAAAGGAGTTTGATGTTGTTAGAATGGAAGTAGCTGGATCCTGTGTCTATGAAGCTCCTGTTATACGTCGTGTGAGTTTAGTAGTACAACCACAAATATATTATGTGGTATCACAACAGGATATTCCCCATTTGATTAAAGTCATGTGTGGCCTACATTCCCTTAGTGTTGTATGACCTCATATGTAATACACTATCACCATATTACAGGCTCCCTCATCTACAACCACTACATCAACTCCACCTACTACTGCCACAGAGAGGTAGGTATGGTAGGATATAGATAATGATTAGCTGGAGGGAGGGGGGGGAAGGGCACACACTAGCTGGGATTTCCCCTCTCCCCTTTGTCCCTGCCCCACTGCACCATGCCCTTATTTCCATGATACTAACCATACTATCTGTATGCAGTATGCTTCAAAAGTTTGCGCATGTGTGTAATTTCCCAGACTTCTGGGAAAATTGGATACTCTTGTAATCTTCCGTGTAATGATGATGAAAAATTTCTTTTTTGGAATAGCCATTCTGTGAGTAGCTGAGAAGGCTGAGAAGCGAGAGACCGTAGTTGCTAGTAGCATGGATGCAAAGCAGTAAAGTTATTCTTGAGGTCCAATGATGGCACCATACGAGCTGTCAATATATGTTGTGTTACTACCAAAACCCAACCCATTAAATTGGTCACTGCCATAGTGTTGCATAATAATAGCCGCTTAATTACACACATGCGCAAACAGTAGATACCAGGCGTTCCTTTTTCCCCTCCCACTGAATACCTGGGTACGAGGCTAAACACTGTACTTGACTATACATGTATGTACATATCATGTCACAGGAAATCATCTGATCAGCCAACACCAGCAGAAGAGGACTTTCCATTTGTTGAACAACCATCTGAAGATTTCTTCTGTCCAGTGACGTATGGCCTACTGTTCCAGCCTCACCTCACAGCTTGCTGTGGTAAACACCTCTCACGGGAAGCTGCTACCAGGATACAGAGAGAGGGAGGGGCATGTCCACTGTGTAATGAGCCACAGTTGAAGGCAATGTTAGACAAACACTTCCTCCGTCAAGTCAATGAGCTTCGTATGTTCTGTCGTCATGACGACAGAGGGTGTGGGTGGCAGGGAGAGTTGTCTGACTTGGAACGTCATGTCCAGTCCTGTCCCATGAAGACCACTCCATTAATGACTGACCTTCTCAAACTCCCTGTGTAAGATTACCTCACTGTGTGTATTAGTTATGGAACATGACCTGACATGATACAATGTTGTCACCATATACAGGTACAGAGATGGAGAAATGACTTCTGGAACTGAACAAGACAGGACCAGACATCAGGTATGTGACTAGGAAGGTGGGGTTATAGCAATATGTGCATAGATTGGTACTGTGTATGTAGGATAGTCATTACTGCAGAGTGGAAGTACCAAGGCCAGGTACGTACTCACTGACGACACACTGGACTGTAGTTATACTTTACCTTTCACACCTGTATACAGAGGTATCAATGAGATTATTATTAAATGATGTGACGTGTGTGCGGAGGATGTATGAGCTGGGCCTTCAACTTGGGGTCCCAGAATCTGACCTTGACGACATTGAAGTTGATTATCAATATGTAGCAGACAGGAGGCGAGAAACACTAAGGAAATGGGAGAGAATTGATGAACAACCTTCATGGTCCAAGCTAGTCAAGGCACTGGTGGCTATCAATGAACGTCGTGTGGCAAGGAATATTTCTGAGAAATACGGTATACTCCGTAGTCTAAAATATTGGGGGTGGGCCTGACTGCACCCTAGGGAGTTTAGGGCTATTACTAGTGCTTCCCTTTAAGCCTCATATGACTGGAATATTAGGGGGTTCTGCCCCCTTACAAATTATTCCTTGGCCCCCCTTGCTATGCCTATGTATACTCTTACTGTATTGTATCTCTGTAGGTGTACCCTTTCCATCTGAACTGGAGCCAGAGACTGCTCAGAAGTCACCAACTGTCTCTCCTGTAGTTAAAACAGAGGTGAGTGTTAAACGATGTGGTTTATTGCTTGTGAGATGTGTCTGTCTTACAATACAGTTGGATGCTGAGCCGAGGACAAAGACCAAAAGGGTTAAACCCAGCACTGAGAAAAATGATTCCAAACTGGCAGAAATAGACAAGAAATTGGATAAACTCCAAATGGAGAGAAGACAAAACAGGGAGAGAACTGCAAGTGCCAGGGAAGAAGCTAAAGTGATTGTAGAATATGTAGAGAGGTTGGAGCAAGAGAAACAGCTCCTGCTGGAGGAGATTAGGAAGAAAGGAAGTGAACTGGACTGCTTCAAGAGAGTTCCTGACCAGCATCTTTTAATACACCAACGTGAAAAGGAAGTTTTTCAAGACAGTATTAAAGTAAAAGAGAATGAGCTTTGAGAGGCCAAGGCCAAGCTTCAGAAGAAGGAGAAGCAGCTGGAGAAATGCAAAAAAACGATACAAAAGCTGAAGAAGAAGATTGAGGACGGAGTGAAAGAGTTGGGGGTACGTGATGGGAGGATCACTGAACTGGAACAAGATAAGGCCAGAGCAGTAGCAGAGCTGGAGTTGGAAAGAATAAAGGTCAGAGTCCATATCTTGATGTCTAGGAAGTAGTGTCGCTGATGTGGAGGGCACTATGTAATTTCTAACATGTGGCAAAACTAGTATGTGTATACTTTCATTGTTCAACTGTGGAGAGAGGTGACATACAGGAAATTGACATGTGTGCCTCTCATGGCAGGAGAGGTAAAAACCTTGTGGCTGACCATTTCAATCCTTACTGTAGTAAGTGTGGGTTAGCTAAACAAAAAGCTAGTACAGACTTCTCTTCTCAGCAGTACCTTAGTGGTGAAGCAGCCACTGGTAATATGTGAAGCATACTAGTTGGTTATGACAAGTTACATAATTGTGGACCACAGCCACTTTACTTGCTCAAATTCCAACACACAAAGGGACTTCTCCGCATGCGCTAGCACTTTATATTAGGTATTATATTCTTAATGCATAGAGTGTAGAGAGGGCAGGGACATTGAGAGGAGAGCTGAGAAAGGAACATACAGAGAAGGAAGAGCATCTGAGAGAAAAACTGGAAGAGAAAGTTACACACATAAATAGCCACTTAAAAGAAATTTCTAATCTACAGCAACAGCTGAAAGTAATTTCATTCATGTCTTCATGTCCAAACCAATCACTAGACATGTTCTTTCCCTTCCAGCTGGCAGTAGAGATGAATGCACAGAGTCTACAGCAGTACAAGCAGCTGGCAGAGCTACAGGAGGCTAGGATGGAGGGTGAGAGGGAGAAAATAGCTCTAGAGTCGGAGATGATGGTTGTCAAACGGTAAACTTTTTTCAAAATATGACATGAATTATTTGATGATTACTTAAGTTCCGTTCCTCGTATGTATGCTAGATGAGTCTAGAACATTTCCTTCTGTAGAAAGAGAGAGGAGCACATGAAAATCATCAAGAAGGTACTGAGAGAGGGAGGGAGGGAGAGAGGGAGGGAGGGAAGGAAGGAAGGAGAGGGAGAGAGAGGAAGAGAGGGAGGGAGGGAGGAGGAGGGAGGGAGGGAGAGAATCTCACCTCTGTATATGCCCACTTGCATACCACGCTACCATGAGGTACTGTGTAGGTGGAATACTAGTATGTAGGTGGTATGAAGGTAGGAAGAGACAATGATGTTATTGTCTCCATATATTACTAGGCAGAGAAGACCATCAGGAGAGAGCAGCAACAGTTTAGTGAGACAGATGAGCCGCCTCCCCCTCCTCCATGCATCTATAGTATCAGGGTATGAATAATGCTAGCTATACTAGTGATATGACTGGTACTACCTCCTCCATTCCCAGACACAGAGTCCTGTACTGCCACCTCCCCACACCAGGAAACTCCGCACTAGCTCTACCTCTCAATCAACACAACAGGTACAGTTGATATTGAGAGACAATCTCAGAAAATGTGAGATTGTGTGTACTTGTTGTCTCTATTCCAGTCCACTCCACAAGCTGCCAATCCTGTAGCTGTACCCCATTCTTCCAAACAGGGAAAGGTAACTTCTCTCCCTCTCTCCATACATTATAATCTAACCCCAATGGCTACATCCAATTTAGTCTAATGTGATTTACAGATGTCCACATTTCCTACTCCGTAGTATATATCAGGGTACACTGACCCCAATCGACCACATCAATACTATGATGATAAATTTCCTGGTGTCCGTTTCCTTGGAGAGCCAATGGAATATGTTGTGAGCTCTGAGCAAGTCACCATTTCTCCCCCAAACCTCGGAGTCACCCTCGATATCCCATCACATTCGGTCAGACCTGGGGAACATGTTACTGTCACCATTCGACCATGTCTCTCTGGTCCATTCCAATATCCTGAGGGATATGAGCCACTCAGTGCTGTGTACTACATCTCCACAAACACATCCTTAAAGAAGAAAGGAAAGTTAACACTCAAACACTTTGGAGACCTGCAAACCAAGAAGGAAGCAGATAACATGACGTTCTTCAGTGTAAAATCTCCTGTTACGTTTGATGGGAAGAAAGTGTATCAGTTTGGTGTAGTAAAGGGTGGAGAATTTGAAATAGGTGAAAATTATGGCACAATTTCTTTGGAACACTTCTGCTTTGTAGTAGAAGGCATACGTTCAAGGAATGAAGAGACTGGGGATGAGGTACCTACAGAACAAACTGAACGAAGTTGGCAAATAAGTAAGCCTACAACATGTATAATGCTGTGTTGTTTAGTCTTCTTAATATTATTAGGAAAACGTTATATTGTGCTACATAGTCGTGCACTTCAGATGACAGATGATGGATATGCTACTGCCATTGCTGTCTCTGTGGATGACAATGTTTATATAAAAGTATGAAGTACAGACATTACCTGTACTTGGAGAATCATTACATGTATTTTCCTTTTGCTCTAGAATTTTAGAGAGGCCCTGAAAAATGAATGGGGAGTGCCAGTTTCAGAAGACAGTGACATGGATCACTCCTTTGAAGGCAATAGTGGAGGAATTGCTAATGTACAATACCCATCAAATCTTGAAGGGTGGAGTATAACACCAAATCGCTCCCCATGCAATGTGAGCTATATGCAGTACGTGATATTTTATGTAAAACATTTTAACTATGAGCTCCAAGTGTTATGCATAATTATCTATTCTCTAAAGTTCAAACAAGAACAGGTTGATTATGGAAGACCAGATTTACCAAGGGATTACCCTCCTCGTGTCAAATTCACTCTGAAACCCTCTGAATCTGCAAAGCAGTGTACTTTCTGGTTAAAAGTAACTGGGATGACAGAACCATTTCAGTTTCAGTTTCTATTGGACCATCCAAAAAGTAAGTTTTAGTGGAGTAGCACTGAACAAGATGATAAATTCCTGCAGTGGTAGAGTGGAGCTATAATGGTGGGAAGCTCTTTCTGTACTGTATGTGTGATTCATGCATTATGTATTCTGCAGAGGAGAGAGACCATAGCATTATGTTTATTGTTTCACAGATAAAATCACCTGTGCCAGTGTAAGACCTGGTGACTTCACATTTGAGAGGCCAAGTATGGAAAAATTGCAAAGACTTGTAACCGATGCTGAAGGTCCAATCAACATCATTGAAGAAAGTGCTTGTAAATTCAAGGAAATAGGAACAATCTTACTGAATAGTACTAAAGTAGACAATATTGCAGCATCAGTAAGGGGTAACCAAGTGGAAGTAGTTCGTGAGATCTACAAGCAATGGATGCAAGAAGATGTGCACTATTCCTGGACAAAACTGACTCAGTGTTTGAGACAATGTGAACTCAAAGTTCTGGCCTCACAAATTGAGCAGCACTTTGGCCTGCCATCATCGGAAGGTATACTTTCTACATACCAGTCATTCAGCTCAACTGAGCCTTTAATACCACAGTGTTATGTATTGTTTTCTTTACATTTGCAGACTGAGAAGTCTATGGAGCACCTGAACACAGTAACTGTTGTTTGCTATATAGATAGCTTGCTATTTTTTATATTTGTAAGCGTATATACGTGTGCTATATGGCTCAGGAAGAAGCACATGCATAAAGCTGATGTACATACCATATCTTTCTTTGCATTTTGGTAGCTATAGCTATATATATAGGAAGTTTCTCAGCTGCTGAAATTGTCATAAGTATGTACATATATACTGACAACATCAAAATTTATATGTTCCACACGGCCTGGCCGGTTGATCAACCGGTCGCCAGTTAATCAACTGGATGTCCTGTTGATCAACTGGATACCCAGAATGTCTTACAGCCCATCAGCCAAAGTGCATGCATATACATACAAACAGAATTGGCATTGAGTTCACTAGTAGTCCTGTGTTGTGGAGAAGTGATGATGATGTAATGATGATGTATTTCTGACTAGCTAATAGTCTGTGGAGGTTGGATTTGGAGATAGTGCTGTGGGTCTGGGTGTAGGTTCCCATGGCAACCCGGGATGGGGCACCACAGGCCCCTGCTCCAGGCCTCCTATCACTGACTGGTCGGACTGAGGGAACCTGGAGGGAGAAATTTTACACTGGAACCCTCTCTAATTAGGACTTCCTGAAATGAGGACACATCAATAGATGATCTTTGTGTACTCCCCACCACCTCCAATCAGGACACCTCACTAATCAGGACAATCCTCTGTCCTAAAAGGTGTCCTAATTAGACCTGTTCACTGTATACAGACTGAGTCAGGACAAGGTCAAAACTGATGTTGACCAATGAGCTGGTCTGGATGGGGTTAAACCATCAGTGACCACTCCCCCACTGTATGAGGTAGTTTAGATGACTGGACTGGCTTCAGGACTGGGGGAATTGGTATGGGGACAGTGGGGACTTACGATACGTGCACTGATGATGGTGAGATCTGCTGCCTTCTGTGATGGGTGGTCACAGTACGTCATGTGTAGTGACCTCTCAACAGTCTGGGGAGGGAAAGGAGGATATATCTCCTCAACTGACACAGTACCACAAGTTGTGTGGGCTACACTCCTCCAGACTATACCATAGACCTGAGGGGAGAGAGAGAGGGACAGTCACCTCTTCAATCCAGCCTCCCTCAGTCACCCATAGTGAGGTGGCACCATTTAGGGAGGTATACTGTCCACAGCCATCTCTAATCAGACCCCTGAAGTGAGGACACCAGGTTGACAGGTGGCCTCTCCTGCCCCCCCAATACCATACATATAGTCTTGTACTCAGACTCTCCCTAAAACTGGGAGAGGGTCTGGTAACATTCCTATAGACTTGTGCAGTTTTCCAGCAACTCAAGTGGCTGACAGACCACAGTATACTCTGTCAAGTGCACTGGATGTGGCTTAATTAATTGTTTGTTATTGTACACCCACTTGAGAAGCCATAGATGATGCACAAGGAATGTTTTATAGAGGGTCTGTAGGACTTACTGACATAAAGGACTGATGTGATATCTGACACAGTCCTACTGATGGTGGTGGACAGATACACTTCTAATGACCACAGTACCCCACCACAATGTACAGAAGTTAATTATAAAACTGTTGGTGTTGCAATGTTTGTCATGTAATAGCCTCATACCCAGGCTCTTTTCAGGGGGGGAGGGGGGGGGGGAGGGAAAAGAGCCTGGTACACACTGTATGGGAATGTGCTTAATTAAAGCATGACAGATCTAATCTCACACAAACTGTGGACCTGATCAACCATAAGAGAAATGAGTGCCGATACAACATCGACAAGGCTGTTCACTGCAAAAAAGAGGTGGTTGTTTTGACCAGTGTGTTGGTCACCTCAGTTGCATTATATGACTACAACCTGTCTTGGTATGCAAAAGATATGTAGAACATAATTATGCTGATTGCATACATGACTACAACCTGTCTTGGTATGCAAAAGATATGTAGAACATAATTATGCTGATTGCATACATGAGTACGAGGTACTCCTCCATTACACTTTAATACAGAAGTATAATACAGTGGGGTTGTATACGTGACTATATACCTCTGTGAGATAAGGTAATATTACAAGGAGTATCTTGAGGCATCATTCCTTGTGGATATCCTATACCTCTTGAGATATACAGCCATCATTCCTTGTGGATATCCTATACCTCTTGAGAGTTCGTAGTTACAAAAAATAGGTATGTTGCAACTGAGGTAACCATACCTAATGGTTAAAATAACTACCCATTTTTTGCAGTGTTGTCTCTACCATGCTTCTTGTCAAACATGAACGATAAAACCCACAGTTAGACATCCCATTCCACTACGTTCATATATACCGCTTTAACGTGATGTTACAGACGTATTCTAGCAGTATCCTATCGCCCTGGAATTCAGGGGTGATTGTGTGCATGCACATACAGTGTGTACCAGGCTCTTTTCCCTCCCCCCCCGGGTACGAGGCTAGTCATGTAAGAGGTATATCAACCCGATATGGAGGAGTGTTGTGACTGACAACACTAGTCCAGACAGTAAATAGTTTGATAGAAGTGGTCTAATTTAAAAACGCACTTACACGTTACATGATCAGCAGTGGGGTTGCAGGATCAGGATTGGGGTTGGTTAACGAAGTGGTTGTTGACATTATTCATGATAATTTGCACGTGTGTGTAGTAAACACTGATTCGTTAACGGCATGAGTAGGGGCGTTTACGGTACATGACGTCACTAAGCCAATTAACACGCCAAGAAATTCTTGGCGTACGAAGGCAATTTGACCAGACTCTCTCCCCGCGTGAGGGTCTGGCCAGCGAGACTACCCAGTTTCTGGTACAGCCATCCTGTCGGTGGAACCTCTCGGAACCTGTGAGCGTGACGGGTTTAACTATCACTTTTGGTCCCTGAAATCAGAGATACTTTCTTCAAATATCCGGATACTGCAGTTCGACTTTTCTGTAAGTAGCAGTGCATATTCTTCCCTATGACTGGCCCAGGTGGGTGTTCCTCCAATGATGTCAGATGTAAAACCAAAGCTGGGCCAACTGTCTTGTGAGTTGGCCAGTCTCACTTGGGGTGAGGTAATGTCAATGGCTGTACAACTGGGGGTGGAATTCCCAACTCTACGACAGATTGGACAGGACCATCCTGAACAAAGTGTTCGCATACTTGCAGCAATGGATAACTGGTTGAGTAACAACCAGGAAGCTTCGTGGAGAAAGGTGGTTAGTGCTCTCAAAACCATCAAGAAGAATGTTTTAGCTGATGATTTGGAGAAGAAGTATTGTTCTCCTGCTACTACTGATTGTAAGTTTATTCCAGTGGAACCCCTCCAATTAGGACACCCTGAAATGAGACCTAATAAACATCCCATATACTTACTTTTTCACTCATGGAATCAGGACACTTCACTAGTCAGGTCACTCTCTTCTCTATACTATGACTAGTGCACCACTTCAGGTTCAGTTACACTGTCCAGAGACGAAAGGCTGAGTCCAGAGGATGTCATACGAGTGTTGGAAGAGAAGCTGACAAGGGCAGAGGAGACCATCAGAGATCAGGAACAGCAGATTAAGGAGATGAGGCAACAGGTGTGTGTGTGTGTGTGTGTGTGTGTGTGTGTGTGTGTGTGTGTGTGTGTGTGTGTGTGTGTGTGTGTGTGTGTGTGTGTGTGTGTGTGTGTGTGTGTGTGTGTGTGTGTGTGTGTGTGTGTGTGTGTGTGTGTGTGTGTGTGTGTGTGTGTGTGTGTGTGTGTGTGTGTGTGTGTGTGTGTGTGTGTGTGTGTGTGTGTGTGTGTGTGTGTGTGTGTGTGTGTGTGTGTGTGTGTGTGTGTGTGTGTGTGTGTGTGTGTGTGTGTGTGTGTGTGTGTGTGTGTGTGTGTGTGTGTAAGTGGGTGAAGGGAATAGTTACATGTGGGCGTGGGGAGAGTTGGCTAGCTGCACCCACTGTCCCAGT
Organism: Theonella swinhoei; assembly: GCA_963970385.1. NCBI lineage: Eukaryota > Metazoa > Porifera > Demospongiae > Tetractinellida > Theonellidae > Theonella > Theonella swinhoei. The sequence goes on from OZ019946.1 coordinate 13,668,444, forward strand.
TCTCAAGGCTGGGGATCCAAGTGTCCTATGTTTTGTGTGTATGTATATATATATGTGTGTGTGTGTGTGTGTATATGGGGGAGGGTTGGTTTGTCTAGTGTGTATGTATATGGGGGAGTTGGTTTTTCTATGGGTTGGTTCTATACACTATCTGCTAGGTGTGCTATTATACATACAGATATGTTATGATCCCTTAACTGCAGGAGGCTGAGAAAGAGGAGTTAATGCAGGCCAAGGACAGGGAGCTAGCTCAGGTACAGCAGCAACTGAGACAACTGAGACAACAGGTAATCTTCATCACAGTAACGCAAATGTTTACTTTAGCACATCAGAAAATATGTACTTGTTTCCATTCCAGTCCACTCCACAAGCTGCCAGACCTGTATCTGTACCCCATTCCATGCCTCCCTCCAAACAGGGAAAGGTAACGTCTCTCCATAACCTCATGCAATAGCCACATCCTATTTAGTCTAATGTGGCTCTAGACACTCTCACTATGTACCAGACCTGCATACATGGCCAGTCACATGACTATAATGTTGCAGTATTTATATGTCATGTGATCTCCCCTCAGCTCACTGTGCAGTTCCATAGAAAGAAGATAGCACCACGTAGAATGAAGAGAGGGTCTGCAACAACTGATGATCAATTTGCATATTTCACACCATATGGCTGCAATGTAGTTTACAGTTATCAATGGAGTACAGCAAAATGGGAAGAACTTCCTGAATCTCCATACTATGACTCTGGACTAGTCATCATTGATGGGGAACTGACTGCTGTGGGGGGATCACGTACTAACGAACTATTTACATTACGAAAGGGCCAATGGGTTGAGTACTACCCCCCAATGAACATTAAATGTTCCTCTCCTGCTGTAGTTAGTACATCAGACGGCGACTATATAGTAGTGATTGGGGGGAGTACTGGTGGTGATTGGACTACTACAGTTGATGTATTTCATGTGAGGACTAGAATATGGCATGAACTAGTCTACCTGCCACCATCTCTCCCCCAACCTTCAGCCACAATATGTGACAATAAATTACATTTAATAGGACGTGATGGTACTGGCTACTCATGCTCCCTTCAAGCTCTACTATCCAGCGACCAGCCACTCAATATCATTAAATGGACACCACTACCTCAAGCACCAGTGGAGGAGTCAACAGCTGCTACTCTCTGTGGACAGCTAGTAATCATTGGTGAGCTGAAACAAGAAGACACTGTTTATGTGATGCAGGACATACCACCAGTCAACCCCATTCACCAGCTAGTGAATGGACAGTGGGTGAAAATTGGCTCTATGTCTGATGGTAGAAATATGTGTTTAGTAGTTAGTCCATCACCAGACAAGATGATGATAGTTGGTGGACTAGAAGGAGGAAAGAGCACAAACAGGGTTGAAGAATGTATTGCTGTGTAGTTACATGCTGGATGGCAGGTATAATCCCCAAATGACAAACTTCATGTGTGCAGTTTACCACAACATACATTTTCCCATGACTGGGTATTAAATCACAAGTGACGTACAGATTGATATTTAGATGACATCACTTCCTTTCATTAACGTCGTTTGCAAGGGTGGGACTAAAATAACATTATACAACTCCCACTAAAATGGCAGACCAATTTCTTGACGCCCATCCTGGCCTGAGGCCGTATCCGTAATAGGAGGCGGGGCCTACAGCAGCATCGAGGAGGTGACTGTACCGCTCTGTGGAGCTGCCAAGAGTGGAGTCCTAGTCTGGTTCCCAGACCTTCCAGCGACACAATATATATAAGCGCATACGGGGAAGGGAATGGGCGAAGGGTCAGAGGAATAACTGGCACGGGCTCTGGAATTCAATTAGAAGGTAGACCTCAAGGTTTGCGTAACCACAGCGCGCGATGCTATTATAACTATTGCGGTATTATTATAATTACTAGGAGAATGCAAAGCATTTGTGGGCGAGCGGAATTCGAAGAGGCAAGGCCGGCTACGTTTGCGCGTTGCGCGGGGACGCATGTGCGCACCGACCGCGGTCGGTTAATGACATATAAACATACATATATACATACATACATACATACATACAAACAAACCAAATTGCCATTGAGTTCACTAGTACGGGCTCGCTGCGCTCGCCCAATTATTGTTGTCATACTCACCAAGACAGGTGCACACAAAGAAAAAAGAAAGACAGAAAAAATTAATTTCAATAATGGAGAATAGTGGCCTTCTGGACTTTATCCCGTTGCCAACCGAGGGCTTAAGTGCTCCTGGACCGACCACTAATCCCCCAATCCAAATAGATACAATTGTCATAAGGAACTTGTACATGCATCCATATGAATATAACTAGAACAACATAAAAAACTAATACAGAACAAACATATGCACTAAATCAGAAATCAAATAAATAGGCACTTTTACTAACATGAGATACTGATAATATAAGGCTCAAATGGTGAAAATAAACCAAATGTACTCCGAATAAGTCTTATAGCACTGCCAGTATTGAAATGATCATCATGAAAATTTCTAACATGCATATGACCATACCGAAAATTATAGCCAGTAAAGAAATTGATCAGGCAGACTGACTCACTGAAGATAGTCCTGATGGGAGGAGAAGAGGATGAAAGAGCTCTTAACAGAAAAGATTGAGATCGATGGTACAATATGCTTGAAATACTAGGAACTTGTGCGACGCAATGAACAACAGCAGTGCGTGACCGAGGAGGCGCCAGATCTTGCGTAAGACTTTGTTTAAGGCAACTTCAATTAGATTAATTGATGGAGCATTTAACGATCAGAGACAACTACCATAAAGAGATAAACAATAGCTCTAGAGTAAAAACGTTTTGACGTGAGGATCAGCAAAATGGAATAAACACAAGAGTGAGTTTATTTTCCGATTTATATCCTTAACAACTCTCATTATGTCTGCAGTGTCATCCAAAGTACTTGTAAGGATATGGGCTAGATGTATTACTTTATCATGCAGAATAGGATAATTGAGTTCCATTGAAATGGATGGATGAAGTGATTGGACGAACTGATGGAGCATAAAAACATATTAGTTGCTTCTTGTCTGCATTAAACTCCAACTTATGTGAAACAGCAAATGACATAATAATAACATAATTTCTCAAGGCTGATGCACAAGGAGCCAATAAAACAACATTATCTGTATACGTAAATGCACCAGCAAAACAACATTCCCAGTAGCACCCAACATCAAATCAACCAATAAACTATCAAGATACACAGCAAACAAATATGGTGAAAGGATACTACCTTGACGAACACCATTGGACACAGAAAATGGCACAGAAAGACACAAATCCCAGCGCACATGCATCTTTTGCATACTATACCATGACACTAAAAAGTGAACAATTGCTAATGGTAACCCTCAATTCAGAAGAATGTCAAAAAGAATACTGTGATCAACCAGATCAAAAGCTTTGCTATAGGTTAGACGTGGTGCATAGGGATCTACGTGATTTAAGAGGCCGAGGGCCCTGGGCTGTAGCGTCCTCGCTACGCTCGGACGCTACTCAGGGCCCGAGGCCTTATATCCCTACACACCACGTCTAACCTGTTTAGATTTGCGTGCTGTAAATTCATTGGACAATGAGATTCAAACCGACGCGCGTCGCTCTAGGTATGTGGAGGTTGGCCACGATTAATTATGCACGCGCAACGTGATGACGTCACGCAGCTTATTGACCAAGACGTCTGTGACAGTTTGGAAGTGATATTCAAGCAGCTCGGACTCCCTGGAAAAGCTACAGCTGTCTGATTTAAGAGGTGGAACGTGGAAAACAAGGATTTCTAAATGTATTTACGGCTTCTGAAGCTCTCAAACCACTGTTAGACGGAACAGGGGTAAGTCAAACGCAGATACTTACGGCGAAATCGAATAAGTAGGTAACTTTGGAGGCCGTTTGCATCCAAACGCGAGCGTATGTATATACAATTTTTTTTTTCAGCTATATAGAACAGAATCGGGAGTTTCTTAATTAATTAAACTTCACTTTCCCGGGGTGACAACCCCCCTAAGTTTGGAGTTATGAAGGTTTGAAAGTAGTGAAAATTGGGTAAAGGCAGTGTATTTGAGGCTTCGTTGCCACGCAAAGGGATTGCATGTGGCTGATAATTGATGGTCATTACAGAGCACTGTCATAGAGCTGTGTGATGGCTACCAGAAGTGTGGTGACAACTGCCCCAGATTTTGTATGGTGAGGCTCAGAATACTTGTATTTTATACAGGCTATAGCTGACCTCTGCACTCTTGTGGGACAAAAGATGTCTGTTTACTGAGGTGTTCTAACTTCATTGAGTCTTATTTAGAGGGCTCCACTGGAGTATGAGGCTTGTTGTAACATCATACGAGCTAAAGTATTGTTCTATCCTTGCAGGTAAATCAGATGGAGCCCATGAATGTATTCATACAAAGGGTTGTGTGGCTGTTACTTGGTGGTCGTTCACAGAGCCCAAGCATAATGTTTCCAGGCTGCTAACTGGCATTATGCATTCCAATGAGGCACAATTTCCTAAGCCCAATGAGAAAAGCTTATACGTGACTGCACTTTGATTCCCTTTTAGGAGAAGCACAACATATCTTGCATATACATGAGGCTGCCAATTTTTCTTTGAAAAATGACTGTTTCGGGCAAGTTGTGTCATGTTGCTTTGCCTTTCTGTTGTGTTGTCTCAGCATCTCTTGAAGGATTGTTCATGACATTGTATATTTGTACAGGATATTGCTTTTCAATTGAGTGACTCATTTCACAATATTTTGATGCAGCATAATAATATATTATACTTATATATCTACGTATACTCCATATATCAGAGTACAGTTCAGAGTGTCTCCCCTAACTCAGCTACCTTGGGGTTATGGGAACTGAGAAGCTGAGTGGACTAAGGATCTTCTTCAAAGAGGTATTGATGCATTACATAGTGGGGAGGATGTGCCTGTATGAATCCAGACAGAATGGCTGTTGCATTTCTGAGTTCTTTGTAGACACCTTAGAGTGAGGGTATTCAGTCATAGTCACTGATGAGCAAACAACAAAATACGCCTGGTCACAATGTGCTCCAGGATTTATGCTACAGTGTATATAATGAAGAATGTATTGTAAAAGCATTTTGGATAAATATATGAACCTGAAGAACTATTTTACATGCTGTACAAGTATCCCACTATAGCAATTTGCAGTACATGGAATATAATTGAAAACACAATTACAAGCACAGCCAGGTTTGCACAGTATACAGTGGAATCCTTAAGGACACCTCAGTAAACAGACACCTTTTGTCCCACAAGAGTGCAGAGGTCAGCTACAGTCTGTATAAAAGTATTCTGAGCCTCACCATACAAAATCTGGGACAGTTGTCACCACACTTCTGGTAGCCATTACACAGCTCTATGACAGTGCTCTGTAATGACCATCAATTATTAGCCACATGCAATCCCTTTGCATGGCAACGGCCTCCAAAGTTACCTACTTATTCAATTTACCTACTTATTCGATCGAGGGCAACCAAGAGGCCTATGATGGAAATGGCCTCACCCTCCACTGTCACTGAACCCGACAACCTGGAGAGAGTGTTCGAGAGGTACACAGCAGTCAGTGAAGGTACTAGAAATGAGGAGGGAAACACTGTACATGTAGTTTCCCTGTTAACCATGTGGAGAGGGTCAATGGGGGATTTTGTAATCCCATTTACTGAGTCTGCATTTACCACCACATGAAAATGGCATGATCCAAAACCATCCTCATGTGCCTTTTGTAAAGGGACCTGTCATACTCGAGCTCCTTCCACCTCCCCTCTTCCCCTCCAACTCCTACCCTCCTCCTCCTCCCTCCTCACAGGAAAGCTGTGCAGTGTAGTCACAATGACAAGATTACTGACTGTCTGGTTTTTATGGAAACAGCTCTGAGTCATAGCTGGGATTGTACAAATTACTGAAGTCATCGAGTCAGACCCTATCCATTATGACAAATGATACCATGGCTACAATCAGGAGGTATATATATGTGTATACAGTGTAGCCTCTCTAATTAGGACAGAAGGAACTGTCCTGATTAGTGTGGTGTCCTGATCGTGAGGTGTCCTGATTAGTGAGGTGTCCTGATTAGTTTGGTGTCCTGATTAGTGAGGTGTTCTGAATACTGGGGCGTCCTTACTAGTGGGGTGTCCTGATTAGTGGGGTGTCCTGATTACTGAGGTGTCCTGAGTAGTGACGTATTAGTGAGGTGTTCTGATCAGTGGGGTGTCCTGATTTCAGAAGTTGAAGTACACAATCAAATGTGTTCTGTTTATCAAATTGTCCTCAGAGTATATACATACATGTGGTTTGTAATATAAAGGTATATGACTTTACATATACAGGTTTGGGAAGTTGTGTAGTGTGTTGTCATCATTCCAGACTGAAATGTCTGATATGGAACAGAGATAGGGCCAACAGAGGAACAAAGCTCTGAAGAGGAAGATGACCACTCTGCAGAAAAAGGTGATACAAGACCATGGCAACTACATGTATAAATCTCTCTCTCTCACACACACACACACACACACACACACACACACACACACACACACACACACACACACACACACACACCTCCCTCCCTCCCTACCTCCCAGCACAACTCTCAAGTACAAAAGATGAGGCAGGCATTACAGGATATGATAATGAAACTATAGCATCACATGATATGTCACATGTCTCCCATTGTACCCTGAAAGTGTAAATGTTAGTTATCCCTGTCAGTGTGTAATACGCATGCGCAAGTATGTATTGCCATGGGAACCAATATCGTACGAGCCCCACCCTGTTTTGGGTATTGTTATAAGCAATGGCGATGGATCTTCTTCGTGACAATCCTGAGCTGAGGCCGTTCGTCCTCTCCAATGTCACGCTCACTGGCACTAGAATCGGCGCCGGAGCCTACGGCAGCGTCGACGAGGTGGCGATATCTGTATGTGGAGCTGCTAAAAAGATCCACGACATCTTCCAAGACCGTTCCGAGATCCCGCAGGAAGAAATTCGTAGGGCGTCGACCCAGTTTGTAAAGGAATGTCAACTGATGAGCACCCTCCGCCACCCGAATATTGTCCAGTTTCTGGGAGTGTGCTTCTTTGAGGGATCGCGACTGCCTGCGTTGGTAATGGAGCGTCTGCTGACGAGCCTTCACGATTTACTAGCCCCCGAAACCCAGCCTCCACCTGGCACACCTCCACCTCTGTCGTTCTTCAAGCTAGGCCTAAAGTGTTCTGTACTGCACAACGTCGCCAGCGGCCTAGACTACCTCCACCATCAAGCCCCACCCATCATTCACCGCGATTTATCTGCCAGGAATATCCTGTTGAACTCGAGGCTGGTGGGCAAGCTAGCGGACCTGGGCGTGGCTCGTATCGTACCTCGTATGCGAGATGCAACCACCATGACCAAGGCACCTGGTGCCTCCGTCTACATGCCTCCAGAGGCCATTGCACCAGCTGAATCTAATGATGAGAAGTCCAAATATGACACCAGTATAGATGTGTTCTCACTTGGAGTTGTCACCATTTTCACAGTAGGTGAAACCTTCCCCTGTGATCCTCTTGCACACAACTATCTCAATGAGGACAGTGGACTGCTAATTGCTCGTACTGAACTGCAGCGACGTGATAGGTACATGCAAAATGTCAACACCCAACTCCGTGCCTGTGGCCAGCTTCGTGGGGACCACCCTCTCATTCGACTGATCCAGCGATGTCTTAATAACAGTGCTCATAAGCGTCCAGATATTAGTGAGGTACTGGGTCTGTTGGAAGAGGCCAGAGCTGGTATTAGAGATGAGGAGTATGAGAGAAGCAGAGTGGAACTGGTACGAGCTCTTCAGAACCAGCCCAGGAACCAGGTGAGGGACTGGGTATACACCATACAGTACTGCCGATACCTGCACCATTACTGTCACTTTCTCATATCTTTTTCAGAATCTAGTGCAAGTGATTGATGACCTGGTGACAGAGAATGCTGAGTTACAGCAACAGCTGACTAGGGCAGAGGAGACCGTCAGGAGAGAGCAGCAGCAGGTGAGACAACTGGAACATACACATGTATAGGTACATGTGAGGGGGATGTACTTTGGATATTTTTTTTCCCTGTACAGGAGGTCGCTGAGCTACAGCAACAGTTGCAATCCTGTATACACCAGTTGCAGTCCAGTGAGAGAGAGAAAGAGATGTACAGACAACAGCTGATGAGGAAGGAAGCTGAGCTGACTGGAGCAGTGGAGAGTGTCAAGAGAGAGCAGCAACAGAGGAGACAACTGGTACATACACATACTGTATAGCAGGAAATATTCATGGGTGAACAGAATGGTCATGAATTATCGTGCATTGTAGGCCACACCTACATTGAATTTTGTAGATAATATTTTTGTGAAAACTTGCAAAAGTTTCTCCAATGAAATTTCTAGTATATGGCATGCATATGTACCTGGATTAAACCAGTACATATGTATATGTTTCCCCTTGTGGGATTAGTTAATGAGCTTATTGTAGCATCAACAAAGAAACTTTTATTGAGACAATAAGCAGATATTTCGGTCCGTGGATATTTTTTATTATTGAAAAATATCCACGGATCGAAATGTCTATCATTGAAAATTATCCGCAGATTGAAACATCTGGATTCAATTCATTGTTTCAATGAAATTTTCTTTGCTGACACTACAGTAAGCTCATTAAATAACCCCACATTGAATGAACATAGCAATGAACCTGTTATGACTTTTTGTTTCCCCTTCCCACATCCCATCTCAAATGGGTGCATGTGAATGTATGTGTATATGGATGGGGGGGGGGGGGGGGGGGAGTATATATTAGTGTGTACTGTAGTTAAATTTCTGTACAGGAGGTTGACGAGCTACAGCAACAGCTGCAATCTAGTGAGAGAGAGAAGGAGATGTACAGACAACAGCTGATGAGGAAGGAAACTGAGCTGACTAAGGCAAAGGAGACCATCAGGAAAGAGCAGCAGCAGATTCAGGAGATACAACAACAGGTGGGTGACTGTGTAGTTACATGTAGTTACATGTAGCTACTGCAAAAGATCTTTAACCCACCACCCCAGTTCTCAAGGCTGGGCATCCAGGTACCCCTCACTACATACATGTATATGTGTTTGTGTTTGTCAGGAATGTAGCTGGGCAGGTTTTCTTTCTTTTTTTTATTTTCTTCTATTAGGGTAGTGGTGTACTCTTACAAGGCTAAAACAGTAGTACCAGTGTAGTACCCTGGTCATGGCTCCATGCACATTCCATCTGTAGCTTTGTTGGACCCTTTCCCATTCTTTTTTCTTTTTTCTTGTTCCATTTTCCTAATGTTTGAGAAATTTCACCTTCGCATTGTTTAGTAGGGGGCAACTGCCATCCCAGCATACCAATGTGGTGGACTATGGCCTAAAGCCAGGTTCAACCCATTTGTGTGTCCCAGTTTGTGCTAATGATACTGCATTCTCAAAGCCTACTCGTGTCAGAAAGAATGCAGTTGATGATCAGACACAGACTAATAATGTAAGTTGTGTTGCTTGTGTGTGTGGCTCTGTAAGCCTGTGTGTGTCATTCTTTAAGCATGTCATTCAAGGTAGTACATTTAAGAGTATTGTTACAAGGAAATCCTATACTATTGTCAGCTCAAACTGTTCTATGACTTGTACCACAGAAAATGTTATTTACTTGATATCTTAGATGTGAAATTCAATATGTTGGTGAACCAGGCCAGATATTGAGAAAGAGATTAAATAATCATAGAAATAAACTGAAGAATATGACCAACCTTTACTTGTGCCATCATTTTAATTCTGATGGACACTCTGAAGAGGATATTTCCATTATGCCCATTGACAACTAGTGATAAGGATATGTGTAGTATAAGTGCTAAACGGTTGGAAAGAAAAGATTACTGGTGTAGAGAACTTTGTACTTTTTATCCTTATGGGCTAATGTCAGAAAGGTTGGCAATATATCGAAGTGTAAGGATGAAATAGTTGTCAATACCTTGTTTCATACTCAAACTTGAAAATTTAGAAAATGTCAAAAGCAGAGGAATTGAAAGAAAATTGATTTGGATGATTTGACTAAGCGCCTTAAAACCCTATTATCAACTACAAGTCTTACTGTTTTCAGGGACATAAGAAGATATTTTTGGATGGGGGGCTGACCTTGTGGTGGCCTAACCTACATGTACCTACCAGGCTAGGTAGTCTGGGGCCATGCTCTCCCAGGACATTTTGGCTATTTGTATGCTCTGAAATCAATTGTGGTGCATTCTGAGACAAATATTAAAATGGACCCAATAACTGGGGTGTGTGGTCTTTCCATAAACATGGGGAGGAGCATTAGGGATACAATACTCCAGTTTTTGAGCAACAGAAAGCCTCCTATGGAGTCAGCTACTCAAAGAATATTTAATGAATGGGAAAATGAATGCATTAGAAGAAGAACTGAATTCTTTCATGAAAAGCATATATAAATAGACAGAAATAGCATTTTCAAAAATCCAGTAAGCATTTGAATTAGTTGCAGAGTAAATATGTGTTGGTACCTGCAGATAAGGCAGCTAATAGTAGTGTGCAAAAAGTACTACTTAGAAGTGGTTCTTAGGGAGCTTTCCATGACTAATACATATGAGTGTGTGGATAGAGTGTATATATATAGTTACTGAGCATCTAGATTTTATGACTAGTTACAAAATTAGTGTGGAGCCTGAGCTTAGATATTTATCACCGTTTTATTGGCTACTGAAGCTGCATAAAAAGCATATGGTACAAGATTTATTGCTGCCTTCAATAAGTGTAGTACAAAACCTTTGTCAAACTTTTTCCTGCCTAAGCATGATCTCCTCTCACTTTAAACAATATTGTATTTATCGTAGGACAGGCGGTAACTGCTTCTGGATTATAGATAACTCACGGCAGGTTCTTTCAGTTTAAATAAAATTAATTATTTCTCTACTGCTAAGTATTTTCCCATCAAAGAAGCATACAAAGTCAGAGATAATGTGTTTCTTGTTGCTGATACTTGGGGTACAGCATATTGGTTGGACATTCCATCTAAAGTAGCTTCTAATAACTGAGAAGACACTCATTACACTTGTGGAGTATCTTTATGTTAGTATAGGGAATAGAGTATATCAGCAGTGTGTGGGCATTCCTATGGGTAGAGATTGTGCACAATTACTAGCCAACTTGTTTCTTTTCTGTTACGAGTACAAGTACAGTACATGCAAAAAACGTCAACAGAGCTACCATACTACCACCCTAACACTTACCCTACTACCCTACCTTGCTACCCTACTACTCTACCTTGCTACCCTACTACCCTACTTTTGCTATCCCACCCTGCTACCCTAGTACCTTACCCTGCTACTTTGCTACCCTACCTTGCACCTTACCCTACACTACCATACTATCGCACTACTGTACCTGCTACCCTACTACCCTAACACCCTCCTACCCTACTACCCTACTACCCTACCTTGCTACCTTACTACCCTACTCTGCTACCCTACTACCCTACCTTGCTACCTTACTACCCTACCCTGCTACCCTGCTACCTAATGCTACCCTAACACTACCCTAAATTGTTGACCTTTTTTTGCATGCACTGCATATGAAAAATCTTATAAGGAACAACCTAATATTTGCTAAAAAATATAACAACACAATGAGGTACATATATAGATGATTTACTGATGAACAATAGTTTGTTTTATAGTACAATTGACGATATATATCCTTCAGAGCTTCAGCTCAAAAAGACAACAGTGTCCCACTGCACTGTCATATTTAGACATACTGATTACAATAGATAATGGGAGGTACTCAACTACCAGAAAATGGATAGTTTCTCATTTGACATTGTGAACTTCCCACAGTTATGTTCAAACATTCTATATATTTGGACTACAGTAACTTTAAATTGACCAGTCCGGTTGCGAGAAACGGGGGATCTATATCTATAGTTGGCCACTGGCCCCTAGTACCGGGATCTGTTGGCACGCTTGTTGCTAGTGGTTTGAATGGTCATTGTCCAATCAGTTTCTCTGCTGTAGTCTAAAATAGTTAGACGCACTCATCGTCGGGAACTACACGATTCACATATTGAGAGGTGGGGTAGTGATATGTGAAGGTGTGTATGTAGGGAGGTGGGGTCACCTGCTCATAAACTTTTCCTGTTCTGGATTAGATCCGTTACAGTAGTTCCCTCTTCTCTCTTGTACAGGTCTTGCATTCTGACCCCAGAGCAAAACCAGATCCTACTAGTCCCGATCCTTCCCCCTCATACTCTCAGCCTGGTGAGACCCTCTCGGGAGGGATGCTCTCTGCCCAACCTGAAGTGGTCCATCACTCTCTTGCACACTTGCCATTGGTAAATGACGCTTCCATTCAGTATATAGTCATATTCCAAAACTGAATATAGTTTCATGCATCACGCAACATACATTTTCTAAACCATAACTTTGAAACCATTACTCTAAGCTGGTTGTAGTGCAGCTTCTGTAACATTGTGTTGACTTTCAACACATGATTTCTATATAGTGATATATACATGTATAAATGCAGTTAAGCCTGAGTGATGTACATATATACATGCATAGGACTAGGAACAAGGGGGGGAGGCAAGGGGGGCCTATGCCCCCCCCCCCCCCCAATATTTTAGGAGGGGGCCTGGCCCACCCAATAATTACCCAGCTACTTATTTGAGTCAAGCATATGCAATCCAGTAGACAGTAAGAGTTACTGGTCAATAGACATATTTGTCAGGTTTGGGTCCCCACCTCCCCCAATATTTTGTATCTTCCACTGATGTGTGAGAGATATGAGTACTTTTATTTGTTACTTCGTAGAAAAAGCATGGCTACTTACAGAGAAAGAACCTATTTGATGCTCAAGGAAAAAGGTGTGTAGGTGTACATGTACCATTCAGTTGGTGTACAGAGTATATGTCTAACATTGTGGAGTTGTATCTCACTCAAGACAGCTGCCTGTGCAGGGCCGGCGGAGACAGTGGGGTAGGTAGGGCATTTGCCCTACCACTTTTTGGTGGTCCATACAGGAAATTACGTGTGCTACGATTATTTTCCGAGATAGAGTAGACTAGTTGCGTTCGCAGTCACGTTGCCAATGTACCGAGTAGGCGGTATAGCCTAGTCCAGAGTCGTCCAATTTCACTTCGTACGCCGTGGCCGCGTAATGACGGGTGTGATCATGTGCGCGCGCATGCTAGCCCGCACTGCAGTTGCCCTACCACCCTTTGTGGAGCTGCTCCAGCCCTGCTGTGTGTGTGTGTGTGTGTATGTGTGTGTGTGTGTGTGTGTGTGTGTGTGTGTGTGTGTGTGTGTGTGTGTGTGTGTGTGTGTGTGTCTGTGCATGCTCTCACTTGGTATAGTTGTCACTACATCTCCACACAGGGTAAAGGGAGGCTGGCAAAGAGTCTACATATCACTCGATAACTTCCAGCTCAAATTCTACACAGACCATAAAATTGCAATGGAAGCAGGTGCAAAGCCACTACACACATTCCACCTGCTACATGCAACAGTCTGCACTTACACAAAGGAAAAGAAGATCAAACACGCCTCTATAGTGAGTCAAACTAGCTCTGCAGTTAAGATTTGGCAAGCCCCATAATCAGACTATCAGGCTTGTAATTATGTTGTTATAGTCATGTATGTGATGTTGTGTAACGATGTTAGAGGTTGTTGTGTGATGATGTCATAGTCATTAACCCTCCGTGTATGCGCAGGAGAGTTACAGTATTTGGGTCAGTCTGTCTGTTAAGTCACATCTCATCCTCTGGAGCATCTGTTCATCCTGAAAATACTGTCATGTACTCAGTGGGCAACAAAAGTCAAAAAATTTGTTGGGTTTTCTCTGAAACCAATCTGTTGCAGAGATCCAGCACTTCTCCATTGAAAGCCATACATACAGTCGACCATTTTCCTGCGGAAAGCACGCATGCATATTTAACCACACGTACGTGTAAGTGGCCTAGATGGACAGAGCCCATCCTCAGCTGAGGACGGGCTCCACCCATCTGTAAGTGGCCTGTTTGGAAGTTGAGTTTCGTGAGTTGCCATTGGTCATGGCTTCAAGCAAGGTCTGCATGAACTCATGTCACAGAGGGTTCTGCACTTTAGTGCATTCATGTTGATGTGTTTTTATGCTATAGAGAATGTTGTAGTAAAATGTTATTTCTTGACACAGGATGTGTTTATTTCTCTCTTGTTCCACCCTCCTTCCCTCCCTCCCTGCTTCTCTCCCTCCCTCCCTCTCTCCCTCCCTCCCTTCTTTCCTCATAGTTAAGCTCTCCATTTGGAGAGCAGTTTATCCTCCAAGCTGAAGCCTCACCTCAGATGTATGACTGGTATTCTACCATAGAGAGAAGTGTTCATAAAGTAGTGAGTCCATTTTTTCTAACCTGATAGCAGTTGATTGTTGATGTGTCCTCATTTCAGAGCACACTCACACTACATACATGTACTGTAGGTAGTGCTTCAATATATGCATGTATAAGGAGTGCTTTGTTACTTGATACATCTACATAGGCTCCAACTATCTCGAAATCTCCAGGACAGTTCCAGATTTTTATAATTTGTCCTGGGTCCCAGATGGACGCATAGTTTGTCCTGAAAGTTGGTGTACAGCAATCATTGCAATACATCGCACCCCAAACCCTATACCCATTTCGAATAAATTTCACGCAACTGTCATGCTGCAGTTTGTAGAGTCGCTATAACACCTTTGCAGCTGCTCAATGTAGCTGTTACATACGTGTCTGGATTCCACTGTCTGGCATTTATGGGAATACCTATTGTAGCTACACAGCACGCACAAAAGTAGCGCAGCATATTTAGTTAATTGGTGTGTCCTGGGTAGGTGTATGTGGGTGTGGCTATGGTCCCTGAAGCAGTTTTTGAAAAGGTAGGGCCTATGGATCTAGTTACTGTACTATTATCTCTGTAAGTACATGTGTATTAGTGATGGATCAATATTTTCAGAATGAGGATTACAAGATCCATCCTGACAAGTACAAGACAAGTGACATAATTCCAGAAGGTGATGCAGGAAGAAAGCCATCCAGTAAGTCATGCATAGTGTATACTTATTGTCTGTGTATAGGTGTTTGTACAGTGTGAAGATATTCACCTCCTCCTCCGTCCCTCCCTCTCACACTCTCCTCCCTTCTTCCCTCCCTCCTTCCCTCTCTTCCCTCACAGAAGACATACTCATGAGTACAACAGAGGATGACGATGAACTGGATGATATAGAAACTGTAGCTAACAGAAGTGGTAAGAATAGCACATTCCTTCTATGTACAATGTGCCGTTATCACAGGGAAACTAAGTGTTAGTGTTTGGTATTTATTTCAGATCGCATCCGGAATCGGTTACAACGGCTCGTGGCCAAGAGACCGCAGATGGAGCCTTTGCAGAAGAAAAGCATCATTGAAGGTATAGTTTTGTTGTAGTGCCATCAATCGTAGGTTAAATAATTCAATGGTCTCCCTCTTCCTCCCCTTCTCCTCTCCCTCTCCCCTCCCCTCTCTCTCTCTCTCTCTCTCTCTCTCTCTCTCTCTCTCTCTCTCTCTCTCTCTCTCTCTCTCTCTCTCCCTCTCCCTCTCTCTCTCTCTCTCTCTCTCTCTCTCTCTCTCTCTCTCTCTCTCTCTCTCTCTCTCTCTCTCTCTCTCTCTCTCTCTCTCTCTCTCTCTCTCTCTCTCTCTCTCTCTCTCTCCTCTCTCTCTCTCTCTCTCTCTCTCTCTCTCTCTCTCTCTCTCTCTCTCTCTCTCTCTCTCTCTCTCTCTCTCTCTCTCTCTCTCTCTCTCTCTCTCTCTCTCTCTCTGCTCTCTCTCTCTCCCTCTTGCCCTCCCTCTCCTTTATTTAAGACCCTGTATTTGGTGCTGATTTAGCACAATACTGTGAAAGAAAGAAGACTAATGTTCCTCAGTTCCTAGTACATTTCATGGAACACATTGAGAGCCATGGTCTTGACACATTTGGACTATATTGGCTCTCAGGAAATGCAGCTTCTGTCCAAAAATTGAGATGTCTTGTTGATGAAGGTATTGTATATGCAGTACATGCAAAAAAATCGACAATTTAGGGTAGTGTTAGGGTAGCATTTGGTAGGAGGGTAGCAAGGTAGGGTAGTAGGGTAGTAGTATGGTAGCTTTATTGACATTTTTTGCATGTTCTGTATATCCGACCCACTGACACTCAGACTCTTCACACATACTTTAAATATATGCATAATTCTAGTTTGTGTTATTCGTTGGTTCAATTCCACTTGCCTGTAATGATGGAACATTCATCTAGTAGTGTACAAGGCTCTCCTGTTGATTCGTTTGTGAATACAAACAATGTGTAATTATGTTTACTAACTATTAACCATTATCAGATGAGCCATTTAATCTGAATGACCCTGAATGGGCCGACATCAATATCATCACTGGATGTGTCAAACTGTACTTCAGGGAGCTTCCTGATCCCCTCATTCCTGCCAACAACTTTAAAGCATTCATCGATGCTGCCAGTAAGTAATGTGTGTATGTGAGGGGTACCAAATCAAATTCTTATAGCGAACCCCACAATCTTTTAAAATCTTTGCCTAGAGAAGTGCCAAATTCAATAGATACATAGCTTCAGGGGGAAAGTAGAGTGTAAAAGAATATAAGTGGAGGAGAGCGATCCTCAATATCCTCTGGTGCTTGTCAACATGTGTATTTCCTGGTGCAATGCAAGCTCAGTGGAATGACCCTGTCTTTACTAATTGTAGTCCTACCTTCCTTTTTTTCCCTTTGTCCAGAATTGGCTGGGTCTCCTGCCCAGAGAATTGCAGCACTGGCTGCACAAGTCAGAGAGTTACCTAGAACTAACTACTGTACACTATCAACACTTATGAGGCATTTGAGAAAGTAAGAGGAGATGCACCTTGTACTGTGAGAAAAGTATTGTATAACCATCACTTTTGTCTTATATCTTACACCAACGAAGACTGAAGTATGTTATAAACAATCTAGACTACTCCTTACAAGAGTTTAAGTAAAACTTAGCCCGTTTTATTGTTTACCTCAACTTTACTGGAGTTTATACAAATTGTGTATAACAACAGGCCCTCCTCTGACCCCTCTCCCTTAGTCATCTCCCTCTTTCCCTTCCTCTCCCCCTCTCCCCTCCCTCTCTCCCTCCTTTCTTCCTCCCTCCATCTCTCTCCCTCCCCCATCTCCAGAGTAATGGAGAATGCATCAGTCAATAAAATGTACTCACAGAATGTGGCCAGAGCGTTCGGCCCAACTCTCCTTCGTGCAGAGGGAGATCCTTTTGAAATGGCTAAACTCACACCATTGCAAAATGAAATTGTTGAACTCATGTTGATTGAGTTTGATAAAATATTTACCAAAAAGTAACAGGTTTTTGTGATGCAGTGTGTTATTAAAATAACCTTATCATGTTTATTTATAGTGTTTTGTATTACTGTTTGATAATAGTTGTGTTTTTCATATGTGTTTACTTAGTCCCTACTTGCGTGTTATACGTGTATTTGTACAGTTGTGCGCCTGCACATGCGCGTGTCTTGTCTATGTCTGCTGTAAATTTCATGAACGTGCTTACATATATATATACAAGTAAATAAACATTTATGGGTACGTTGATATATCATAACATGTCTGTGTCCCAATCTTGTCTCTGTTCCTTTTATGCAATCCCTATATTTCCTTTCAAATTTCCTAAATTTTTTCTTTACTTGTCTCCGTCATTTTCTTCTGGACTTAGGTACATACATTTTGATATTTTGCAGTTTAGTTAGTAGCAAATGTATTAGCGAATATAGAGCTTGTAGCCTGAGGCTATCTAACATTTTTATCGCAACATCAATTGTTTGTGTATTATATTGTACCAACTTTACTTTTAGTGGAGCTTTCGTTAATGAAATATAGCAGAGTAGTGCCTGGGGCTACTATTAACAAGATTACAAGATTTTATCTCAACATTAATTATTGGGATATTAGCTTTAACACCACAACAATTCCAACATTTTGTGCTACTTTTGTTAGCAAGATATAGCTAACTATTGCCTGAGGCTATATATTTTGTTGTTATATTACAAGATTTACATTGTTTACAGAGATGTTATCACAATGTTGATCATTTTATCATCATACCAATTTTCACATTTAGTGGAGCTTTTGTTAGTGAGATACAGAAATGCTTGCCTGAGGATATTTGTTGTTGTATTACAAGTTTTACATTGTTTATATAGATCTTATCACAACATTGATCATTGAGTATTACACTTTACAATTTCCACATTTATTAGAGCTTCAGTTAGTAAGATACAGTAATACTTGCCTGAGGCTATTGTTTACAAGATTTACATGATTTACAGTGATTTTATCACAATGTTGATCTTTGGGGTATTAAGCTTTACCATTATACCAATTTCCACATTATAATTTTACTGGAGCTTTTGTTAGTGGACATACAGTAATGTTTGCCTGAGTATATTTGTTGTTGTATTACAAAATTTCCATTGTTTACAGAGATCTTATCACAACATTGATCATTGGTGTATTACACTTTACC
Source organism: Theonella swinhoei (assembly GCA_963970385.1). NCBI lineage: Eukaryota > Metazoa > Porifera > Demospongiae > Tetractinellida > Theonellidae > Theonella > Theonella swinhoei. The sequence goes on from OZ019946.1 coordinate 13,687,078, forward strand.
ATCACATCAATTTCCACATTTAGAAGGGCCTTCATTAGTCAGATACAGGATTGTGTGGCTCCATTAATAATACATGGCCCGAGGCTATTTTGGTTTAGTTTACAAGAGGTACATTGTTTACAAAATGTTTAACATGACGATGCACTACCCACAGTGGAATTACATCACTGTACCAAGTTTCATGTTTAGATGTGTTGCCATTAGTGAGTTACGCCTGTTAAAACGGAAGAAGAAGAAGAAGATGAAGAAGAAGATGGAGACTTTACAAAATACACTTTTGTTAATTTAACACCTTTCTCATAGATCAAATTATACCAATTTATAATCACAGTTAATTTCTGGGTATAGTTTCACATTCATGTTAACAGAAGTCCAGTAGGTAGCAAACTGAAAGTGAAAGTGATGAAAAACCTTATATATGGTTTTCAATGGGAATAGACCATAGCAATCCTTATCTACACCTATACAATACTCACGATCACACACTCTAGTGCGCCTGCACAGTAGCTCACACAAAAAGTAATGTTCGCACAATTTAATTGCATAAACGTAAGCGCGCGTAATTTTAGGCATTTCAATGTACATACTGGACGGGCATCCAGTTCGTTGGTGTAAGCGTCGCCTCTATACGTGTGTAACTAATAGTACAAGAACTATTCTCTACATTAGAGCTTCCGGATATCAAGGTGCTTAGAGCAATAAGGTTGGGAAAATACAGAGCTGGACACAGAAATCCCAGACCAATAAGAGTTTTTCTAGATCTCTCATCAACAAGAGACAAGGGTACAGTTATGAAAAATAAAAAGAAGCTAGCTTCAACAAAGATATTTATCAACAATGACCTCACAAAATAACAATCGAAATGAGAGAAAAAGCTACGCACAGTCAGAAAGCGCATGTCACTAGACCCAAACTACAATGTAAATATCTACAACAGTGACCTGTACTTAGACCGAAAAATAATTGGTGATACCACTTTGCAGGAGTATGGTTTTGACTCCTCTATCCCTCCTCTTTTTCTGCAATAGACCAGATGATCACTTATCAGGTGCCACTTAAATTATGCACTTGTAATATTAATTGTTTTACTTATGAAAAACTCATTAAAATCCTTGGATATATAATGATTACTGGATGTTGTAATCAATAAATAAGAATCTCTTAAAGATGAAATTTCTAATGATATCCAAAAAGATTAATGGAAGAGTACACAATGAATAAAGAAAAGACTGTGGCTCAAATTCACATCAAATTACTTTAGTTTTGCACGTGATGTCTCTGTTGCTTTTGTATATGTTACACCTGCAGTGCGCCCTAACACATATTACAGTGAGAGAAAATATTTGGCAACGGTTAAAAACAGAGATTGCATTATTTTCAGCACAGGTGACGTTATTCTTACTGGAGATTACAATGCTCAAACAGGTGATCTCCCAGATTACAACATATATGACTCATACACATATGTCCCATTACCACTTGAATATGAACCTGATCTCAGCAAAGTAATTCGGATTATTCTTTGAATAATTATGGAACGGAAGTATTAAATCTGTGTATATCCAGTGAGCTACGTATAGTGAATAGAAGAATTGGTAGAGACAGAAATGTAGGTTCATTCATATGCTACACTCCAAGAGGAAACAGTATTTTATTGTCTCCGAAACATTCCTGCCCTTCATTGCAGGTCTATTGGTACATGAACCATCTGAATATTCTGATTACTGCTTGATCATTTTAACTATTGACACTAAAAGGAATCATACACATGACAGAAAGAAGCTGGATATTTTTGAAACTTCATGCTTTACTTCACACAGACGAAATATTAAGTCGAATAAGGATATAGAACAAGAGGTACGGGGATACTTCAATATGTCTACATTTCTAGAGTCACTGTCTTAAATACCTCGATAGAGAGATCACCTAACAATCTTGTATATAGACACTTTCAATTCAATGTTAAGATTGATTATAGAAAAATATGAGAGTGTAAGACATGAAGTCACAATAGCTTGTAAACCTACCTCCTCAAGAAATGGATGGTTTGATGAAGCACGTAAGGGACGAAAGAAGATGGTTAATAATCTAGCCAAGTATTAAAGAGTGATCCAGGCTCCTTAATAAAGGAATGTGTATTGGACTGAGAGAAAGAGATATAGTTAAACAAAGAAAAAACATTTTACAGAGGAATGGCATATAGTAAACCTAGCAATCTAAAATCTTTAAACCCACGTGAGTTATGGAATATAATCTCCAAAGCTGCAAATAGTCATCGCAAAAAATTCAACACTTCCTTTTGTCACAAAGTGACAATTTAGTTGTGCATGTAATTTAATTGGAGGTGTGGTCAGGAGATTCTTAATACTACATCATGACATGTGTATAAAGGTTACAATGTGAGAGTTCAGATATTCTATTTTTGATGATGTAATAATGATGTCACTACTTTAATTTCTGACTAGCTAATAGTCTGTCAAGGTTTGACTTGGAGATGGTGCCATGGGTCTGGGTGTAGGTTCTCATGGCTAGCTACCCAGGATGGGGCACCACAGACCCATTCTCCAGGCCTTTAGTTCAGTATTTACGACACTGTTTGCCAGAAACCAATGGAGCTCCAACTGCAGTCACTCCTGAAACAGAAAATTAATCAGCCGAACACCAACACCATGGAAAAGGCCACTTCAATTCTGATGTCAAATAATGACGTTCTGTTTCATTGGAACCTGACGTCTGCTGCCTGGGAGAGAGAATTAGAGCAAGCACTCTTCCCTATGATTGTGGATTTATAGATAACAATGCGTGCTGCTCTTTCGTGAGTGCCTGGGTTGAGCAGTATAAGACTCACTGCAAGAAGACGATGCAAAAATCTAAGGGCACTTAATCTAACATGGATATTACGTACGCATATTTTTTTATATGCACAGACTGCACGCCGTCACATCAGTAGTTAGTTACGAAACTCAGACACGTCCCGTTCGAATGCGCAGAATCTGCACACGCCGGCTGTACGCGTGACGTCATCAGTTTCCAATTGTGTTTACGTGTCTATATGCTAGAACATGCCCCACCCATTTGTTTACTGAAGTAGTTGTGTGGAGTGTACAGACATGGCCACAGGTAGAGAGACTAACGCTGTATCTACAGCTAATGTCGCCTTTTTATGACTACTCCGTATACTGCAGCCCCTACAGGTGATGATCCACTCACTCCAGATGATGCAGTCAATGTATTGGAGGAAATAATAGAGGCACAGAACAAGTCGTACGCGCTCGGTCTGAAGTTGAAGTTACCGCTACACGTTGTGGACGGCATACACTCAACCAACTCGCAGCCACACGACCGTCTCCTTCAAGTTCTCATTGAATTCACGAAGCAGGTAGACCCCAGACCAACATGGAGGGCTATTGTAGCTGCCCTCAGGAGCCCTGCAGTCAACCTACTTCAACTGGCAATGAGAGTGGAAGCAGCACATTTTCCTGATCCTACTGCCAGCCGTGACACACTATCTGAGACTGCCACCTCAGCTGGTATATTGTATATTTGTATATGTACAGATGTAAAATTATAATGTTGAAGGATACCTATAAACAGGATAGCCGGCAATTGTGGTGACTTTTACATCTTGTCTTGTACGAATATTGCCTACTGAGTACAACAGCGGGTCCAGTTGCCAGCAACAGTTAGAAACGGACACAATGTAGCCCCAAAAAAGATGACATAGTGCTCGAAACAGTGGCAGTGCGACTAAACATTGAAAGAACTGCACAGAACAAAACTTCATGTGTTTGGCTCGTGAGCAAACAAGAAAATAAACTAACACTTGTAAAGTTGCAGACCTGGAGTTTGATGGCTTTGGGAGCAGAATCACTGTAGCTGTATATTTTACATACTTTGAGAGTATTATAGTGTATAGAAGCACTCGCAGAGCTTGTTTGAAAAATATCCACGTTTGGGTGTTCTGAGCCGTTACTTTTGTTAAGACTTAATGGGTGTGTCGGTGCCATCCCTACATATAGAGTTTACCGACTCTATGATAATAATATTATGAGTCTCAGATTCAAAATTGAGTCTGTCTCCATACCATTCCCTACAGACGTGAGGTCTGAAGCCATCTCTGATGCGACCAGTTATGAGACATCCTCCACATTGAGCTCTGGTGAGATGGTCACTGGATGATCAGCTAATCTGCACTGTTCACTTAATATTAATTCTTTTTTTTATGGTCCCTCTCTTTGCTCAACCTCCAGAGCAGCAGTTATGTAATGAGCTGTGACTTTAATTGTATCTTTACACATTGCTACACTTCCTGTTTTGGGGATATACTACATGATCTTCCACTAGTTTGCTGTAAATCCAAGTATTATCACTAGCTGATACCTTTCACTTGCATGCAGGCGTTACTTCTGTTGAAAAAGTCAAGGCTGAGATTGAAGGTTTTGAAGATAGATTCAATACAATGAAGCTGTCGACTATCAAGTGCCTTGAAAAGATCAAAGTCAGTGTTATCGCCATCGTGTACATTTTAACATCACTGCGTGCAGTATATAAGGGTGAGTACAAAGTGCTTTTAAAGAAAAAGATTCAAAAGCTCAATCAATGCCACAACCACTGGGAGCTGTTTGGATCTCTCAACTCCTACTGGAACTACCTCTCCTATCACCTCCTGGATCACCTTATTAAGGAAGTATCTCTGAATTATCAATTTCTTACAGATGTTGAAGGAAAAACTGTGGAACAGTCTCTTAGAGATGTCAAAAGACAAATGAGTTTGTACAAGAGAGACTTGAAGAGGTTCAGACAGCAGACTCAACTGGAGGTGTTCTGTCAAGCAGAAAATTGGAGTACAGATGATCCACCACCAGAATTTAGAAAGATGGTAGTTAAATTCAATTGGCCTATTACAACTACACTAGAGGATGTTGAGATGTTTCGTCAACGCTATGTACGTCACTACAACCTTCGAGACTGTGCCATGATGTTGAACAGTATCAGACCTGGGACATTCACTGTCACTTGGTTTGTACCATCATCTGTTGTTGACGTATTGAAGAAGAGAGCTTCAAAAGTCTTTATAGAGTTCGATGTCAGTAGACTGGAGTTTCCAGGAATGATGGGATACTGTGTCTATGAAGCTTCAGTTCAACGCAATGTGAGAAATATATTGGGCCACACATGAAATATTTGTGGTTGTAGTGGGTATCTAGGGAATGGCTACTATTTACGTTCAGCTCCCTGGTAGTCTGGTTGGTATAGCTTAAAGACCCAGGGTACTTTGTATTCAGTATTGAAATCTTTCTCGTGCCATGGAAGAACAAGTTGTAGCACTACACAACCACACAATAACACTAATACTCAGCAATACCTGTTTTGTGAAGCACATGCAGACTTTGAGCAGTAAGCAATGTATGTAGGCATGCAGTAATTTCATTAATGATGACACACATATATCACCATATTACAGGCTCCCTCATCTACTACCACTACATCAACTCCACCTACTACTGCCACTGAGAGGTAGGTATGGTAGAATATTATGAGAGACTGATGTCATGACTAATACATGACTGTACACATATTGTACCTCATGTCGATGATATTCAGGAAATCATCTGATCAGCCAACACCAGCAGAAGAGGACTTTCCTTTTGTTGAACAACCATCTGAAGATTTCTTCTGTCCAGTGACACGTGATCTACTGCTCCAGCCTCACCTTACAGGTTGCTGTGGTAAACACCTCTCACAGGAAGCTGCTACCAGGATACAGAGAGAGGGAGGGGCATGTCCACTGTGTAATGAGCCATGTTTGAACACAATGTTAAACAAACGGTTTCTCCGTCAAGTCAATGAACTCCGTGTGTTCTGTCGTCATGAAGACAGAGGGTGTGGGTGGCAGGGAGAGTTGTCTGACTTGGAACGTCATGTCCAGTCTTGTCCCATGAAGACCGCTCCATTAATGACTGATCTTCTCAAACTCCCTGTGTAAGATTACCTCACTGTGTGTATTAGTTATGGAACATGACCTGAATGACACAATCCATATACAGGTATAGTGATGGAGGAATGACTTCTGAAACTGAGACCAGACACCAGGTAAAAAAGACTAGGGAGGTGGTGTTTTAGTATCATGTGCATAGGTTGGTACTGTGTATGTAGAAAGGTCTTCAATCCTAGAGTCATGAATCAGTAACTGGTTTTCCCAGTGTACTAGTGATATGACTGGTACTACCTCCTCAGACACAGAGTCCTGTACTGCCACCTCCCCACACCAGGAAACTCCACACTAGCTCTACCTCTCAATCAACACAACAGGTACAGCTGATTATTATGAATAGGTGTCTCAAAATTGCGTTAAAAAGTTTCAAATGACTGCGTGATCGTCTAGGTTGGCTTGCTCCCGCTCACCAATTATTCAGTAAACTTATACTTACATGAATTGGGGGGCGACTAAGGCCATTACCCCCCCCCCCCCCTTCCCGGCCTCCCACTTCCAGTGGCCCTGTGATATTGAGAGGCAATCTGAGATTTTGTACTGGTTGTCTCCATTCCAGTCCACTCCACAAGCTGCCAGACCTGTAGCTGTACCCCATTCCACACCTCCCTCTAAACAGCAAAAGGTAACTTCTCTCCCTCTCTCCATACATTATATCTAACCCCATTCAATAGCCACATCCTAATGTGGCTATAGACACTCTCACTGTGTACAGACATGCATACATGGCCAGTCACATGATATGTGCACATAGCATATGTACTTGTACATAGCCATCCTAAATCCTGCTGGGGTCATTAAATCTCCCATTACTAGTGTACATGCTCAGCGGCATTAAGGAAAGTATCCAAATTTCCTACGTGATTATTACGTTTTGGGGGCATGCGCATTGCGCGTTAGCTACGCATACCGTAAATGTTCTATTAATCCGCGTGCGAAAATTGTTTACTGCTATAGCGATACCGTAGATAGAAGAACGCTCAAAAGTACCAGCCTAAGCGGCGATGTAGTCGAGAAAGAGGTGGATTGTAAACCATCTCCCGCTTTATACGTACTTGTGTACGTATTTCTCGCTGAGTTCGCTGGCGCGTTATTGCGCATGCGCGCTAATATTGGTCACCTTTGACCTTTACATAGAAACGAAGCAACAACGTTAGAACGCTAGCGTATACAGCAGCAGCGGTTACTTTTGGGAACTTCTAGAACCTTAGTTTCTGCTTCATTGAAGTGACATTGCATAGTGTTTTCAGCTATCAGCATGGGAAGAAGTACCTGTCAGGAATTTCAGAGGTATGCCTATAAATAACAGCTCAGGGGCGTGCTGAACAGCACATAACTACCAATATCTTTGCTATTTCGTTGTGTATACGTTTCCCATTCGAGAATATATTGCAGTAAGGATCGTTAGCTTTATCTACATACTTGAAATGGTGCAACTCAGGGTCTAAAGTAACCGCTGGTACATGTGAAATATTTACGTTTAGTAATTGCATTTTACGGCTATGTTGATCACGTGACTTGTTTATAGGGGTGTGGTCGATTGATGTTGGTGTTTACTAACAGTGGTTAACATTTGGTACATATATCTCTAACAGTTCTTGAGATATAGTGTTGAGGTATTTTCACAGCAGATACGTGCCTTAATGCCCCTGAGTGTGGTCCAGATATGACAATACACATTACATCATGACGTACATTACATGTCATGTGATCTCCCCTCAGCTCACTGTACAGTGCCATAAAAAGAAGAGAGCACCACGTGGAATGAAGAGAGGATCTGCAACAACTGATGATCAATTTGCATATTTCACACCACGTGGCTCCAACTCAGTTTACAGTTATCAATGGAATTCAGAGAAATGGGAGGAACTTCCTCCATCTCCATATGGTAACTCTGGACTAGTCATCATTGATGGGGAACTGACTGCTGTGGGAGGATATCCTCGTACTAACAAACTATTTACATTACGACAGGGCCAATGGGTTGAGCACTACCCCCCAATGAACACTGCACGTTCCTCTCCTGCTGTAGTTAGTACATCAGATGGCGATTATATAGTAGTGATTGGGGGAAATATTGGTGGTTTTGATTGGGCCGCTACAGTTGAACTATTTCATGAGAGGAGTAGAAGATGGTATGAACTAACCAACTTACCACAGGCTGCTGTCATTCGACCTTCAGCCACAATATGTGACAATCAATTGCATGTAGTAGGACGTGATGGTACTGGTTACTTGTGCTCCCTTCAAGCTCTATCCAGTGATCAGCCAATCACATCACAGTCAATATCGAATATCCTTATATGGATACCGCTACCTCAGCTACCAGTGGAGAGGTCAACAGCTGCTACTCTCTGTGGACAGCTAGTAACAGTTGGTGGGGAGCGAGGTGGGTCACCGATCAACTCCATTCACCAGCTAATGGAGGGACGGTGGGTGAGGATTGGCTCTATGTCTAGTGTTAGGAGTGAGTGTTTAGTGGTTAGTCCATCACCAGACAAGATGATGATGGTTTGTGGAGTAGAACAGTACAGTAAATCAAACAGTGTTGAAGAATGTCTTGTTGTGTAGTATATATATACACAGGTATATTATTGGGGCGAGCGTGAGCGAGCCCCTAAATTGATTATGTCAATGGTCACGTCATGTTTGCGCATGCGCAAAATCACGTGACATGTATCATCATGACTAGAAGTTGACCGTCAGAGGAGGCTACAATGACGAAGACAACGGGAACGGGATAGACGTGCGAGAGAAATAACTGAAGAGAGGGATAGAAGGCGGGCTCAACACGCTACTGATCGAGACATCACAAGAGGGACTGTGTGAACAGCGGCGTAGGGTACCATAAGCATATTGCCTGAACTCATTGACAAAGGCCCTTTATTTCATGTTAAGCATTACTTTCTCATATCTGTCATACCCTTTCGATCTATGCAGTAATGATCGAACTTTGACTTTATCTAATGTGTGCAACAGTTATATATTATCCCTTCCGCTCGTAACTTCCAGACATTGTGTCTGTAATTACATTTTGAGCAAGAACAGGACTGAATTCAAGTAATGACTTCATTTAGCCTAATACTCGAATATCTTCACTATAGAAGTCTGTTTCTGTATGCACATAATGGAGCATTTCAATAGTGCATAACTACAAAAATAACCATATCTGACAACTTCTCACTCATGCTCGCCCCACAATGCCATGCATTTTCACTAGTTAATGTACATGTAGTATTGTGTAGTTGTTTTCACAAGAAGTTTGTACACATACATAATATTATTACTTGTGATCATTATATGATTAGTTCCTTCCCAGACAAGATGACAGTCAAGGACACCTCCATATACTGCTACACCATGTACCACGTATATGTGCATCCTCCCAAATCAGGACACCACACTAACAAGGACACTTCCTTATTCTGTTACAAGGTGTCCTAATTAGAGGAGACAGTACTAGTCCTGTTAGCTATATCCCTTCCACCATGCAGTGTGCTGTGATCTACATGTCTATATACCACTAACAATTGCAGTCTCATGCATGCAGCCAGATAGTGTATGGATGTGTCGACAACAGTTTCATATCTCCAGCCTACCACAATCATAACAGGAATGTCCAATACTTGGCGATCAATGGACAGGACATCTCACTAATTAGGACACCTGTCACAAGGTGTCCTAGAGAAGTGTTGAAAAATGTGATAATCGATGGGAGGCACAATTGAGTTGTACCTGCAATTTATTAAGGGGTGCAGTCAGGAGGAGCTGAATACTACATCATGCATATGACATGACAACATGAGAGAGTTCACATATTCTACATCTTGATGATGTAATAATGATGTCATTACTTTAATTTCTGACTAGCTAATAGTCTGTGGAGGTTGGACTTGGAGATGGTGCTGTAGGTCTGGGTGTAGGTTCCCATGGCAACCCGAGATGTGGCACCACAGGCCCCTGCTCCAGGCCTCCTATCACTGACTGGTCGGACTGAGGGAACCTGGATGGAGAAAATTTACTACACTGGAACCCTACTCCCACCACCTCCAATCAGGACACCTCACTAATCAGGACACTTCTCTGTCCTAAAAGGTGTCCTAATTAGACCTGTTCACTGAATACAGACTGGGTCAAGACAAGGTCAAAACTGATGTTGACCAATGAGGTGGTCTGGATGGGGTTAAACCATCAGTGACCACTCCCCCCACTGTCTGAGGTAGTGAAAAACCGGGAGAGGGTCTGGTAACATTCCTATAGTAGACTTGTGCAGCGTGCCACATTTTTTTCCAGCAACTCAAGTGACTGACAGACCACAGTTTACTCTGTCAAGTACAGTATATACACTTGCACTTGATGCAGCTTAATTAAGTGTTTGTTATTTTTACACCCATTTGAGAAGCCATAGACTCTGCACAAGTCTACTATTTATAGCCCTCTCACGCTTTTATAGAGGGCTGAGTACGAGACTAGGACTTACTGACATCATAGACTGATGTGATATCTGACACAGTCCTACTGATGGTGGTGGACAGATAAACTTCTAATGACCACAGGTAACCCACTACAATGTACAGAAGTTAATTATAAAACTGTTAGTGTTACAATGTTTGTCATGCAATAGCCTCGTACCCAGGCTCTTTCTGGGGGGGGGGGGGGGGGGGGGGGGGGGAAGGGAAAAGAGCCTGGTACACCCTGTATGTGTATGCGCTTCATTAAAACATGACAGATCGGTGGGGAAGAGCCTGGTACACACTGTATGCGCATGAGCCTTAAAGCATGACAGACCTGATCTCACACAAACTGTGGACCTGATCCACCATAAGGGAAACGAGCACTGATACAACGATAATGCTGTTTGTCTCTACCATGCATCTTGTCAAACATGAATGATAAAACCCACGGTTAGACGCCATCCCATTCCACTGCTTTAACATGACGTTATTAATATACAGAGGTATTCTAACAGTATCCTATCCCCCTGGAATTCAGGGGCGATTGTGTGCATGCACATACAGTGTATACCAGGCTCTCTTCCCTCCCCCCCCCCCCCCCCCCGGGTATGAGGCTAGTCATGTAAGAGGTATATCAACCCAATATGGAGGAGTGTTGTGACTGACAACACCAGTCCAGACAGTAAATGGTTTGATAGAAGTGGTTTACATTGTTGATTAAGTGGCATATTTATTAAGTGGTAGTCGGTGTAGGGAGATATTGATTGTTGTTGAGTACAGTACTGACTGCCATCCCACCTAGAGGAGGACCAGACCATACATGACATAGAGAGCACGTGATCTTTACCTGACAGCATGCAGGCACACACACACACACACACACACACACACACACACACACACACACACACACACACACACACACACACACACACACACACACACACACACACACACACACACACACACACACACACACACACACACACACACACACACACACACACACACACACACACACACACACACAAGGTAAGCTTATATAATAGGCTATTGACAGTACCACCTCCCCCACCTAGTGACAGAGGCCAGACTGCAGTCTACACCTGATATCTCATGACAGCAAGAACACATAAATATGTACCTACCTCCTTTCCTATCCGGCGCCTGATATCGTAGTTTTTCAAAGCATGTTACTCTACATAATCACTCACGCCAGCTTCACTCAGGGACTACTGCCTAGTGTTGGGCCCAGTTCTCAGGCTCTGCGTTTTGTGTCGTTGCTATATATATATATAACTCGGTTGCTAACGCTCAGTGGGGATCAAAGGTCACACAAAATTAGTATATGCCCCACCCATTTCTGCAGTGAAGCTTTTTATGTGCAAAAAAGTTGTATAGAGTTGATAGAGGCATGGCCACTGGTACGGAGCTTGCCTATAACTATTTTAACTCTCAAGTACGACTAATGTTGCCCTTTACAGCCCCTACAGGCGATGAGCCACTGACTCCAGAAGATGCAGTCAATGTACTGGAGGAGATAATAGAGGCACAGAACCAGTCGTACGCGCTCGGTCAGAAACTGAAGTTGCCGCTACACGTTGTGGAGGACATATGCGAGAGGCACTCTCAGCCACGTGATCGTCTCCTTCAAATACTCAATGCGTTCTTGCAGCAGGTAGACCCCAGACCTACATGGAGGGCTATTGTAGCTGCCCTCAGGAGCCCTGCAGTAAACCTACCTCAACTGGCAATGGCAGTGGAAGCAGCTCATTTTCCTGATCCTACTGCCAGTCGTGATGCACCACCACCTGAAGCTACTACCTTCATTGGTAAGTATAACATAACCATGACTACTGATTGTCTTTGATACAAGACTCCATTATGTAGCCACAAGGTCTTCTGTGGCCATCACTGAGACATCTTCCTCACTGACCTCTGGTGAGAGGGACACTGGATCCTCAGCTGCAGTGGCAGAGGAAGCAGCACATCTCCCTGATCCTACCACAACTGGCGACCCTACTACCTCCACTGGTATATATTGCCTCCAGATAACCACTGTCTTTGGTTAATATTTCCATTCCCCAGTCCCAAGGTCTGAGGCCACCTCTGACATGTCTCCTGTGACTAGTCCTCACACATCCTCCACACACACCTCTGGTGAGATAGATATAGTCACATTCAGACACTCTGTTTAGAACATATTCACCTTTTCAGCTGTTGGAGTAGTGCCATCCACAAGTGAAGGAGGTACTGATATGGCTCACCCTACCGCAGCCAGTGAGTTACAATATAGAAGTTGTAGTGACTCCCAAGAACTGACTCCTGCATTACAAATGCTCATTCTGTCCCTCTTTAATTTCAGCTTCAACATCACCTAGATCATTTACTAGCAAACCAACACTGCCTGAACTTCTCAACTGGAAGACCTCATCAGGCAGTACTGTTGATGTAGTTCAACAGATAGGAACACACTACTCCAAACTGTGTCCTCTGCTACTGAATGATGACACTGGTGCAGTGACCTCAGCCATTGTTTCTCAATATCAGCGTGATGCAGATGCAATCAACCAGGAGATTCTGACACGATGGCTCCAGGGCCAGGGCAAGACGCCTGTGTCTTGGTCCACTCTCACTGATGTTCTGAAGGAGGTAGGACTGTCAGAATTATCTCAAATGATCCAGGACATGACTAGGTCTACTACACTGACCTCTGGTGAGATGGACACCACACACCTAGCTGTTCTAATTCACAACCACTTTTTTACAGGGATTGAGAGGTCTGTGGAGGTAGTGAGGAGAGAGATTGGAGTATTTGAGGGTAAATTCAATGCAATGAAAATGGCAACCATTCAGTGCTTGGAAAGGTTTCGTATCAGTGTAATGTGCATTGTGTACACCTTAACCTCCCTCCGGGCAGACGGCATGGGGGAACACAAGATGTTTCTGGAGAGATATCGCAGCACACTCAAGAAAAGTCAAGACCACTGGGAGCTGTTTGGATCCCTCAACTTGTACTACTGGAACTACCTCGCCTACCACCTTTTGGATCATCTCGTTGTGGAATTGTCTCGGAATCATCAATATCTTACAGATGCTGAAGGAAAAACAATGGAACAGTCCCTTACAGATGATGAAATAAAAACAATGGAACAGTTGTTTACAGATATCATAGGAAAGATGGAACAGTACAAGACAGATCTTAAGCACTTCAGAACATGCACACCACTATGGTTATTCTGTGAGGCCCAGGAAGATGAAATTGACGACCCTCCACCGACCTTTAGAAAGATTGTAGTTAAGCACAATTGGTTAGACCGTACAAGAACTGCTACACTTGAGGATGTTGAGAAGTTCCGTCAACGCTATGTACGCCACTACAACCTTCGAGATTGTGCCATGATGTTGAACAGTATCCGACCTGGGACATTCACTGTCACTTGGTTTGTACCATCATCTGTTGTTGAGGTATTGAAGAAGGAAAGACCTATCAAAGTGTTAAAGGAGTTCGATGTCATTAGAATGGAAGTAGCTGGATCCTGTGTCTATGAAGCTCCTGTTATACGTCCTGTGAGTTTAGTAATACAACTACAAAATATACATGGTATTACAACAGGGAATTCCCCATTAGGTATATGTCATGGGTGGCCTACATTCCCTTAGTGTTGTATGACCCCATATGTGATACACTATCACCGTATTACAGGCCTTCTCATCTACTACCACTACATCAACTCCACCTACTAATGCCACAGAGAGGTAGGTATGGTGGGATATTGTCAGAGGAGGGGCACACTGGGATTTCCTCTCTCCTTCTCTAGGGTCCCCGCCCCACAGCCCCAAATTTACATAGCCCAAATTTTCATGATACAAGAATAACCATACTACACAGAGGTGGCAGCAGAGGGGTGGGGGGCAATATTCTAGTAGGGGGGGGGGGGTCTTGCCCCACTTATAAAATGAAAGCTGTGACGACGGAATGTGTGTTGCTTATGCTCACACTTGATGTGTTTCAAAACGTGCTACTGCTATGCATGCAGATAACAGCTATAGTAGCCTCACCTCTTCTATTGCACTGTAGCAAATTTTGCGTAACGCGCATGCGTACATAACATGTACATATGATTTTCCATGTATCCCAACCCCCCCCCAACTCAGAACTTCTGCTGCCGCCTATGCAGTATGCTTTAAAAGTCACCAAAATTCACCTAAATGTCTGAGTGGGAATGCCCCGGCCTGGACCAACTTTATAACCACATATATGCAAGCAATGTACGTGACAAATCCTCTGGGACTCCCTAACTCCCCAGAAGCACAATATTTCTTGTGGGCCAATCACACTCAGCCATAAGACTGTACTTGTATATGTGTATACATGTCACATGATATTCAGGAAGTCATCTGATCAGCCACCACCAGGAGAAGAGGACTTTCCATTTGTTGAACAACCATCTGAAGATTTCTTCTGTCCAGTGACATATGGCCTACTGCTCCAGCCTCACCTCACAGCTTGCTGTGGTAAACACCTCTCACAGGAAGCTGCTACCAGGATACAGGGAGAGGGAGGGGCATGTCCGCTCTGCAAGAAGCCATATTTAACCACTGTGTTAAACAAGCACTTCCTCCGTCAGGTCAATGAGCTTCATGTGTTCTGTCATCATGAGGACAGAGGGTGTGGGTGGCAGGGAGAGTTGTCTGACTTGAAACGTCATGTCCAGTCTTGTCCCATGAAGACTGCCCCATTAATGACTGATCTTCTCAAACTTCCTCTGTAAGATTACCTCACTGTGTGTATTAGTTATGGAACATGACCTGACATGATGCAATGTTGTCACCATATACAGGTACAGAGATGGAGGAATGACTTCTGGTACTGAACAAGACAGGACCAGACATCAGGTAGAGGAGACTGGGGAGGTGGGGTATGGTGTCATGTGTGAGGAGGTTGGTATGTAGGGGGAGGTAGGGTAGTGATATGTGGAGGTGGGTATGTAAGGAGGTGGGATAGTGATATGTAGAGGTGGGTATGTAGGGAGGTGGGGTAGTGATATATGGAGGTGGGATAGTGATATGTGTAGGCCTGTGTAAATTATGCCGGCCATAAGCTACGCAGCAATGGGCATTATGCTGGCATAATGCACAAGTTTAAAGTGTTATTTGTATGTATATGTCTCCATTCCAGTCCATTTCAGAAGCTGCCAGTCCTGTAGCTGTACCCCATTCCATACCTCCCTCCAAAGAGAGAATGGTAAGTTCTCTCCCTCTCTCCATACATTATATCTAACCCCATTTAATAGCCACATCCTATTTAGTCTAATGTGGCTATAGACACTCTCACTGTGTACAGACGTGCATTGGCCAGTCACATGACTAATGTTAATTGGCCTGCCATATTTCCTACTTTGCAATATATCGAGGTATCTACATGTTGAACTAGACATGTACATGTAGCATGTGTAGTTGTACATGTAGCCATCCTAGTGTACATGTGGTCCAGATATGACAATACACATTACACATTGCATGTCATGTGATCTCCCCTCAGCTCACTGTGCAGTGCCATAAAAAGAAGACAGCACCATGTGAAATGATGAGAGGATCTGCAACGACTGATTATCAATTTGCATATTTCACACCACATGTCTCCAACTCAGTTTATAGTTATCAATGGAATGCAGAGAAATGGAAGGAACTTCCTCCATCTCCATATCATGACTCTGGACTGGTCATCATTGATGGGGAACTGACTGCTGTGGGAGGATATGATTATACTAACCAACTTTTTACGTTACGACATGGCCAATGGGTTGAGCACTACCCCCCAATGAACACTGTACGTTTCTCTCCTGCTGTAGTTAGTACATCAGATGGTAATTATATAGTAGTGATAGGGGGAAGTGTTGGTGTTGTTCAATGGACTGCTAAAGTTGAACTATTTCATGTGAGGAGTAGAAGATGGTATGAACTAACCAACTTACCACAGGCTCTCACCTTCCCTTCAGCCACAATATGTGACAATCAATTATATGTAATAGGAGATAATGGTACTGGCTACTCATGCTCCCTTCAAGCTCTACTATCCAGTGACCAGCCTATCACATCACAGTCGATATCAAATATCCTTACATGGACACTACTTCCTCGGCAACCAGTGACATGGTCAACAGCTGCTACTCTCTGTGGACAGCTAGTGATAGTTGGTGGGGAGTCACGAGTCAACTCCATTCACCAGCTACTAGATGGACAGTGGGTGGAGGTTAGCTCAATGACCAGAGGTAGGAGTATGTGTTTAGTAGTTAGTCCATCACCAGACAAGATGATGATAGTTGGTGGAACAAGAGCTGGAGACAGTGTTGAAGAATGTATTGTGTAGTATATACACAATTTGATATAATATGCATGATCATTAATGTGTATGCCTTGATAGATTATCTCAAGACTCTGCCTATTTTCGCTTTACAATCAACCTATATAATTATTATGCAGTTGCTGTTATAATTCACCACATACAAACTTAAGACTACATGACTATGACCATGTGGGTTTCCTAGCCTGCACACTTAGCTAACCCGTTCTAACTGGGTGGTGATGTCACTATTTTAATTTCTGACTAGCTAATAGTCTGGACTTGGAGATGGTGCCATGGGTCTGGGTGTAGGTTCCCATGGCAACCCCGGATGGAGCACCACGGGCCCCTGCTCCAGGCCTCCTATCACTGACTGGTCGGACTGAGGGAACCTGGAGGGAGAAAATACTACACTGGAACCCTCTCTAATTAGGACCCCCTGAAATGAGGACACATCAATAGATGATCTTTGTGTACTCTGTACCACCTCCAATCAGGACACCTCACTAATCAGGACACTCCTCTGTCCTAAAAGGTGTCCTAATTAGACCTGTTCACTGTATACAGACTGGGTCAAGACAAGGTCAAAACTGATGTTGACCAATGAGGTGGTCTTGATGGAGTTAAACCATCAGTGACCACTCCCCCCACTGTCTGAGGTAGTTTAGATGACTGGACTGGCTTCAGGACTGGGGGAATTGGTATGGGGATAGTGGGGACTTACGATACGTGCACTGGTGATGGTGAGATCTGGTGCGTTCTGTGATGGGTGGTCACAGTACGTCATGTGTAGTGATCTCTCAATGTGGTGGGTACATCTGGTGACAGTCTGTGGAGGGAACAGAGAAGATATCTCCTCAACTGACACAGTACCACAAGTTGTGTGGGCTACACTCCTCCAGACTATACCAGAGACCTGAGGGGAGAGAGAGAGAGGGACAGTCACCTCTTCAATCCAGACTCCCTCAGTCATCCATAGTGAGGTGGCACCATTTAGGGAGGTATATTGTCCCCAGCCATCTCTAATCCGACCCCTGAAGTGAGGACACCAGGTTGACAGGAGGCCTCTCCTGCTCTCCCAATACCATACATATAGTAGGACTTTCTTAGTCTTGTACCCAGACTGTCAGTACATAGCCTCATACCCAGACTCTCCCTAAAACTGGGAGAGGGTCTGGTAACATTCCTATAGTAGACTTGTGCAGCGTGCCACATTTTTTTCCAGCAACTCAAGTGGCTGACAGACCACAGTTTACTCTGTCAAGTATAGTATATACACCTGCACTTGATGCAGCTTAATTAAGTGTTTGTTATTTTTACACCCACTTGAGAAGCCACAGACGCTGCACAAGTCTACTATAGCCCTCTCATGCTTTTATAGAGGGCTGAGTACGAGACTAGGACTTACTGACATAAAGGACTGATGTGATATCTGACACAGTCCTACTGATGGTGGTGGACAGATACACTTCTAATGACCACAGGTACCCCACCACAATGTACAGAAGTTAATTATTAAACTGTTAGTGTTGCAATGTTTGTCATACAATAGCCTCGTACCCAGGCTCTTTTCGGCGGGGGGGGGGGTGCGGGGGGGGAAGAGCCCGGTACACACTGTATGTGCATGCGCTCACAACAGACCTGATCTCACACAAACTGTGGACCTGATCAACCATAAGGGATGTATTCTATCAGTATCCGCTATTTTCCTTCCCCCCCCCCCCCCCCCCCCACACACACACACAAGGTAAGCTTATATAATAGGCAGCTACTGACAGTACCGCCTCCCTAGCCTAGTGAGAGGGGAATTCCAGGATCAGACTACAGTGTACATGTACACGTATATATCTTATGACACAGGAACACATAAATATGTACTTACGTCCTTGCCTATCCGACGCCTGATATCATAATGTTTTTCAAAGCATGTTACTCTACATCAGCACTCACGCTCTCTTCTGTGCATGCGCCGTTGCTAACGCTGGGGATCAAAGGTCACATAAACAACAGAACATGCCCCACCCATTTCTGCACTAAAACTTTGAAAGTTGTGTAGAGTTGATAGAGACATGGCCGCAGGTACGGAGCTTGCCTATAACTATTGTACCTCTCAAGTACAACTAATGTTGTCCTTTACAGCCCCTACAGGCGATGAGCCACTGACTCCAGATGATGCAGTCAATGTACTGGAGGAAATAATAGAGGCACAGAACCAGTCCTACGTACTAGGTCTGAAATTAAGGTTACCGCCACACTTTGTGGAGGACATATGCGAGAAGCACTCTGAGCCACGCGATCGTCTCCTTCAAATAGTCGCTGCGTTCTTGCAGCAGGTAGACCCCAGACCGACATGGAGGGCTATTGTAGCTGCCCTCAGGAGCCCTGCAGTCAACCTACCTCAACTGGCAATGAGAGTGGAAGCAGCTCATTTTCCTGATCCTACTGTCAGTCGTGACCCACCACCACCTGAGGCTACTACCTCCATTGGTAAGTATAACATAACCATGAGTCTTTGTTACAAGACTCCATTACGTAGCCACAAGGTCTGCTGTGGCCATCACTGAGACATCTTCCTCACTGACCTCTGGTGAGAGGGACACTGGATTTTCAGCTGCAGTGACAGAGGAAGCAGCACATCTTCCTGATCCTACCACAACTGGCGACTCTACTACCTCCACTGGTATATACTGTCTCCAGATAACCACTGTCTTTGGTTAATATTTCCATTCCCCAGTCCCAAGGTCTGAGGCCACCTCTGACATGTCTCCTGTGACCAGTTCTCGTACATCCTCCACACACACCTCTGGTGAGATAGATATAGTAGCTACTCTGTTTTAGACCATATTCGCCTTTCCAGCTGCTGGAGCCTCTTCCCTGGTCTCATCCACAAGGGAAGCAGGTACTAATGTGGCTCACTCTAGCCCTGCTAGTGAGTTGCAATATAACTCCCCAAACCTCTGTGTATCACAGAAACCTTTTTATTTCAGCTTCAACCTCAGCTAGATCATTAACGAGGAAACCAACGCTGCCAGAACTTCTCAACCTTAAGACCTCATCAGGCAATACTGTCGATGTAGTTCAACAGATAGGAACACACTACTCCAAACTGGGTCCTCTGCTACTGAATGATGGCACTGGTGCAGTGACCTCAGCCATTGTCTCTCAATACCAGCTCAATGCAGTTGCAATCAACCAGGAGATTCTGACACGATGGCTCCAGGGCCAGGGCAAGAAACCTGTGTCTTGGTCCACTCTCACTGATGTTCTGAAGGAGGTAGGACTGTCAGAATTATCTCAAATGATCCAGGACAGCCTGACTAGGTCTACTACACCGACCTCTTGTGAGATGGACATCACACATTCAGCTGCTCTAATTCAGAACACTTTCTATCTATATTTACAGGGAGTGAGAGATCTGTGGAGGTAGTGAGGAGAGAGATTGGAGTATTTGAGGATAAATTCAATGCTATGAAAATGGCAACCATTCAGTGCTTGGAAAGGTTTCGTATCAGTGTAATGTGTGTTGTGTACACCTTAACCTCCCTCCGGGCAGATGGCATGGGGGAACACAAGATGTTTCTAGAGAGATACTGTGACAATCTCAGCCGAAGTCAAAACCACTGGATGTTGTTCGGATCCCTCAACTTGCACTACTGGAACTACCTCGCCTACCACCTCTTGGACCATCTCATTGTGGAATTGTCTCGGAATCATAAATATCTTACAGATGTCGATGGAAAAACAATAGCCCAGTTCCTCACAGATGCTGAAATAAAAACAATGGAACAGTTGTTTACAGATATCATAGGAGAGATGGAACAGTACAAGACAGATCTCAAGTGTTTCAGAATATGAACAATCACACGTATAGTATACGCCAATATAGAACTTACTGAATAGGGCTAACACACCAAAAACGTCAAGTACCACCACTAACAAGGAAAAACACATAAACACGTAACATAACATTAACATATATAATAGTGATAGGATATATAAAAAAATAGATTTTCTGATGCGAAGTTTAGGTCATGTATAAAGTAGAAAAATAATAAAAATAGTTCTCTCAAAAATAAGCATCTCTCATAGCACAGCACACACACACTAGCAACCATAGAATCTTACCAATCCATCCAATCAACATCAACAGGAGAGCAACAAAGATAGTAGAGTTAGGGTGCCCAGCCTTGAGAACTGGGACTGGTGGGTTTAAGATATCTTTTATAACCGGTTAACTCTACCCACACACCCTTCCTCTAACTAACATATCAAACAACAGGAAACCACCAACATACACCAATAAAACCATACCCTAGTTAAGAAGAAAGAGAAGAGAAGAGAAGCCAGCATTAGGCCTAGCCAGTGTTAGCAATTCATTACTAAGAAATGGTGATAGACAGGAAGTAGGCTCTTAAATACATCGGTCATGTGTCCACCACAATGTTACATCTATAAGTAACATGTTTACTTAGGGCCATAACAGCAGATGCCGGTAAACATATGCCATCATGTATGTGGTTCTTGACACTGGTGCCGAATTTATTAAAGAGTGATGCATGCCTACGACTATAGCGTTTAAATCTATTACACAATCTTGTATACCAAAAGCCTTGTCTTATCAACCTAGATGTAATCATGTAATGCCGTTTAATAAATGCACTATATTCACAGCAAATCCTACTAATTCTGATCAGCTGTGATATATATACACCATATGCTGGGTTAGTGGGAATATTACTACTTAAGAAAGGAAAATTTACAATATCAAAATTAAAATTATCTCGTTTATCAAAAATAGTAGTAAAAAATCTATGCTGGCCTAGGGTTATACATATATCTAAATATGAAACGCACAGAGGATTCTCAGTTGTTCTCTTTAAAACTAACTCAGGGGGGTAGATATTAGCTATTTCATCGGAAAAACCAGGGTTATTAAATGTTAACAGGTCGTCTATATATCTAACTGTATTATTAAACCTCCTTGCTTGTAAAAAGTTGGTCTTTATTAATTTCTTCATGTAAGTATACTCATAGTAAAATAAGTATAAATTTGCGAGCAAAGGGGCACAGTTTGTACCCATAGGAATTCCGATGTGTTGTCTAAATATTTTATTACCTACCCCTATGAAGATGTTATCTATTAAAAATTCTATCAGCTCAATCAGCTGTACACCACTATGGTTGTTCTGTGAGGCCCAAGAAGATGAAATTGACGACCCTCCACCGACCTTTAGAAAGATTGTAGTTAAACACAATTGGTCAGACCGTACACATACTGCTACACTCGAGGATGTTGAGAAGTTCCGTCAGTGTTACTTGCGTCACTACAATCTTAGAGACTGTGCCATGATGTTGAACAGTATCAGACCTGGGACATTCACTGTCACTTGGTTTGTACCATCATCTGTCATTGAAGTATTGAAGAAGAGAGCTCCAAAAGTCTTTCAAAGTTTCAATGTCAGTAGACTGGAGTTTCCTGGAATGACGGGACACTGTGTCTATGAAGCCCCTGTTCAACGCAATGTGAGAAATATATTGGGCTGAAATATCCCCACATGAATTATTTGTGATTGTAGAGGGTGTCCAGGGAATGGCTATTATTTATGTTCAATTCTGAGCTCCCTGGTAGTCTGGTGGTATAGTTTAAAAACCCAGGGTACTTTGTATTCAGTGTTGAAATCTTTCTAATGGAATGGAAGAACAAGTTGTAGCACTGCACACAATCACACAATAACATTAATACTCAACAATACCTGCTTTGTGAAGTATATTCAGACTTTAGGCAGTAATTATTGTATGTAGGCATGCATTAATGATGATACACATATATCACCATATTACAGGCTCCCTCATCTACTACCACTACATCAACTCCACCTACTACTGCCACAGAGAGGTAGGTATGGTAGGATATTATGAGAGACTGATGTTATGACTAATACATGACTGTACACATCATATTGTACCTCATGTCCATATGATATTCAGGAAATCATCTGATCAGCCACCACCAGGAGAAGAGGACTTTCCATTTGTTGAACGACCATCTGAAGATTTCCTCTGTCCAGTGACATATGGCCTACTGCTCCAGCCTCACCTCACAGGTTGCTGTGGTAAACACCTCTCACAGGAAGCTGCTACCAGAATACAGAGAGAGGGAGGTGCATGTCCGCTGTGTAATAAGCCACATTTAACCACTGTGTTAAACAAGCACTTCCTCCGTCAAGTCTGTGAGCTTCGTGTGTTCTGTCATCATGAGAACAGAGGGTGTGGGTGGCAGGGAGAGTTGTCTGACTTGGAACGTCATGTCCAGTCTTGTCCCATGAAGACCACTCCATTAATGACTGACCTTCTCAAACTCTCTGTGTAAGAGATTACCTCACTGTGTGTGTTAGTTATGGAACATGACCTGACACGATGCAATGTTGTCACCATATACAGGTACAGAGATGGAGGAATGACTTCTGGAACTGACCAAGGCAGGACCAGACATCAGGTAGAGGAGATGGGGGTACTGTGTATGTAGGAAGGTCATCACTCCTAGCTTTTTTCCCACTGTATTAGCTGTAGTAGTGATATGACTCCTCCATTCCCAGAAACAGAGTCCTGTACTTCCACCTCCCCTTCCTCTACGCACCTCCAGCATCAGGGTATGAATAATGCTAGCTGTACTAGTGATATGACTAGTACTACCTCCTCCATTCCCAGACACAGAGTCCTGTACTGCCACCTTCCCATACCAGGAAACTCCACACTAGCTCTGCCTCTCAATCAACACAACAGGTACAGTTGATTATGCAGGCCCATCGGAAGAGGTTGCACATGGGGAAGCTCATTAACTTGGGTTTTTCACAAAATATTCTTGATGCATTTTTGGTGAGCGGGAACAAGTCATGAATAGGCATCTCAGAATTGCATAATAAAGTTTTGAAATATCGCAGCACAAAGTGATGACGAGTGACTAGGTTGGCTTGCTCCTGCTCGCCAAAAATAAAAAATTGCCCCTTTAGGTTAGCTCGCTCCCACTCTCCAATTATTCAGTAAGGTTATACTTAATTGCGGGGCACCCTTAGCCACCCCAGCCCTGCTTCTGGCGGCCCTGTGATATTGAGAGACAATATGAGATTGTGTATACTTTTTTCTCCATTCCAGCCCACTCTACAAGCTGCCAGACCTGTAGCTGTACCCCATACCATACCACCCTCCAAACAGAGAATGGTAACTTCTCTTGCTCTCTCCATACAGTATAGGGCCGTAGCAAGCAGTCTGGCCTGTCCGGTTTTGGCCGGACCAGTTTTAACGGTTGCTTTCACGCCTGCTCATGTGCAGGTGATTAATAACGAGTGCTGGCCTGGGAGTGCAGCAATCAGGTGAACAATCCAACAGCTGCAGCAACAAGGCAGTCTCACATGCGCTTGTGTTAATCACTGCAGGAAGTGTGGTATAGAGGTGGGCTCAGACCACACCTATCGACCAGACCACTTCAAAAGTGCTTGGTACAGCCCTGCAATATATCTAACCCCATTCAATAGCCACATCCCATTTAGTCTAATGTGGCTATAGACACTCTCACTTAGGCTTAGGCCTAATGTGCTTCAAAATTTACCTATTCTATTCTGCACTGCTTATTATTTCTACCTATTATTCCCCATTTTACTCCCATTATTCCCTTACATTATTCCCACATAAAAGTTATCTCTTGTTATATTACAACATGAGAGATGACTCTACATAATCCTGAAGAGAGTTGTCCTGTTGATCTCCAAAAGTACATTGAAGGAGTGAAAAGACTCTTTCGGCAGCGGCCAACGAAATAGGCTCCATTTGATAGTGGAGAGGCCAATTATTGGATCATGTTTTGGTAGGTTCTGGCGTGTTATATGTGGATTGTATGCATCATCTAAGTCTGCCACCTTTGAAAGGTAAGTAGAAAGTTCGTCCTTGAGACCGGCCCGCTCAGTGTCATCAATAAAGGGTATACAGGCCAAGTCTTGATCCAGCGATAAGGTGGTTGGATTCATTTCCCTTACTTTGTGAGGTGAAAAAAGTCAGCAGCATTTGAAAACCTCAAGAGGAGCTTTCAAATTGGTTGACAATTGAATATCAAAGTAGTCAAGCCCACTCTTCACACATGCTCTTGCATAGGTAACCCACTGTTCATGGTGAGGGTGCTGAGGTGGCTGCCTAGTTAACATGCTAGCAACACCTCGAACATTAGGAATATTCTCAACAGCAACAGCAACTTTTACCTTATCAATTATTTCAAAACATTTAAAAGATAAAGGTCCATCACCTTCAAGTGTATAGCAGGCCTTTACAAATGGTTCTCCCCAATCCACAGTTTCAACCCGAAGCTTGGATGTAACCTGAGGGTCGTCAAAAAAGAACTTTGATCGAAGATGTGGTCCAAGGTCTTCATTTTCTCGTAGAAAAGGTTCAATATCACCGAAGTAGAGCATTACCTCCTTAATCACCTCCCACTTACTCCACCACCTCGTAGAGCTGTAGCTGGACATACTTTTACTGGTCCTTGACCTCCAGAGCAGTCTAGTCTTCAGGCTATGTGAAAATAAGCAGATCCACTGGGTTATAAATTCACTTAGAGTTGGGGTCTGAAATTGGCCACCAATATGATCAAGTGTATGTGAAAAACATTGCACATCAATAAGCAACAGATACACAACTCTAAGTGTATGAATGGCAACACTATTCACTGACGCCCCGTCTCTCATGGCAACAAGGAGTGTATTTGATTTAATGCTGTATGTCACTGAAAACACACTAATAAGCTCCCTCGCAAGCTCTTCACCAGAGAGAGACTTTGCTAGCATCTGAACTCTCACTAGACACTGCTGAATACACCAGTCTCCATCTACAAATCGTAAGACTATAGCAAGAGCCTCACCAACACGAGAAGTGCCGTCAAAAATCACGGCTACTGGACGCCCATCGATCTCTGTGCGTATACGGCTCTCTTCCTCACTCAAAATGAATGGTAAGTAATCATGCATACCACAATGATCTGTAAGTCGAGCTGCATTCTCCTCGAAGAGGTCTCGAAACTTTGAGATTTTACTGAGGGGGACACCTGCCGTAGAAACGACTCTCACTTGGTACACTTGCTGCTGTTCAGGGAGCGTCTCTCCTCGCTGGTGAACTTGCTCGTTGTATTTCCTCAGGCTTGAAGCAATGTTGCGTTCCCTTGCTTCCTTTCTTGCAAGTCTCTCTATTGAGTTTCTATGCTTCAGCGACTCCACGTGGTTCTTCAGGATACTTTGCTTGAGGCTGAGCTGTTCGCGACAGGCGGAACACAAGAGCTGACCATGACTGACAGTAAACGGCTCTGTCGGGAACTCTTTTATCCGTTGACTGGGAGAAACACCCTTCGGATCAGACCCAAGTGCTCCTCTGCAAGTTCTTTTCCCACGGGGAGGTTGATTAGTCCTAATTTTCCTCGACCGTGCGATGTCTGCTGGAGTTGGGCTCTTTAGACGGTCAAGCAGTGATGCTACCTCACGACCTTTACTGTTTCCGTCTGACTCAGAGTCTTGACAATTACTGCTACTGTGAGGTGTATCCACACTACATGTACTAGGAGTACTACTTGAGGCACTAGAACTGGCGGCCATTTTTACAACTACGTGACTCGTTTATGCTCAGTATTCTGCCTATTATTCCCGTATTATGCCCAGTGCCCCGCATCCCCTATTATTATGCCGGCATATTAGGCGCCTCCCTACTCTCACTATGTACAGACGTGCATACATGGCCAGTCACATGACTAATGTTGACTGGGTCAGAAAACCTGCCATATTTCCTACTATGCAGTATATTGTGGTGTAGTATGTGTACATTCCCTGACAATATCTACTTGTTGAACTAGACATGTATATGTAGCATGTGTACTTGTACATAGCCACCCTAAATCCTGCTGGGGTCATTAAATTTCCCATTACTAGTGTACATGTGGTCCAGATATGACAATACACATTACATCATGATGTACATTACATGTCATGTGATCTCCCCTCAGCTCACTGTGCAATGCCATAAAAAGACGACAGCACCATGTGGAATGGAGAGAGGGTCTGCAACAACTGATGATCAATTTGCATATTTCACACCACTTGGCTCCAACTTGGTTTACAGTTATCAATGGAATACCGAGAAATGGAAGAAACTTCCTCCATCTCCATATCGTAACTCTGGACTAGTCATCATTGATGGGAAACTGACTGCTGTGGGGGGATGGGATGGAGCTCGTACTAACAAACTATTTACATTACGACATGGCCGATGGGTTGAGCACTACCCCCCAATGAACACTGCACGTTCCATGACTACTGTAGTTAGTACATCAGATGGCAATAATATAGTAGTTATTGGAGGGAGTGGTGCTGGTGGTTGGACTGCTACAGTTGAACTATTTCATGTGAAGAGTAGAAGATGGTATGAACTAACTAACTTACCACAGGCTTTCTCCCGACCTTCAGCCACAATATGTGACAGTCAATTACATGTAATAGGACATGATGGTACTGGCTACTCATGCTCCCTTCAAGCTCTACTATCCAGTGACCAGCCAATCACATCACGGTGGATATCGAATATCCTTACATGGATACCACTACCTCGGGTAGCAATGGAGAGGTCAACAGCTGCTACTCTGTGTGGACAGCTAGTCATTGTTGGTGGGAAGCAAGACTGGTCACTAGTCAACTCCATTCACCAGCTAATGGATGGAGATGGACAGTGGGTGAAGATTGGCTCAATGTCTAGTAGTAGGAGTGAGTGTTTAGTAGTTAATCGATCACCATACGAGATGATGATAGTTGGTGGAGTAGGACAGTACAGTACATCCAACAGTGTTGAAGAATATGTTGTATACTAGTATGTTGTTGTGTAGTATATACACAATTGGTATAATTTATTATTATAATGGGGTATTGTGTAGTTGTTTTCAAAAGAAATATGTATCCATACAGTGGAACCTCCCATAACAGACCCTCCGAGAAGCGGACACCCACGCTACAACGGACACTTGCCGTGTTACGGATTGAAAATACCATAGCTGTAATACATTAGCAACCTCCGAGAAGCGGACGCTTCCAGCTTCCGGACAGCGGACAAAATCTTTGCACCGAACGACGCTCCACCATGCATTTTTGCCTCTAAATAGCGGACATCCGGAAGCCACTCCCCTAAATTGCAAAGTTGCGCTTGCGCAGCACGGCGCTATGTATGAGCGCAACGTCAGTAAATTCATTGTGTATATATAGCGAAACCTCGTACGCATTACAAGGAAGCAGTACTTGCTTTAGAAAATGTATGTGTCCAGGTTTCTTGCAGTCAAAGGACACGGAAGAAGTGTGTATTGGCCAGATAATTGTCAATATTACACATTTAAAGTGGAAGAAAAAGTGTTAGAAGATGAACAATTTACAAAATAAACTTTTGTTAATTTAACCCCTTTATTATACCATTTTATAATCACAGTTAGTTTCTGGGTATAGTCAAGTTACATATTTATGTTAACAGAATTCCACTAAGCAGCAAACTGAAATTAAGGGAGTTCGACATTGTTTTTTGTTCTGGACATAATATATATTGCTGAACTCCGTTTTTAATGCTAATTGTCAATATGTTATTGAAAATTGTGTTTTTCTTTTCAATCAGAAGTTATAGCGTTTCCCAAATTACGCGATTTGAACTTCCGGTTCCCGCGCGCGATACGCGATATATCGATAAGCGCAAACGCGGCGCGATGACGCGCATGCGCAAATATGTATGGCCGTACGGCCGGTGTGAGCGTCGCGTGGCCGAGTCCAAAACCGATGCCGATCCGTGGCCGTGGATCTGGAAATTTGGATCCGGAGTATATACAATTTGAATTTGTATATAGCCTTTGAGAAAGTGCTTTACGGCTGAAGTCTCATTGTGGTATAGCTAATTTAGTATAAGTTGTACATGCTATTTGTTTGGAGGTGTGGTCAGGAGGAGAAGCTGAATGGTCTATACTACGTCATGACATGTGTGAGACTTCAGAATATTCTACTTTTTGATGATGTAATAATGATGTCACTACTTTAATTTCTGACTAGCTAATAGTCTGTGGAGGTTGGACTTGGAGATGGTGCCGTGGGTCTGGGTGTAGGTTCCCATGGCAACCCGGGATGGGGCACCACGGGCCCCTGCTCCAGGCCTCCTATCACTGACTGGTCGGACTGAGGGAACCTGGAGGGAGAAAATTTACTACACTGCAACCCTCTCTAATTAGGACCCCCTGAAATGAGGACACATCAATAGATGATCTTTGTGTACTCCCCACTAACTAGGGATGAGCCAACTGTTCTAAAAAGGTACCAGGTGACTGGACTGGCTTCAGGACTGGGGGAATTGGTATGGGGACAGTGGGGACTTACAATACGTGCACTGGTGATGGTGAGATCTGGTGCCTCCTGTGATGGGTGGAGCTGGGGAAGGTTGGGAGGGTGAGAAGGAGGGAGGGATGATAGTGGTCGAGTCTTATTTGATGAAACATGAACCATCTTTGGCTTGACATCTGCACTCTTGTCTCCTCCAGAAGTGGGTGTGGTCTCATCAGGGTCACCACCTGAGTGACCTCCCTCTTTCCTCTCCTGCTGTCTCCCCTTGTCTCCTCCAGAAGTGGGTGTGGCTCCATCAGGCGCCTCCCTCTCTCTCCTCTTGTACCTCTGTCTCTTGTCTGCAATGGAGGCATACACTCTGTCCCGATACCGTTCCACTGTCAGCTGAGTGGTATCGTCTAGATGGGGTACCACGTCACAGTCCAGTACTGGTTCCTGACACACATCATGGAACCTGTGCATGTGAGACCATTCCCTGTCACCAGTGGAGACCCACAATGTCCTGTGACATTATTAGGTACAGTACACCTCTCTAATTGGGACACACCTTGGGAAAAGTGTCCTGATTTCAAGTGGAATTTGGGGCAGGCAAAGTGTCCTGTTTATTGAGGTGTCCTCATTTCAGGGAGTCCTAATTAGAGGGGTTCCTGCTGTCCTGTTTATTGAGGTGTCCTCATTTCAGGGGGTCCTAATTAGAGGGGTTCCTGCTGTCCTGTTTATTGAGGTGTCCTCATTTCAGGGGGTCCTAATTAGAGGGGTTCCTGCTGTCCTGCTTATTGAGGTGTCCTCATTTCAGGGGGTCCTAATTAGAGGGGTTCCACTGTATCCACTGTATACAAATGTACCTCTTCACATAGGGATGGTGAACTGCCGAGTGAGCAGACAGTCTTCGTTCCGTACTGAACTGGAGCAGCTGTGAGGCTAGATCCAGGGCCTCGTCACTGGCCGAGGGGAGGAGCTGAGAGAGCCGATATACACGTCTGCAGACCAAACATCCAAACATCCATACCATCATACATTGTCATACATGCATGCACCAATACATACTGCCATTCACACGTACATGTTCTCCTTATACTAAGTTGGAGTTCACCGGTTTATCTGGTTTGTGATGCTTTGGTTGGTTGCTTTGTATTGTATATGTGATTCGAGCCCAGCCAGCTGAGCTGCCTCGGTAGCTCAGTTGGTAAGAGTGTCAACTAGAAAGTGGATGGTCGTGGGTTCGAGTCCCACCTGAGGCAGTTAATTTTTCTTTGAAAAAAAACTGCCTTGGGAGAGTTGCATTGTGTGGCCTTGCCTTGCAGCATTAATGTCATGTCACAGCTATATATGTACGACAACATCCTGTGTTGTATTGCAATATTTATTGAGAATGGGGTTATTTTAAAGGGGGCGAAAATTCCAGTTCCCCCAACCTTCACCTTCGAGGTATCTGTGCCAGTATAGCAGCAGCATATGGAGACCACACCCCCTCAATATCTGATCTGGAGGGAGGAGGGAGGACAGTCAGTATCTTCTCAATCTGGTTGATGGTGGAGGTACCAGGGAAGAGGGGTTTGCCTAGAGGGAAGGAGGGAGGGAGGAAGGAAGGAGGGAAGGAGGGGGTGGGGAGTAAAGGAAGGAGGGAGGGAGGGAGGGAGAGAGAGAGAGGGATGCTCTTCTCACCTGCTATCATCTCCACCAGGATACACCCAGCAGACCACATGTCAATGCCAGTGGTATAGATGACTCCTCCCAGTAGTATCTCAGGAGCCCTGTACCATCTCGTGGCGACATAGTCAGTCATGGCTGGATGGCCCAGGTCGTCTGGTGGGTGGGTACTGTTGAGGAGGGAGAGAGAGCGAGATAGGCCAAAGTCAGCAAGCTGGAGGGAGAGGGAGGGAGGGAAGGCGAGGGAGAGATTGAGAGGGAGGGAGGGAGTGAGAGGGAGAGGAAGGGGGAAGGGAGAGAGTGATGAGTGTTAGGTTATAGCATTAACTCCCATAATTATGGTACATATCACAGGGTCCACTGGTGCCTGAGGCAGAGAATTTTTCTGTGGAAATAACTACCACATACATCCACAATGGGTGAATAGTGAGGTGAGTGTCTAGTGTCTGTGAGGAGGTACATATGGTGGTGAGGTGAGTGCCTAGTGTCTGTGAGGAGGTACATATGGTGGTGAGGTGAGTGTCTAGTGTCTGTGAGGAGGTACATATGGTGGTGAGATGAGTGTCTAGTGTCTGTGAGGAGGTACATATGGTGGTGAGGTATACCTTAATGTGGCATTGAGAATTGATGAGAATGTTGCTGGGCTAAGGAGGGTGGAAAGGGTTAAATATTAAGAATAGAGGATAGGAAGATCCATGACATCATTTACATGTACCTTCAGGTCTCTATGGACACAGTTGCCAGAGTGAATGTACTTCATCACCTTGAATAGCTGTAAGTGACACATGCAGTGGGACCTCTCTAATACGGACACCTCTGGGACAAATAAAGGTGTCCTGATCAGCGAGGTGTCCTGATTAGTGAGGTGTCCTGATTAGTGAGGTGTCCAGATCAGTGAGGTGTCCTGATCAGTGAGGTGTCCTGATTAGTGAGGTGTCCAGATCAGTGAGGTGTCCAGATTAGTGAGGTGTCCTGATTAGTGAGGTGTCCTGATTAGTGAGGTGTCCTGATCACTGAGGTGTCCTGCCATAATTTGTACGTAGAGAGGCTAGCCACACCCCTCGACTCCACCCACCTCACCTGGTACATGATGTAGGAATGATGTGCTGGTTGTAATAACCTGTTCTTGATGACCACATGGAGGTCAGAGTCCATGAATTCAAACACCAGATATAGATCGATATTGTTGGTTGCCTTGACAACATTCAGCAGCTGAATCACATTCTCATGTGCTGAGAATGCCTGGGAATGTGACACAAGTGTTAGGTGACCCCCACAAATTACACCAGATATTACAGGGGCAACTCCCAATTACCTGCAGGAACATGACCTCACGGTAGGTCCTCTGGGCATCAGTCGGGTTGGAGAAGGCATCAAATATCTTCTTGAGAGCTACAATTTCACCTGTTCTGCGGTCTACACTCTTCCATACTATACCGTAGGCCTGCGTAGGGAGGGAGAGAGGGACAGTGGACACTACCAGGCAGAACTGTGGTGTATCCTAGCCTGGGGACGAGGTTATGGTGTATCCATACCACTACCCGGACTTACGCCCTTGCCTATCCGGCGCCTGATGTCGTAGTTTTTCAAGACGTGTTCCTCTACGTCAGCACTCATGTCAGCTTCTCTCTCACTGTCAGACGGCACAGGCTTAGTTTCTTTTAAATGCGCACTCTCTACTTTAAATTTGTATTTATTCGCCGTTGCTAAGGTCACCCCGGACGTTTCTAATTGAACGACTTGTTCAAAATTATGATAGGAGGGTCCTCCCCAGTGATGTAATCCCCTGGGGCCTATCATGCCAGACATCAGGCGGTGTCTTTGAAGTGGCGCCAGATAGTCGCAATACACAGGACACAATGCGTGCGGTCGACCCTTTCACCCAGCCAACCAATCAAAACCCGCCCAGACGACTAATTGTGTTGTCTGGGGATATGTGCGCCGCCCGTGATAGCTCCGGGAACGCCGCGTGTACGGAGCTGACCTCCGGCTAAGTCTACAGTTCTTTTGGCTAGACGCGTCTCCCTGTAAGCGCCGCAAAAGGCGCAATGCTGCACACGAGAGTTGAATATTGTCTGGATGCCGCCGCTCAGCGGTGATTTGCAGAAAGAATTTGTCGGAAAGTCGCCCGCACCTGGGATCTCGTACAAGGCGCCCGTCAAGGCCTCTTGGAAGCGACACAAGACTGTCTGGTCTGGTTGCGCACCCACCACCTCTGCACGTCGCTGCCAGTAGACTTAGTGAGGTAAGTCAGTGATTGTGTTCAAATTCGTCTTCTTTTCTAAGGACACAGCCTTTTACTGAGGTCCTGACGGAATTGGAAATAGTTTTTTGAAGTGTTTTGCGAGTAAACAGATTCATAATGATCCTTTCTTAGTGTGGTTAGCGGCTGGTGTTAATTAGTCTACTGGAATGCAAACAGCCTCTTTAGGACTGTGATTACACTTGTGTTGAGAGGAGAGAGAGAGAGAGAGAGAGAGAGAGAGAGAGAGAGAGAGAGAGAGAGAGAGAGAGAGAGAGAGAGAGAGAGAGAGAGAGAGAGAGAGAGAGAGAGAGAGAGAGAGAGAGAGAGAGAGAGAGAGAGAGAGAGAGAGAGAGAGAGAGAGAGAGAGAGAGAGAGAGAGAGAGAGAGAGAGAGAGAGAGAGAGAGAGAGAGAGAGCCAACAGCCACTTATATGTTGAAGACCACTCCATGTCCAGACACGTACACATGTCATAGGATGGTGTATGGACATGTAGACTGAGTATTGGGTACAACATTCTCTACATGGAAACAAGACCGTCTAGTCTATTGGTGTTCCTGTGAGACCTGTAGGCCAAGTCTGGACAGACATGTGTAGTCATGTAGATATGGACTGTCTGGGATGATAGCCAGTACGTTTACATGTAACCCAGTACATGTGTACATGTGTACATGTGTACACTTGTACATGTACAGACCAGTGGCTGACATTGTATAGAGGACACTCTCAGTGTACACTACCATTGTATGTCTGTGTGTGTGTTGTAGTACGTGTGTCACTATTAGCATACTCCCTTAAACGCGGTATTTAGCTGTCCTGTTAGGAGTGTCCTGATTAATTTCATGGTGTCCTGATCCGAAGTGGCTTGTTCAGCGGACTATATGGCAGTATGAGTGTCAGTGATGGCTTTGTACATGGCTACTGAGTGTGTATGTAATGAGGCAAGTGTCTCCTACCATCAGTGATCACTGTGGCCGCCAACTGTGACTAGGGATACAGGTGGTACATGTGTAGAGCGATTAGCATGTTCACAAGTTATGTCTAGTGTTCTGACATACACAATAGTACGTGATGTAGGGTGGGCTCTGAGTGAGGACACCCCTCTAATTAGGACTCCCTGAAATGAGGACACCCCTCTAATTAGGACTCCTTGAAATGAGGACACCTTTTGCTGCCCCAAATACTACTTTTCGTCCCCTGGAATCATGACCCCTCATTAATTAGACACCTCACTAATCAGGACACCTCACTAATCAGGACACTCTTCCATTTCACATCATTATTGTCTTCCTGATACAACTGTAGTGACCTTTAATCAGATAATTGGTCACCTTTGCCCTCTGTGATGAGTCCCAATTAGGTATCATTTCTGACCCAGGACTTTGAACTCTGTACTGTTGACTATTATAGTATAGGGTTGACCTCTGTAGTACGGCATTCATTGGGAGAGGACTGGGATGGATCCATTGACACACACACACACACACACACACACACACACACACACACACACACACACACACACACACACACACACACACACATACACACAGTAATGTATGTAGCGTCTACCCAATGCTATAGTAGTGGGGAGGCCACTGGTGTGGTGTATGTGATATGACAGTCGACTACTGGACGGCTGCCTCTACTAGACTGTTATTACTGGCCTCATGCCATCCCATAAACCATTATGTGTATCATTGGTAGGGGCATCCCCTCTAATTAGGACCCCTGATGTGAGGACACCTCAATAATCAGGACACCACATTCTGTCCTGATGGTGTCTGGGGCCATCATGCCTACAGTGGGTGTGGCTAGTCCTGTGTTGTCTCAGAGTAATGAGGTGGAGAGATGGCGTAGACCTGAGTGTATCTCATGTATCGCCATAACAACATGCACTGCTGGGTTTTAATATTGCACTATCCACACACACACACACACACACACACACACACACACACACACACACACACACACACACACACACACACACACACACACACACACACACACACACACACACACACACACACAGTGTTATCATGATGTCAGGTGGAAGCGAAGCTCCACCCACTTCTACATCTCCGTCTCCCTCCTCCCTCCCTCCCTCCGTCCCTCCCTTCCTCTCCCCCTCCAACGTCACAGGAGTCAGGTGAGACAAGATATTTAGGGATTTTTCAAAAACATTCAGCGGGGAAAAAATCAGGACTTCCTAAAATTGAGGGGGGCTATTGAGACTGTCCTGTGTTGAATTGATCATAGCCCATCTCAGGGGGGCAAGGCCCCCTTCAGCGGGGACAAATTTCCCCCCTTGCCCCCCCCCCCCCCAAACAAACCCTGGTAACATGACATCACCCTCGTATGTGGACTCAGAAACATGTCTGTACCCCCAGTCAATGTGGAGGGTATAGAGGTGGTGGGTATCAACAACTGCTGTGTTTGTCAATAATGTTCAGGAGATGCCAATAACAGTGAAAATGCTGCAGGCACTTTGACAGTGCTTTCAGGATGTAGAAGATTGATGGCTCTTTTTTGGAATTAACCAATGAGATTACAGCATTTCTTGCACCAACCAATCAAATTACACTACTTAATGACCAATCAGATCATGGTTTTTCTGTTCCCCAGACTGCCATCTGTTACTAGACTCCCAACTATAACACACTGTCTAGTCTCCTTACAGTGTATCCATGGTAACCTCTGACTTGCCTCGTGGCCCTCGTACCATTATGACCTTGTACCAGGCTATCTATAGTGACTTCTGACCTGCCTTGTATCCATGGTAACCTCACATTCCCTTTATCGTAGGCAGGACACATTTTACAGAACTGAAATGACAACAGATTATGTATAGTTCAACTGTGAAATCAGGACACCTCACTGATCAGGACACCTCACTAATACTTATCAGGACACTTCACTAATCAGGACACCTCACTAGTCAGGACACCTCACAGATCAGGATATTTCCCAGTCTCACTCCAGACATATTTCCCTGTCTTTGATGTGATCTTATCTCCTCTGTGATCTCTCCCTGTCTCCCTTATCTCAACTTATATCATTTGTTCTCAGTTGGGAGGGGGGCTAGGGGAGGGGAGTGTGGCCCCGCAGGCCTGCTCTTTGATCTCCATGGTAACTATTGTTAGACAGGGATTCCCAAGCATTCCTCCATCTCCTCATTATGGAAGCCACGCATTGTGACTGAGGTTGCCTAGGGAAGCCACTCATGTGTGGCGGAGGTTGCCTAGGGAAGCCAAAGAGAACCAGACACAGCATGGTTCCTATGGCATCATTAATTCATTATGTGGGGTGGGACCTCATGGCATTGATCTTGTGTGTGTAATGGAGGTTCCTTGCTACAAGATTAGTCCCAAGCATCTTGCTAGAATCTTCCACAGCATTCTTTCAATGGTTTAGAACTGTTCTTGTGTAGGATACTTGGTCACTGGTAGGCAAGAGTCTTTCCAAGGTACATACATACAAGGTCAATGCCATGAATCTTGACAAATCAGTGGTAAGACTCTTGAAAATATCTTTCTGTTACCAAGATTTTAGTAGGGCTCTTTCTCTCCCTCTCTCCCTCCTCTCCCTCCCTCCCTCCCTCCTTCTCTCCCTCCCTCCCTCCTTCTCTCCCTCCCTCCATCCCTCCTCTCCCTCTCTCCCTCCTCTCCCTCCCTCTCTCCCTCCTTCTCTCCCTCCCTCCATCCCTCCTCTCCCTCCCTCCCTCCCTCCCTCCCTCCCCCTAGATTCCCCCTCTATGCCACCATTCAAGGTGTCAATTCTCCTCTCCTCTACTCCCCCACACTCTTTGGACAGTCTGTGTTGCCATGGAGACCACTAGTGACCACACCCTCTTCCACCGGAAACATACCAATCAGTATGTCCCACCACACCAGCCCTCACCCTTGGGTCACTAATTGTACATATGAAGTGTCCTGATTAGTGAGGTGTCCTCATTTCAGGGGCCCTAATTGGAGGGGCTCCACTCCATATCCCCACATCCCATTGACAGACTGCTGTCCTCTCACCTCTAGACATTGCTATGACATCACTCAATTAACCCGTTAAACCAGTTTCCATATCTCGCTCGGCTCCACTCCCCATACTCCAGTGTATGTTGTATGCCATCCCATATCACCTGCTGTGTGGTCTAGGTCATGTGAGGCTGCCACCATCACAGGTATTGTCTGCTGACAAGGCGGCCATTGATGTGGTCTAAATCACATTTTAGGTGTGCTGCCAATTTTGACTACAGTCCTCGGTGTACCTTAACACGCGTGTGAATGGTGCTTACACGCGTGTGTAGTCCTTTAGCACGCGTGTGAATGGACGAGTGTCGTAATCAGTAGCTCACATGTAGTGGCCAGTGTTGCTATGTAACAAGATGGGGATATTGTTAATGAGAGGAGATCAAAAGATTGGGGGACTACATCAAAGAAAATGAGTTATTAATTGCAGGGGCAGAGCCCACTTCCCCCCTAATGAGAATGGTGCTCAAATGCTACCTTCAGGTATTGGGTGTCTGGTGCCATTGATATCAGCCGGTGATGAGGTTAATGAAATGCTACATGCCCTCAGGGCATTGGGTGCGAAATCGGTTTTAATTAGGTTTTGTGGTGTGGTGTATGTCAATATTGATCAGAGCGGCTGCCAAGGTGGGCTAGGGAGATGGAGGGACAATGGGAGATGAAAGGAATCGGGAGACAGTGGTGGCTGAGAAAGTGTATAGACAGAGGGAATGGTTGTAACCACAACATGTGGTGTGGTAGACGTTGATAATAGTCCATCTCACTCTTTCTCTCTCTCTCCCTCTCCCTCTCCCTCTGCCTCTCCCTCTCTCTCTCCCTCTCCCTCTCCCTCTGCCTCTCCCTCTCTCCCTCTCCCTCTCCCTCTCCCTCCCTTTCTCTCCCTCTCTCCCACCCTCCTTCACTTTAGCTGCAGTAACAGGAGTATCCTCAGCCATCTCCCTCCCTCCCTCCTCCACCTCCCACCCTCCCACCTCCACTGTTGTGACGGGCTACACCACCTCCTTTGCCCAGCTCCCTGGCTTCATGTACCCCATCCCTTCCCTTAACATGCCTCTTGTCATGACAGACACCAACAAGAAAGGTCAGAGGTCATGGAACCCCTCTCCCTGAAATGAGGACACCTCAATAAACAGGACAATAGAAACCCCTCTAATTAGAACCCCCTGAAATGAGGACACCTCAATAAACAAGACAATAGGAACCCCTCTAATTAGGACTCCCTGAAATGAGGACACCTCAATAAACAGGACAGTAGGAACCCCTCTAATTAGGACTCCCTGAAATGAGGACACCTCAATAAACAGGACAGTAGGAACCCCTCTAATTAGGACTCCCTGAAATGAGGACACCTCAATAAACAGGACACCTTTAGTTGCCCACCATATGTTAGTGTACACTAACTATGTGACTGTGTACTGAGGATGGTATGGCTTGTCCCCCAGCCGGTGACCCAGTGGTCACTAAGAGACGTAACGAGGCACCTCCCGAGGGCTCTGAAGAGGTCAAACGACCCCGTGTTGCCACGGCTACCCCACCCACCCAGTCCACCAGCTCCACCCCCTCCCCCCAACCTCCCCTCCTCCGGCCCACCCCTCACAGATCTCCCGTCATCAAATACAACCTCCTCCCTTACAATATCGGTAGGACCTCCATACTTCCATACTTCCATACTCCCATATCTCAGGTTTCCATCCTTCCATACCCTTAATATTGCATGTAGCTCTCACTCATTTCATTAGGATGCCATTTTTCACCCAAACTCTCTAAGGATACACGTAGTTTTACACAATTGAGGAGGGTTGTGTGTTGCCATTTTCATTTGATCTGTTGTGATTGTGTTAACAGGAGGGGCGGTGGTAGCTGGGTCTCCAGGGCAACAGACCACACCCACCACCCTTGCACCGACAGTCATTCTCTCCATCACACCTCAAACCTCCTCAAAGCTCACTTCTCACTCGTCTCTCCTGCCAGCCACACCCATTGCCACACCCACAACTTCATCCTCCACTCCTCCCTCTCTCCCCATCCTCCCGACCTCACTCGTCACCCTCTGCCCCTCCCTCCCTCTCCCTACCAACCTCCTAATCACGCTCCTCCGATGTTTTGGTCCAATGCCTTCTCACTCCTCCATTCCTGTAAATCAATTAGTGACCTCTGACCTCTTGTTAGACCTCTACAGATCCTCCTATCACACGACCTCCGAGATATCGGGCAACCTTTCCCCCGAAAGCTGTGCCCTCCTCACGATATCGTACCTCTCTTCCCTACGACGAGGAGAGAGGATATGTGTGGAGAGTCTCCATACCATGCTGAAGTATGCCAGAATGGGGGAATCGGAATGGCTACAGTACTACAAACGACACAAAAAGATGTCGGAATCAACGTTTGTCCAATCCCAGTTAATGCACCTCTCGAGGATTGCCGTCTACCCCGCCCTCGGCCGAGTGAGGGTGATGATATCCAGCGAACACCTGGGCCAGGGGATCACCCTCACTATGAAGAACCTGTCCCAGCTAATGGCTGTCTCCTCAGAGGCTCTCCCTGACTACATCGTGGTGCTGGCCGTAAGGCCGAACATCGGAGTCGAGTTCTGTGTCCTCGTACTGGAACCCTTACAATCACAGTTGTTACTATGGCAACAGAAGAGTAAGTCGAGGCGACTTTACCGTGGAGGTGGGAGGAATGTGGGGGGTCCGGGGGAGGGGGGGAATTTAAGCCCCCATCGTCATGTAGAGATCAAGATTGAGAGGAAATTATTACTGATGTTGAGGAGGATGCAGAAGAGGTTAAAGGGAGCTGTCCACATTCCATTTCGGGAACCTGGAAATGACAGTATGACAGTATCACAATCCAAGGCAGAGAGCATGACCCCCTCGGCCCCCCACGTCATTGAACATAAACCCCAGGGGCCATTTCAAGAACAATACAATGTTGCAATGCATCTCATGCAGAGAATTGGTGGGGGAACTGCAATAAAATTGGAGAATTTCCGGAACCTCGATTTTTGTGTACTCTGCCCCCCAGAGGAAAATTTTGTGCGTGAGATAAAGCGGAGGGTGGTGGAGAGTGGGCTGGTGGACTTGGTGATGGGGGAGAGGGAGGATGGTGGGGAAGGTGACCCTCTGGAAGAGAGGGTCATCTGCTGCTGTGAAATGGACTACAACAAGTTCTCCAAGCTGCTAAACAGTATCCATGGTAACCAGGAAACACTGTATCTAGTCATTGTTGAACATGCCGATATCACTAGCACCCTATTAAGGGGTGTGGTCAATAACACATATGGTAACTATAACAACCGTAATCGTGGCAACTGTTGCTATGGGGAACACAAGATCCTACTGACTCAGACCAATGTGATAATGCTGTATGTGACCTCACGACCTTACCGACTTGTCACCAATCGTTTCCTGGTCTCAACAGCTAATGAGATTCATTGGCCTGTGAGGGGAGCCAATGAGGTCAAGGGGCAGAGGGAGGGGGAGGGGGAGGGGGGAGGGAGGGATGAGGTGGAGTTCTGCTGTGTCGGTGGTCTCCCTGGAGCGACAGTGAAGGGGGCGTGGTCTGGTGGGGTGGTAGTCAGTGAGGATGACAGGATGGAGGAGGAGTTTCATCACCTGACAGTCCAGCTATGGTAGGTGAGGGTGAGGGTGGGGAGTGGGGTGAGGGTGGGGAGTAGGGTGAGGGTGAGAGTAGGGGGGAGGGGGAGTAAGGTGCAGGTGGGGAGTAGGGGGAGGGGATGCGTGGTAGGTGGGCACTGACATGGGAGTAGATACATGTAGTATGTGAATCAGTGAATTATCTGTCACCCTCCCTCCCTCCCTCCCTCCCTCCCTCCCCTGCAGTCCAGAAGCTAACTTTCTACAAATTAGACATCAACTACTGCTAAATGATTACGTAACAGCTCTCTCTAACCACACCCACTCCACAAGCCCTGCCCACACAGATACACAGTCCATTGTACAGTGTCTGGTGGAGGAACCCCTCATCAGTGGGCGGGGCCATGGGCCCATGGTGCTGATCAGGTCACATGACGGTCACATGGGCCGACAATTCTTCTGTCAACTGAAGGCTGCTCGGGATGCCCTCGGCCTCCAGTACCGATTTGAGGTTCTCCTGGACTCAGGGAGAGAAGGGTTAAAACTGTCTCCTCACTTCCTCCTACGTGTTGCTAAGGGTGGCCTTGGCAACAGGAGACATCCAAAGAGTTGCTATAGCAATGGCTGCCTTGTGGGTGATGGTCTCCATAGTGATGATGATACTTGTGGCAACGGTTGTCACAGCAACCAAGATCACGTGACCTACAGTGACCTGGATAATGTCCCATGTATTGTGGTCATGACTGGAGTGGAGCGACCTCACGTACCCCTCCCCAGGTCAGTGATGGAGGACCTCTGTCTAGTGGTAGTGTTAAAGTCTACCCCTCTCCCTCCCCCTCTCCCTCCTCCCCCCCTCCCCCTCTCCCCCCCTCCCCCCTCCCTCCCCCTCCCCCAGCTCCCTGAGGTGGGTTGACCTGAGACTCCTTTATCCCACTGACATCACTCGGTCCCTATATGAGGCAGAGCTGGCCTGGGCCAACGGATACTTCCCCTCCCCTCCCTCTCCCTTCCCCCCTACCACCCTCCACGAGAGGTCACATGACGTACATCACCTCCACAAGATCAGGACAACTGGCATCAGTGAGAAGGTCAGTCCAATATCTGATTAGGACACTTGTAGGGTGGCACGTCCTGATTAGTGGCATATCCTGATCAGTGGGCCACACCCACTTCTGTTGAGGTGCCCTCATCTGTCCCAATTAGACCCCTAATGATAGGGGTTCCCCATCATTCTATTTCTCCCCCTCAGGATCTCAACAGTCATCATTCAGACAGTGAAGATATCTTGTCAGAGTCACATGACTCCAGACCACACCCACCAGCTACTGGTGCTCTCTCCTCGTCCTCCAGTCGCCGTAGCAGTGTAACGGACCTCACTACTAAGACAGCTCACGGAGACCAGGAGGGGGGAGGGAGGGAGAGGTCGGGGGTCGTAGAATGGCACCCCAAGACCACCGCTGACTCCGATATGGCCACCTCCGATAGCCCCTCCCACACTGGACTGGACTCCCCTCATCATGATCACCACTACATTCAGGTAGGAGAGAGGGAGAATGAGAAATAGACCATATTATTGTAGTCCATGTACATGTGTGGGGGAGAGGTGGCTGGCCATAAAAGATCATTAACCCACTATCCCCAGTTCTCAAGGCTGGCCATCCAGTGTCCTGCTCCAGTCCATGTATGTTGTGTGTTGTATGTCTTGTGTACTGTTTGGTTTGTTGAGGTTAGGGTTCCGGGTTTCCTTCTATCTAATACCTCTTGGCTAGTGTGGTATACACGTTTCTCCATGTCCTCCTTGTGTTATAGGAGAGGAGCTTGTCGGGTTCAGAGGGGGAGAGAGGGGAGGGAGGGGAAGGGGAGGAGGAGGAGGAGGGGGAGGGGGAAGGAGAAGGAGAAGGGGAGGTGATTGACGTGAATGATCTCCCAGCAGAAACTCCACCCACTACTACCATGACAACCACTGTCGTCATTGATCCTCCTGATGACCAAATGGACAGCCAGGTAGCCATGGTTACACACCTCACTATCAGGACACTAATGATCAGGACACCTCACTGATCAGGACACCTCACTAATCAGGACACCTCACTAATCAGGACACTTCACCTCTTCATTCCACAGAGTGAAGGAGGGACAT
The DNA here is from genome assembly GCA_963970385.1 of Theonella swinhoei. Lineage (NCBI taxonomy): Eukaryota > Metazoa > Porifera > Demospongiae > Tetractinellida > Theonellidae > Theonella > Theonella swinhoei. Next base: position 13,729,913 of record OZ019946.1, read on the forward strand.
GGTCATATTCCCATTCTGCTTCTATTTCAAACCACTGGAACAGTCTGGAGACAGCTACAGAGGAGGCACATATCAATGGGGGAGGAGCCACTGAACACGAGGTACATATGGAATGTAGTGGACCTTAGTTACTGAGGTGGCCTCCCTTTAGAGGGCCTGTATTTAGAGATTACATCATCATCTGTTTATACATTGTGTGTGTGTGTGTGTGTGTGTGTGTGTGTGTGTGTGTGTGTGTGTGTGTATGTGTGTGTATGTGTGTGTGTGTGTGTGTGTGTGTGTGTGTGTGTGTGTGTGTGTGTGTGTGTGTGTGTGTGTGTGTGTGTGTGTGTGTGTGTGTGTCTATGTGTGTGTGTGTGTGTGTGTGTGTGTGTGTGTGTCTATGTGTGTGTGTGTGTGTAGGAGGAGGGTGAGGGGGAAGAGGTGCAGCTGTTTGCTGATTTGTCAGACTCTGAGAGTGACTCTGAGGACGAGAGAGAGGCCCTCCCTCTCCCACGAACATGTCTCCTGTCCAGGTGAGCACACTACAGTCACACCACAATACTTAGGACTCACTTGCATAGGTAAGGACTCACACACCTGACAGGACCTCACATACACACTCACGAAGGGGCTGAACAGGGAGTGGACATTAGGAGAATGCACACACAATTATGTAGTTATAAAAAGATTGCCAATAAAAGTAGGAGCTGAATGTAAATATATTGGCAATATAACACTACCACTCAACACATGTATATACATGTAGATGGATAGAGCTCTCGTCTTAGTACCGTCATTCTTATATCAACAGACCGTTCTACCATATTTGGACATCTAGAAATCCACAGCAAGCTCTGCTGTTGCCCCCGGCAGTGGGGGTAGAGTGGGCATCGCCGAGCTCCAAACACTCCCGCAGCAGTTCCCATAGCACCACCTCCACCACCACCACCACCACACCCACACCCAGCACTAGCTCCACCTCCCAGTCTGCCGGTACCCCCACTGCAGGGACTGCTGACAAGACGAGACGACCTCCGCTCTTTGACCCAGATCCTGCTCATCAGGTAACCATGGCAGCTGTAACTAGGGCAATGAGTACAGTTATACACATAACTACATAAATATTTAACCCCTTTTAGACGGGTTATTACAGACGCTGGAGTAAGCCTGGTAATTCTGCCATTAAGAAGGCAATGGATATGTTGCTACGGGCAACCATGTCGGGGATGAAACGTCGATTCCTTCTCACTGGCCCCTCCCAGGTACAGTATGTGTACACCATATGTGGAGTGGGAGTACCTCCTACAGCCAGTGTACAGTGGAGGCTCTCTTAACGGCCACCCCTCAACAACAGCCATCTGCTATATAACAGCCAATAGCCCTGGTCCCAATTTAACTTAACCCCTGTATAAAAAACCCTCTACAACAGCCACCTCCGTATAACAGCCAAATGCCATTTCCCAAGGGTGGCTGCTATAGAGGAGTTCCACTGTTCTGTCTCCTATCCTCCTCAGGTTGGTAAGACTGGAGTATGGCAGTTACTGATTAGGTTACTCCATGATCACCTGCGATCTTCTCACTCGGTTACTGTGGAGAGACCCCAACCCCAACACTCCATCATACTCCAGGTGACTCCACCATACTCCATATGGTACTGTGGCTTTCATACTGTCATCTGATTGGTTATTCTTTCAGGACACACCCACTTCATTAAGGGGGACCCACAGTTGTGTGGTTGCCCCTGGTTACCTGAAGGAACTGTACCAGGAGTTACTTGAGAATGAGGACAAAAAGCCTTTTCCTTCCCTCCCACCCTCCCCTCCTCACCAACCCCCACCCACCCACCAAGCCACACCTACTCCGACCACCACCCTCCCCCTCTCTCCCCACGCCATTCAGGATCGTACCCATTCCTGTGCCCCGTGCTCCGATCACCTCAAGACCAACATGTGCTCCAACTACACCATTCTTACACAGTCCTTTCCCACATCACATGACAGTCATGTGACTGCTAAATGGTGTGTACCGGCCTCCATGAACAGCCACTGTGTCACTGACAGGGACAAGCAGGTATTGGAACGACTCTGCCTACCAACCACACCCCCCAGAGGATCGGGTGACGACCCCGACCCAGACCTGTTGTCACAGGTCCCAATATTCATACCCAGTGTCGGCCGGGAGACATCGGCCCTGTTGAACCTCTCACATAGTGGGTTCACAGGGCTGTATGTGGTCGTCACGGTGATTGGAGAGATGCAGGCCTACATGAGGGCGTGGCCTGGAGTGATGATAATGGCATTACCTGACAAGGAGGCTGTGGGAAGAGGTGAGGAGGGAGAGGGGACATGAGGGGGGAGGGGGAGGTGAGGAGGGAGGGAGGAGGGGAGGAGGGAGGGAGGAGGGGAGGGGGGAGGGGGAAAGGGGGAGGTGAAGTGGGGAGGGGGGACATAGTGTAGGCTGAAGATGGCACCAGTGTTCTTATCTCTGTATACCATCTTCCATTGCAGGGATGCTCTATTGTCGTCTGAAGCAGTTTCTCCATCACAACTATCAGCAGAACTGTATGGCTTCCTCGTCTAAGTCTTCCTCGTCACCGTTACCGTGGATACTAGTGATGAGTGATGGGTGTGTTATGTGGAGGAAGATGGAGAGAGGAGGAGATCCCTGGAGGTAGGGCTAGTGGGTGGGGTCAGGTGGGCTTGTATGTGGGGCTGGTGGGTGGGGTCAGGGAGCACTAGAATTAGGGAGTCAAGTTGTGCCTGACAACTATGTACATTTTGGTTTGTCTATTCCTCTCCTCATCCCTCCCCTCCCCTCCCCTCCCCTCTCCTCCCCTCCCCTCTCCTCCCTCCCTCCCTCCCCTCCCCTCCCCTCCCCTCTCCTCTCCTCCCTCCCTCCCACTCTCAGAGGAGCTGACCTCTCTCTCTCCCAAGTCCTGCAATCTCTCTCCCAAGAAGTCGACACCTCATCAACAGCAGTCATCAGCCTCCCTCAGTGGACCCCCACCCTCCCACCATCACCCACCACCACCTCTCACTCATCACATCTCACAGACTGCGACATCAACCATGACTTTATCCTACTCAATGTCGCCATGACAACCAACCTTCACTACAGGGTCCATAGTTACACCAGTCACGACACGGACTTTAACCTCCAGCTATTTACAAGTGGACTCAAGTCAGTCCTCTACTCGGACATCTCTGTTGTCAAGAAACACTTCCCCCCTAGCGACCCTCCCTCCCTACTTCACTCCAATGTCACTGCCGTGGCAGCAGAGGTTGACGACATCGCAGTGTCTCTCCACGACTCAGCCTCTTCCCTCATGGACTACCCAGGACCTTATCTATTGGAACATTACCTCAGACACAAGAGCCGAGTCCTGTTCCCAAGTGCCCATTCCCCCAAACACCCAGTCCTGATGATTGACCATTACGTCAACCTCGGACCTCAGACCTTCGTCTCCTACCTCCAGTCCTCGACACTCGACGACACCCTCTCCCAATATGAGATGTCCTCCATCAAGTTTGGTGGACTAGTTCTGTATCTCTGTGAGGGATGTGTTGCTAAGCAACAGCTGCGTCACCTGAGCTTTGTTACCGGGGCATGCCTGTGCCTGGTGACGGAACGATCAGGGTCCCTGGTAGGGGAGGTTGGGAGGCTGGACCTAGAGGAGAGATGGAAGTTCAGACTAAGGGACGAATACAAGACAGCTTGCCCTAATAATGACAGCTTCAGACCGCTCTACTTTCTGATTGGTCGCTTTGGACTATGATGTAATAATGACATCATGACAAAGGACCATGTACATACTGTATTTGTGTGTAGGATGTGTGTGCTGTCTGAGCCTCATACTGGACACCACAGAACTCATTCTTGTGTATTTCCATTCACTGATACTGTCATTCTCATCATTCTCCAGTTAGCCCTCACATCTTTCTATATCTTATCTTCATAATATTATTACAAACACAAGCTAAGTTTTAACGTTAACGTTCGTTAATCACACAGTACGGTAGTACTGTGTATATAGGGATTGCCATGGTCTATCCCCATTGAAAACCATATATAAGGATTTTGTTCATTTTCACTTTCAATTTGAAGTTAATTTCACTTTTAATGATATCAAGGTGAAGAATGTGTGAAAAATAACCAGTATACTAAAATTGGTTGTGTTGTGATGTAAATGTGTGTAATAGCTTAAAAAAGTGCTTTTCACATTTTTGCCATGTTTTCCATCTTCTTCTTGAAGAAGCGTACCTCATGATCAATAACCATAAAATCAATGAACTTGAATCTTTGCATGTGGAAATATGTCATTACGTACTGGGGAATAGAGGTATAATATTGTTAACCCTTGTAGTTCATGTACTACTGATCGTTATCTCTCCCAGCAATGTATTGTGAATGAGGATAACTAATGAGCAAAACTCAGCAACCATGGTAACCATCAACCTGAAAGTCAGCATGTGTAGAGATATCATCACTAATAGCAACATAACAAAATCATATGTTTTTAACCCTTGTGATTCTTGTAATACTGATGTTAACACTCCTCTCAAATGCAATGCAATACATGTACATGTATATTAGTGATTACGTAATTTCATTTTGCATAGTACATACGTTTTACGTAATATAGTAGCATGCGTCATACAATAAATAGATTACATAATGAGACAAGACTCGTTAATGACGTCATTACATCTGCCGCGCATGCGTAGATGCTTAGCAACTAGCGCGTAGCAATTAGGCGCAGAGTGAACTGGCTGATAATAGAGAAACATGAGAAATGTGTTGACGATTTGTATAGCAACTAGCACTTGGTACTACATAAGCAAATGAAAGATGTGTTGACGAACTCTCACCGTCAGAACACCACGCGCTAACTCTGCCTCTACGTATATGTACGTATCACTGTCTGCTGGAGAAACAGCACGCTCTTCTACCACGATACCACCAAGCCAAAGCGCTAGTGACTAGTATTTGTAAGTGTAAGCAGCCGCTTATAGCTTGCAACCAAACCACGCCCTACTAATCACACATTTATACAGTAGCTCAGAGTGTGGTTAATAGCAATACTTGGCCAGACGTTTATGGATGCGGAGAGCACATTCTAGTGAGAATTATTGCTTACAATCGTAAAAAAATAAATCTGAAGTGTAATAATATATAGATTGGGACACAGACATGCTATATACATCAATGTACTAAAAGGTATGTTGACATAGCATGTCTGTGTCCCAATCTTGTCTCTGTTCATTTTTATGCAATCCCTATATTACACTTCAAATTTCCTAAATTAGTGAGGGACAGAGCTCGCAGTACATAGCATGTACGTATGTGTCCCAATCTTGTCTCTGTTCATTTTTATGCAATCCCTATATTACACTTCAAATTTCCTAAATTTTTATTTACTTGTATAATTATAATATATTCTAACGTTACCTTTGTGTGCCTTTGAATTCACGGCAAGCAGTGCAGTAGAACCTCTGTTATCAAGCTTCTACTCAAGAGCCGTACGAATATAGAGGTCGTGACCCTTGCCGCTTCTGGTAGACAGCGCGCTCGCCAGCGGGGCAGTTGAGAAAAATTTTATTGTTAGGGCGATAGTAGGCCTCTATATATAGAGAGAGTGTATTCGATATAGCTCACTGTCCTGTTGCTGCAATACGTGCCGTCCAGAAATGAGGCTGTTGTCCAGCGATGGAGGTTTCGGAGAGTCACGTTAAATAAGTAAATAAAAAAATTTAGGAAATTTGAAAGGAAATATAGGGATTGCATAAAAGGAACAGAGACAAGATTGGGACACAGACATGTTGTGAAATATCAACGTAACATTATAGGTACGTCGATATATCATAACATGTGTGTGTCCCAATCTTGTCTTATATATGCTTGCCTGAGGCTATTTGTTGTAGTATTACAAAATTTACACTGTTTATACAGAGATATTATCACAACGTTGATCGTTGGTATATTAAACTTTATCATCATACTAATTTTCATATTTAATGGAGCTTTAGTTAGTGAGATATAGTAATCCTTGCCTGAGGGTTATCGTAGAGTCGGTAGACTCTATAATAATAATAATAATAATAATAATAATAATAATAATAATAATAATAATAATAATAATAATGCATGTGACATGTGTATAAGCAAGAAAATGCACGAGCCAACACCACAGGCTCATAATGTGTCACTATATAAGGTAAAAGCTTTTTGTAAAATTGCAGTTTTCTACAGCTAATTACTTACAACTATACTACTACAGTGGAACCTCCCATAACGGACCCTCCGAGAAGCGGACACCCACGCTACAACGGACACTTGCCGTGTTACGGATTGAAACTACCATAGCTGTAATACATTAGCAACCTCCGAGAAGCGGGCGCTTCCCGATTCCGGACAGCGGACAAAATCTTTGCGCCTAACGGCGCTCCACCATGCATTTTTGCCTCTAAATAGCGGACACCCGGAAGCCACTCTCCTAAAATTGCAAAGTTGCGCTTGCGCAGTACGGCGCTATATATATATATATATATATTTTTTTTTTTTTTTTTTTTTTTTGACGTAAAGCGTAACGTAAATCGAGTGCTGTGTACTAAGCCAAAATAGCCTTGGTCTGTGCCGGCTGAGGAAAAATAGCGTTTCAGCTCCCCTCTTTCGTTGAGATCTGTATAGCTATCTCTCTGTTAGTTCCATGGGTGTCTGTTGCGCTCGTCTCACCGCCACACGTGTCCTAGTATACCTATCCTCTTTTACGTACTCTATATCTGTGTGCTATCTGACGTCTACAGAGATGAACAATCTTCCATCTGACGTTCACCCCGACCTACCAAGAAACGAATTTATCCAGAAACTGATTCATCTCTCTGCTGCTGAACTACACCGTCTGAGGTTAGACCTCTTTAATGAAGCAAATAACGTGTATTCCCTTGTGTTGCCTGAACTATCTAATGTTCCATTGGTTACCAGAAAGGACACAGCCATAAAACCTATTTCCCAAAAACTTAGTGAAGATGTATGGACTATTGTGTCTAGTATCAGGAATAATGCGCTTATCCCCAGAACTTTGTTCAGAAATGGAAAACGAAGTAAGGAATTTCTCACTCAAACATCTCAGCATCCTGTTAACATCCCTACTAACACCACTTTGCCTCAATCTGTCCCAGTCAGTCATGCAAGGGCTACATCTATTCCAGACACACAATGTAACCCTCCGACGTCAAACAATGTTACAAGGGATACACCACCTTCTCCTGACACACAATGTAATCCTCTGCCGTCAAACAATGTTACAAGGGATACACCTATTCCCAATACACAATGTAACCCTCCACAATCAAACAATGTTGCCTCTTTTTTTATCTCAAGAGAAATCAACCTCCTAAAAAATGAAGTTAGATCAATGAAATCAGACATTGCTGCTGCTCTAAGCAGTTCTCGGTCTGCCAACTCTTCCTCTGATTGCAGCTATGCCATTGGCCAAGAACTAATGTCTATCAAACGTGAATTGACTGCCCTGCGTAATACTGTCTCCACCATCTGCCCACATTCTGTCTTGGCCTCATCTACATCCCAGCAAAATACAGATAACAATGTAAGGCCTACATCTGTCAACCAGCTTGTTATTACAAGTTGGAATTGTCGAGGATACAACAATGCAGGTCCTTACCTCAATCAGCTGATTGATGATGGTGCAGATGTTATTGCCCTCTGTGAACATTGGCTATGGCCTTTCAACCTTCCTAAACTATCCCAAATCCATCCAGACTACTCAGGTCTTGGAAGATCAGACAAAAGACTTCATGATCAATCCACCCTTTCAAGAGGATGTGGTGGAGTGGGCCTGATCTGGAGAAGCTCGCACAATGCAACACCCATTAATATTGATTCTGATAGGATCTGTGGTATCCAGCTACAACATGGGGATTGTACCCTGTCTATACTTTGTGTGTATCTGCCAAGTTCTGACCACAGTCTTGAAGAATTTTCTACATACATTAATGAGCTTGACAGCATTGCCTGTTCTCTCCAGTCACAAGGTCCTGTTATTGTGGCCGGTGACTTCAACGCTCATCTTCCTTTTTTTCTGTTCTACACCTAACCAACAGGGTAGAGAACTTTTTGCTCTTGTTGATCGTAACCACCTATACCCTGTCTCATGCTCAAACATCACTTCTGGTCCAAATTACACCTATTTCTCAGGTTCATCAAAATCAACCGTTGACTATATCTTCTTAGATGCTGCCTTCTCTTCAAATGTACAGTCATGTGAGATAAGAAATCATCACCCACTCAATCTCTCAGACCATCTTCCTATAACTCTCACCATTTCATCTGAATTTGAAACTAAACTTTTCCCTTCTTCACCCGCAGCAGTTAACTGGTCAAAGGCTATTTTGGATGGTTCAGTCAAATTTTATGCTAGCAGAGTGCACTCCGAAATTTCTCCACTTTTAGATATCTCCCCTATCTCTGTGGGTGACTTAGATAGGGAAATACAATCTGTTGTTAGCATTCTGATTGGTACTGCACAGGATTGCTTACCTTCCATCAAGCGTTCAAATCAGAAATTCATTTTGGATCATAGACTGGCCTCTTTATGTAAGTTGAGCAAGCTTACATGGAAACGATGGAAAAATGCAGGGCGCCCTACCCATGGTTTGTTATACCGTGAGAAACAAGATGCATCACGTGCTGTTAAACAACATGTCTCTGCCTGCAGAGCACGAAGAGAAAGATTGGATATTCAAAAACGTGACCTACTCTTTAAGAAAGGTCATAATCGACGGTTTCGTGTTTTTAAACCACAATATGTCTGTTCAAAATTGCTGGATGGAAACCAACAATCTGTAACTGATCCATCACATATCCTTGAATTGTTTCGCTCATATTTTTCGGATCTTGCCTCTTCAAATATGCATACCAATAGTGCAGTTTCTTCTGCTGCAAAATCTCTCAGCTCACTAGAAGCAGATTCCTTCACAAATGATGATCAGATTCTTGATTTTGAAGTGACAGATGATGAAGTTGAATCAGCTCTCTCATTTCTAAAGCTCGGTCGATCTAAAGGCGCTGATGGCCTAAATGCAGAACATCTCCTTTATGGTGGTAAAACAGTTGTGCGTTGGCTCAGGAAGATCTTTAACTCAATCATCTCCCTTGAAGAGATTCCTCACTGTTTCAAGGAAGGTATCATCATCCCTGTTTACAAGGGAAAGGGAAAAGATCCACTCCACCCAATGAGTTACCGTGGAATTACTCTATCCTCAATTATTGCTAAGACTTTTGAAGTAGTAATTTTAAAACGTATGTCTCCAATTCTTGATGAACGAGGTTTTCCTGACATAAATCAAACAGCTTTTCAAAGAGGGATTTCATGTAACGATGCCATCTTCAGTACTCAAGAAGTCCTACTCAACTATATTCGTCAAGGTGAAAACCCTTTTCTCTGCTTTTATGACATTGAAAAAGCATTCGATTCTGTTGAATTCCCAATTCTTCTAACTCATCTCTTTACTGCAGGAATTAATGGCAAGTCCTGGAGATTAATTAAATCCTGGTACGACTCACCAACAAGCCGAGTGAAGCATGGAAACAAGCTGTCCTCTTCTTTTTTGGTCAATCGTGGGGTAAAGCAGGGCTCAGTATTATCTCCATCGTTATTTCTAATTGTGATGAACTCCTTGTTGCAGCGAATGCGAGACCTCAATTGTGGAGGATCAATTCACGGAACATTTATTGGAACTGCAGTCCATGCTGATGATGTTCGTTCAATCGCTCCTATCCAATCCGTTGCATCTCAGTTCTCTGAAATCAACGATTTTGTTACGAGTGCTGGCCTCAAATTAAATCCATCTAAACTTGAACTCATTCGTATCTCACAGTCTTTAAAGGACTCAGTTCAAGTCTTCATTGGAGACCATGTATGTGTAACCAAGAATTCTGCTAGATGCCTTGGGATACAATGGCAAGGGAACCTCTCTGCAAGTGAATCTATCAGTACTAATATCTCTAAGGCCAGAAGAGCTTTTTTTGGTCTTGGTAGCACAGGGGTTTTCCATGGCAAACTTAACCCTCTCTCAGGGTCCAGCATTTTCGAAACCTGCATCATCCCTATTCTCCTGTATGGATCTGAAACTTGGCTGTTAGATTCTTCCTGCATTCGGGCTCTGGAGAAGTTTCAGTGCGAGATAGGACGACGGATTTTGAAACTATCTAAGTTCCATGCAAATGATGTTATTAGGATTGCTCTTCACTGGCCTTCTGTGGCCACTCGAGTACTATTGAGAAAACTATCCTTCTTGAGTAAACTATTGACAAACTCTAATGATATTCTGAGTTCCCGTATCTTTACTACACTGGCTATGGATGAAATTTACTCTATTTCTGTAGTACAACAGTGCAGAATGCTTGAAGCACCTTTGTCGACAGATATTGTTAACCAATGTCTCACATCACCTAATAATGCTGTTAAAATTGTTCATTCCAACAAGAAATTTCTTCTCAAATGCGATTATGATATACTAATATCCACTGCAATGATGCATCCTTCTGTTGAACCTATTGCTAAGATTGCATCAATTGTCTCATGGAGAAAGATCTGGGATGGTGCCTTGGATTATGGAGTGAAGGGCACCTACTGCGGCCAGGCAATTTTAAGAGAACTCGGTCGACCTGTTTTTGGTGATAAGCTGTGTCATTTATGTAAGGAACCTATCACTTGTTTCTCTTCCCATTTGTGTAACAGTCACCCAACTCTTGTGTGTCATGAATCATTATCAAGCATTGTAAATAAAATAGCAGCAGCAGATATATCTTTTGTTGTCACTCTTGGTTCAAAATTAAGATCTAGTTCTGTTAAATGACGTCACTATATATATATATATTTATATATATATATATATATATATTTTTTTTTTTTTTTTCTCTGTAGTATATTTATTTCACCCTGTATGCATTGCTATACCCCTTTGTGGGTCAACTGCAAAGAAACCTTTGAACCTTTGAACCTATGTACGAGCGCAACGTCAGTAAATATTTGTGTATACAGCGAAACCTCACACGCGTTACAGGGAAGCAATACCTGCTTTAAAAAATGTACGTGTACAAGTTTCTTGCATTCAAAGGACATGGAAAAAGTGTGTATTGGTCAGACAATTGATAGAATTGCCAATATTACACATCAATTAGCAAGATGACAACTTTACTTGACTATTTTACACACTAACTCATGTACAAACTTCACTACATTACTTATATTCCACCCCAAGTTATAAAATTAAAATATTTCATGAACCTCCGAGATAAGGACAACCTCCAAAGAAAGGACACAAGTGCCGTTCCCACAAGTGTCCTTTCTTCGGAGGTTCCACTGTATGTATGATTATAGAGCTAGGTTAATTAAAGGAATATTGGTCATGATGATATTAGCTTATTGCGCAACAGAAACAGTTTGTGAATATATCTGGCAACATGCCTCCCTCCTGATGACATGATTTTGTGAACTGTTGTTGGGTACTCATGATTTCAAAGGTTGGACAAATTCTCTTCATATATTTCATTAATGGGATACAGGCAGCAGATGTTGTTTTGCACTTCAGGCAGAAATGTAACTCATCCTCTACTTCATCCATACATAGTTTGCATATCCGTTGTTCTGCAGGTACCCCTTGGTACCTGCCTCCTTCAATTTCTAAGGATGCCAATCCCCCCCTGAGGCGTGCAAACACAGACCTGTGTGCTCTGCAGGTAACATGGTTGGTGTAAGCCTCTTGTTCAAATGACTGCTTAAACATGACGTAAGTTCTGAGTTTTGTCTTTCCAAGGGTCCTAAAAAGGCTAACAATAGGCTAACTCTACCTGGAATACGACTCGCTGTAAAGTAGCAAGCATCTTTCTGTTCAGTCTCCGTCTTTTACCTAAAGTCTTCCGTATACTTTCCGTTAATGTGATTCTAGATCTAGCGCGTGCGCTTTCAAGGATTTGCGTACGCGCGTACGCCGAGGGTTCTGCACTTTAGTGCATTCATTAAAAAAATAAATCTTGCAGAATTGTTCATCGTTGATGAAGTCACCCCAACATCCATTGAGATAAATGGCTATGTTCCTCACCTGAACAGTGTTGACAAGTGGTGCTTGGTAGTTCATGAAGATGAAGATGGACTAGCAGATGACCAATATCCTCAATTTATACCACGGGGACTTGCAAATGTAAGTATATGAATAGAGAAGGCCTAAGGGGTGGTATATATGACATGGAATTCAGAGTGTATAGGTAAAATCTTCAGGGATGCAATGTATATGGGCCCTCCTGCTATGCAACCATAACAGGGTTTTTTATATGCACCAAATATTCTGTTGTTTCTTCATTAATTTAATGACTAGATTGTTGTTGTTTAAATTAGTATAGGGAACAGACTTTGATATTATACTCTGTAAAACAAAGAGCTCAAGTATAGCTCTTCTTCTCTTTCAAGTATCAGGCTAGGGAATTAGGCACAATTCACAGGATATTTGATGCGGAGATTAGTGATGGAAAATATTCCCTGAGTTTTCGGTCTGCACATTCCAGCAAGGAAAATGTCTACCACCTCGTATATACCCTCTAAGGAAGCTGATCGAATTGTAGTCAAGCAACTACGTTCTAAATGCTACTGCTTCAGGTTTGGACCTCAGTATACAAGTGAGAGTTTGAGAGTACTTGTGCTTGGTGTCTAAAGTGTGAAAGCAGAATTGAATATGGATCCAGACATGGACAACTGTGGACTAGATCTGTGTTATATACCTAGCTATCTTGTTACCTATGCATTTGCACTAACTGCACTATACAATTCTATGATTATGTGTGCAGATAATACTTTGTGAATAAATCCCCTATTGTTTTTGTATGAACAGAAATTGTGCATTCATTATAGAGCTGGTAGACTCTAAATGTAGGGATGGTACTGACACGGCCATCAGCCCTAACAAATTAAACCAGACACACATGAACAACCTGCTCCTTAAGTGCTTCAATACTCTCAAAGTACATAAAATACACAGCTACAGTGATGTTGGGAAAATTACGAAGACACCAATTTATTCATCTTCTACCTAATTCAAACGGCCTACAGCGATAGTTCAAACGGCCTACAGCGATAGTTCAAACGGCCTACAGCGAAACTGGTGTCAGTAACCACTCTAATCCTTTCACGAAAACCATTTACACCGGAGTTAAAATGATGAATCTTCATATATACCTTTCCAAATGCCATCAAACTCCAAAGGATGCAACCATAAAGTGTTAGGGATAGATGCCATTTTCTTGTTATTAACCCTCGGCGCGCATGCGCAGGAGGGTTACTGTAGTTGGGTCTGTGTGTGTGTCTGTCTGTCTGTCTGTCTGTTAAGTCACATCTCACCTCTGGAGCGTCTGTTCGTCCTGAAAATACTGTCACGTACTCAGGGGGCAACGGAGGTCGAAAAATTTGTGGGGATTTCTCTGAAACTGCTCCGTTGCAGAGATACACAGCTTCCTGCATTGTAGGGTACTGCAGCGACATTTCGCGCACTTTTTCGACGGCAGAGCTTTCCAAGGGTCCTAAAAAGGCTAACAATAGGCTAAACTCTACCTAGAATTCGACTCGATGTAAGGTAGCAGGCTTCTTTCTGTTCAGTCTCCGTCTTTTGTCTAAAGTCTTCCGTATACTTCCCGTTAACGTAATTAGAGATCTAGCGCGTGCGCTTTAAAGGATTCGCGCACGTGCGTACGCCGAGGGTTCTGCACTTCAGTGCATTCATTGTTATTGTATCAGTACTATTATGGTGCACAACGTATGCATGGCTTTCAGCTTAGCTAATTCTCAAGCATGGTATATGCACAGTGGCTGTGCAGCCATGTATAATCAGCATTGTAAAGCCATCGTGTGAAGGAAAATGGTCTCATTGTATTGGACATGTCCAAATGAAAGCAGCTTTGAAACAGTATTCTTACTAATGTACTACTAGACTACTGTACATTACTAACACTAAAACATACTTGAATGTCCTACTCTACATACAACTCTATCACTATCTGTTCCATTGTTCCAGAGGTAGTTCAAAACTAGCACGTGATATTGTCGTCACACAACTCCCAGAGTTTCTTTGGGTTTGTGCTTGGAAGATTCCAAGAGAAGGAGAGGCCACTTAGCTTGACTTTGTTTGCATAAGCTCTACTCCCTATGCAGGGCTGTGAATGCATCAATAAACAACACTAACATTAACCACTTGATATTTGACAATCAAATGTGAATACTGCAACATAGGAAAACCATTATCATAACGGAGATGTTCCCACAGGTACATTCAATTAAGTCTGGACTTACAGAGGCGGCGGAACTTTGTAGGTTTTAGGGGGGCACAAGACCATAGCTTCTCTGGGTACATGTACCACAACCCCGCGTGAGCAGTAGCCTAATGTGACCATTGACCCCCAACGCAGGTCATATTCCGCTCTACGATATGTATACTAGTACGAATGAGCAGAGCGTACTCAGCGTGTAATATCAACGCATGCGCATTGGCACGACGTACGATAAAGTCTATTTGCGTTCACCTGGGCCCCGGAAGTTGCTGCGGTTTTACGTGTTACGCAGGCGCGCGTCATTTTGACAGCTTCCTGCATGTTTGCGGGTAGTGGTATGCGCAGGTAACTAGAGGGAAATCACGCAGCAGTGCTGAACGCTACGAGAGGTGCGTTTTTTCGAGTACTGTGGGCTTGGTTAGGCCGAAGACTAGGGATAAGTGGCTAAAGGTGAGCCATGACGCAAGAAGCGTGTTGATCCATGATGTCATAGTTCAGTTGTACCGTTTTGACTGCTACGCTACATCTCATTGAAAATATGGACACCCAGCTAGTACCATGGGAGTCTAGCTAGCATTACTAACCTGAGAATAGCTAGCCCTTTTTCTTGCTGCTTTTCACACTAGCAAACGCTTCGAGCACGTAAGAAGCCTTCGCGCGTTTGGTCGAGGTCACACGCGCACTACATTCCTCGTGGTCAATGGCATCTCCATACTTTCCTTATGGGACATACAGCTATCTTTGGAGTGGTAAGGATTAAGATTTAGTGAGAACTATCACTAGACGCGGCAAAACGCGAGGAATCCAATGGTACTCTTTATTTTGAAATTGCATGGGTGAAAAATAATGAAGTTATTGCCAAAATTCGAGGGTCCAGGTGAAGTCAAATAGACTTTAGTCCGCTCGCCAATAATTTTAGGGGCCCCTGTGCCCCGGTGGTTCCGCCGCCTATGACTGATTATTAACACAAACACCCTTGCAACCAATACATGAGAAACATGGATACCAAAAAGGGAATGTAGCAGAAAGATAGTACTTCACATCAAATAGCACCTACAATACTTAATTCACAGGTCATGAAGGTGAATAACATGCCCATAACCAATTATGGTATAAAATAGCATTAAGATTAGTCACCA
This sequence comes from Theonella swinhoei, assembly GCA_963970385.1. Taxonomy (NCBI): domain Eukaryota; kingdom Metazoa; phylum Porifera; class Demospongiae; order Tetractinellida; family Theonellidae; genus Theonella; species Theonella swinhoei. The sequence goes on from OZ019946.1 coordinate 13,745,368, forward strand.
ATATGTTCAAGAATGATAACCATGCAGGCAAAGTTGGAGCAAGGCACCTATTAAAATCAGGAATATCAATTTTAGAACCCATATTCTCAACTGAAATTAAAGTTGTGTGTAAAGATCCTCATAATGACTCAACTCTACCAAGATATTTCAGTGACGTAACATTATGACTTACCAACCAACCACACGCTCCTCTCCATGCATACCACACAGACAGCTCCAGGCTATTATCTGCCCATTGGTGGGAGATACCAAGACATTTCTTCTGTCGAATCGGACTTTGCTTCTTGCACACCTCTGCACTCAATTCTGGTAGTAGTTTATAGTTGAATGTAGCTTCAGCAGTTAGACCAGCTTTTGCTACAAACTGCAGATATTAATAAACAAATCTCTGATGTGCATGGCACAAAACACACACGCAGGAATTTTGGCTTGAGTGCATGCATGTGTGTTGTATATTCAGTATACCTTGACGTACACACAGGACATTTAGTTCTATCCACTACTGGATAGGTCACAACAGGTCACAAAGGAAATTTTACTTTTCGTCCAGTGATAGTACCAAATATTGAGACATAAGTAGTGTAGATACTGAATAATTGTGCAAAGATTATCCTGATTTCTGTATAAGGAGTGCCGTTACAGAATACATGTATAGTAATTCCTAGATGTTATGCTTTAGCAAGCAGCCATGAGACTGGTAAAAATATCACATTCTTTCTCACCAAAATCTCCAGGTCCCCACTAGCATACACCTTAATTGTTAGTGTTGGAGACATTCCAGCTGCAACAGTTAAGATTCCATGATTTTCACATCCTTCCACATGCAAGCCTGCAGATAACTGCACAGTAGCCTTCAAGTTGAAATTAAGTGTGCCAACTACAACAAAAATGCTGAATCCGAAGTCAATGATTGTGTACTCCTCTCCATAGATTGGTTCTTCGTGGGATACACACACACCTTCTCCCTCCCTCAAGTTTACATTCTTCAGTGTTATGCCAAGAACATTTGCGTACAATTTAGTTAAAGCGGAAATTGAGGTTTTCTCATGATGTACAATGAAGTCAATAAATGTTAATGACTGATCATAAAAATTGGCTCTAACTACTGCACGTCCAAACAGTTTATGACCACCAGCATTGTTTAATCCTACAAAGCCACCGGCAGCAATTTTTGCATTGATGTCACCACCACCAAACTTCTTAGCCCAAATGTAAGACAGTCGATGCCTGAACCTCATGAGATCAAAAAAACGTGCTGAAATGGGTGCTACAAGATTATATAGAGGGTCATCGTCATTCCATTTTGTTCCCCTTCGAAAGCGGGTGGTATTTGAATATTTTGCATCATAATTTTCTGTTTTGGCAAATTTAAAAAACTTGAGGAGGTCTTTGGAACTGTCTGTGTTGATTGATTGTAAGTAAGTGGTAATGGCATCATGAAGTTCTTCATCTTCAATGTGAATGGAAGATGTAACAAGAGCTTCAGCAAAGTCACTAGAATATGGCTTTGGTTGGTAGTTTAGTTTAGCTCGCTCAGTGCCATAGAGAAGAGCCTTAGCTATCATAGCAACGTGCTCATCAGATGTGCGAGGTTGGTAGAGAAGTTCTTTCAGTGATTCCTGTACAGAGGACTCATTCATCAAAAACCTCATGGCCAGAATTGATGTAAGCTGTACATCCTTGTCGGGGTGGCCCAGATAGTCAATCAGGAAACTGGTGAGACGGGGTGAGGCTGCATTTCCAAGGGAAAGGATATGGTGAATAAGAGAAGTACTGTTAGTCTCCGCTTGGGGTAATCGGTTGATCAGGAAAAGGGTCATGCGTTGTTGAAGATCAGGAGAAGCTCTGGAGATGATTCCAGCATATGCCAGAAGAAGAGGGTCTCCAGAATGAGCATCAGATGAAATGAGTTCCTCAAGCTTGGCTACAAATTGAGGATGTGGATTGGCAACCAGTGCAATGTAGATGGTGACTGTTCCTATTTCTTCATCATTTACAGCCCTATCAAGACCCTCAAGAAGTGCCTGTACAGTTATGTAAATATGAACTTCAAATGAGTACGTGCTACATGTAATGAAGGAAAAGTGCTGATTGACACTGTGCATGATGAATATACCAATTGTGATGGTAGACTTCCTTCAGGGCTAATGATGAAGTAGATTAGATATCGCATTTTGATGTCTCTCTTACTATTTGAACCAAGAAGCTGTAGGAAAAGTATATATCTTATACAGGTGTAACAGTAATTTAATTTACTCTAAGTACTCACTTGTTTCAAATATTCCAGTACATCATCAACAGCTGGAGAGAATCCTGGCAGTGGACCATACTTAGCCTCAAGCTTCACCAATGATTCAATCTTGTGAGCTGTCGAAACGGAAGCACTCTTACCTGCAAAATGCACTACAATATAGCTGTATAGCTAACCAACAACAGTGTTGTTTGGGTTCTCATGTAGATGTTCCAAGGCTTGTTTGATGTCTCTCAAGTCATGACGTACCTCCATCATACGTTCCATAGCCTTTCGAGCTATAGACATAAAACCACGACATTCATTGAGTGAGGTATAGTTACTGTTTGTATATAGCTAGATCTTAGACTCTCCCCCTGCCTTGACAATAATTCCATATGGGATTTTTGACTTAGAGAAAGAGTCTGTGAATGAGGCTGTAACTTACTGTGATTGATGAATGCAAGTAGGGTACTCTCTGCTGCTTCAGACAAATCAACATAATCTGCAGCCCTCTTTGCACGAAGTAGCCGCTGCTGTCCCACCAATTCAAGTGTGTAGGAACCTTTTGATTCATAGTGGTTTGTCGTCATGTTTGGATCATATGTCTTAATTTCATCTACATCGTTTGGAGCAGTCATACTCTCTCTTTTTCTTCTTCCCTCTGCTTCCATGTTGTCTTCTTGGATGTCATCTTCTGGTGTTTTATTTTTCTGTTGCACCAAATAAAAAATTATAATATTCACCAAGCAACTTTTACAGCGTGTTCTAAAATGACAGGTATATATACATTAGAAAAACTCAGATACATAATGAATGCACTAAAGTGTAGAACCCTCGGAGCATAAATACTAAAATGAAGCCAACTGTACATATGGTTTTCATGGAGAAAGTGCTGGATCTCTGCAACAGAGCTGTTTCAGAGAAAATGGCAGCCAACCAATTCTTTGACCTCTGTGCCTGTACGTGACAATATTTTCAGGATGAACAGATGCTCCAGAGGCGAGAGTGAAGACAGACACAGACAACTATAGTAACCCTCCTGCACATGTGCGCTGGAGGTTATTAAGGCAATATCGCTATATACTTCTGGATGAGCTATATATTTTGAACTTAACTGAACTCCATGTATCCCATACATACAGTTGCACCACAAACTAATATAATCTTACTTTTCGCAGGAGTTTTGCAGATGTTGTTCCATTGGCTTGAGTGAGCAGTCCTTTTTTGAATACTAAATCTTCATCCTTTACCAGTTCCACCTCCTCTTTAGGAATATGAGAGGCATACCCTTCAACATCATCTGATGTAATCTTTCGATTCATTCGCATCAGTCCATCCTCTTGGTCCTGTGCATTAGCCTCATAACTGCATGGGTTATTGTTTTTGGGTTTCTCAACTGTAAAGGTATTTTTAGCTCACATGCCTACATGTTAAGATTTATAATGTAATCTGGGAGAGATATAAAAAGAAAGAACATATGCGTACGTGTATTTTGCCTTGTGGTGTGATTGAGGATCTGCTTCTTCCTTGACTTTAGTCCCTTTGAAGTTAGCCTGGAAAGCAGAGACAACAGATTTCTTGATATTGATGATTTCAGGATCTTCTTCACGTGAGTGGCGAATAACTGGAATTGAGCCATCTTCAGTCTGCACAAACTCAAACCAGCCTTGCATTTTTGCAGCGAAATCCTTTTCTCCTTCATCAGCAGGTTCTTCTTTGTGCTTCTTCTCAATGATATTGCCACCAAAGGATGCATGGGAAATGTTCAAGTCATAAAGCTTTGCCTTCAGATCCCCATATGTTCCAACTAAAGTTGGAGCAAAAAAGTGTGAAGTATTCAAACAAATACAGGAAATTATTTCTTTAACTAAGGGAGTGCAGGGGCGGCAGCAGAGATGGGGGCAGGGCGGCGATTGCCCCCCCAATATTCCAGTACGTAGGGGGGCCTCGCCCCCCCCCCCCCCCCCAATAAAATAGGAGCTATGATGACGGAATGTGTGTTGCTGCTGCTGCTGCATGCACTCGATGCATTTCGAAACGCGCTACTACTATGTACGCAGGAGCAAGCACAAAGTAGTCAGAAGGGCGAGAAGCATTCCTACACTGTCCCCACTTTTCCAGTCATATTGCTATGGCTATGCCAGAAGGCCACTATTCTTCACCATAATAATTATTATAAATCATTTATTTTCTGTCTTTGTTCTATTTCTTTTTCTCTTGTGTGCACCTTTCTTGGTGTGTATGACAATAATAATAATAATAATAATAATAATAATAATAATAATAATAATAATAGCCCCACCTCTTTACTGCGTGCCTGGCAAATTGCGTAACGCGCGCGCGTACGTATCACACCCCCCAACTCCGAACTGCTGCTGCCACCTCTAGAGTGGCTGATAGTAGGAACTTTGAAAGTCTACAGGTTTAAACCGATAGAAGGTTATTACAACACTGAGGGGAAGGGTCCAATGTAACGTCATGATGACGCCAATAAAACTTGTTTTAGGAGTGTAAGTATGCTGTTCAATTATACGATCCTGGTTGAAATTTGCATTGGCGCAAAGGGTATGTATACATCCTGAAGATACTAGGCATATATAGGGCTAGATTTAGATTAGGGGCGTGGTTAGCAACCATGCAGGTTTCATGACCGTCTAAGGCTACGTTAGGGCTTCCCTAGGGTTAGGTTAGCGCCTTCCCACTGGCTTCAGTAAGTCCTTGTGCTCTCGGATTGTATTACGCCCACGCTCACACTGCCGAGATTGCCTCAATTTCGTCCTTTACTTCCCTCGTGTTTATTGGTACATGTGACACATTTCTCCGTCTCTGCAATTCGCTAGACCGTGTTGAAGACAAAAGTACTGTCCCTGAGAAGAGGCGGCAGTAGCAGTTGGGGACGTGATTCAGTACGAAGTACGCGGGCGTTACGTAATTTGTGGCACCGAAGTTGGGGGTGCTATACCTTGCTATTAGCTGCGCGCGCGTACGAGTGTAGTAGTAGCGCGTTTCGAAGCGCATCAAGTGCATGCAGCAGCAGCAACACACATGTCGTCATAGGTCCCATTTTATTGGGGGAGCTGCTGGAATATTGCTCTGCCACCGCCTCTGCTGAGACTGTTCGCGCGCACAATTACGAAGCGCATCGCATGTGCTTCATAAATGTGCTTCTCTACTCCTGCGCGATAATAAAAGGTTTTGTTTTGCGACGGGGTTGTCTAAACGTTCGTTTCGCTGACTATCCGCTATTTTAAAAATGCCTTAGCTGGACACCCAAGAAAAATATGCCACACATGTTATTGTTGCCAGGCCGGCGATCCGGCGATTCCATTACAGTCTATATCGCAAAGGACCCACCAATGCATGGGCTGAAGACATTGCCATATAGCTCTAGTATTTACATGTATATGTGGGTAACTGCTTCTTACCTGATTTGCAGTATACACCAAACCGGATATTTATCTCGAATGTTTGATCAATTTCATCGCCGAAATACTGTTCTTTTGCGTGGTACTTGTACAGCATCTTGTGTGTTGCCTGCAAATGAAAAAAAAAACACAATAGCTAGCTATAGGCGTATAGAATGTATAACACTTTAATACTAACTCCGCAATCGCCGGTCTTCTCGTACGAGGTTGCTAGAGCTGTTGCGATTGCAACGCTTAGCAAAAACACTTTCACTTGAGCACGACGCATTATGCTTTCACCTGTTAGAGCGGGTTGTAATCTCAAGTGATATTTGTTCTGAAGGCGCTCCGCTTTTATAGGCCCCTCTCACTGCTTGCATGTACTGGTATAAGCGCATTAGGCCACTTGAAGTTGTATTGCAGTTTCTGGTCTCCCGCCCAATATTTTACTGAGCGTGCGCAATTCCCATTTAGGGGCATAGCTACTAGGAAACTCGAACTTACCCTTTAGAGTAACTATACGTGCCATTCATGTGTGGTATTGTTTACGGAGATAGCGTACTATGTAGATCTACTGTGCATGAAAATAGCCTCGATCGTCCCCAGGCGCCACCAACCTAAGGGTATAGCCTAGTATGTACGTATTAAAGTGGTGCAAAGTTACAGATCAAAGAGACCAAGGAAACCAAGCATATGTGCTCCATATCATATGTTGTGTCATACCCTCAAGGAGATAATATTATAGGTTCTTATGCTTAAATGTCTTTTAGCTCTGCTTCTATTCAATAAAAAGATGCTGCGTGCTCGCTCGTGTGTGTAATGCATGTGTGAATATAGATGTATGCACCTGTTTTGCAACATTTTCAAAATGGGTGCGCCAGGTATTGAGGATAGGAAGTGATTGGAGACAATGTATGGAATAGCTACCTGACATGGAATGATCCTGTGACTTTTGAGGAGAAAGAATTCTTAATGCAATTTTTATTCATATTTTTGTCAAAATTCGGTCTTTCCTTCATTGGGTTAAGGATGAGGATTGCCACCTTCAATGCCTGTAAGAGAGCTATGTCTAACCTTCAGCAATATATGTGTTGTAGTAACAATGATTACTCCTTCCAAATATAGAATGTCCTACACAGCATACAGGCAAAGTCAAGGCCATGGATTCACAGTCATTAGAAACTTGAAACTGCCAATGTCGTGGATGGTGCCTATATTACAAGTAAAGAATTTTGAAGTGTAATAATAGGGATTGCATAAAAATGAATACAGTGGAACCTCCCATAACGGACCCTCCGAGAAGCGGACACCCACGCTACAACGGACACGTGCCGTGTTACGGATTGAAAATACCATAGCTGTAATACATAAGCAACCTCCGAGAAGCGGATGCTTTCCGATTCCGGACAGCGGACAAAATCCACCATACATTTTTTACCTCTAAATAGCGCACACCCGGAAGCCACTCCCCTAAAATTGCACAGTTACGCTTGCGCAGTACGGAGCTATGTAAGAACTCAACGTAAGTAATTCATTGTGTATCTGCACACGCGTTACAAGGAAGCAGTATATACTTGCTTAGAAAATGTATGCGTCCAAGTTTCTTGCAGTCAAAGGACACGGAAGAAGTGTGTATTGGCCAGACAATTGATAGGATTGTCAATATTACACATCAATTAGCAAGACAGACAACTTTACTTTACTATTTTACACACTAACTCATGCACAAACTTCACTACATTACTTATATTCCACCCCATTATATAGAAAGTTATAAAATTAAAATATTTCATGAACCTCCGAGATCATGTAAGGACAACCTCCGAAGAAAGGACACAAGTGCCGTTCCCAAAGTGTCCTTTCTTCGAAGGCTCCACTGTAGAGACAAGATTTCCTAATTTTTCAAATCTCCTTTCCTTTTTTATTTACTTGTCTCTTATCTTGTAAGTAATAATTCTAACTAACACGTGCTCACCATATCCATAAACATCTGGCCAAGTATTGCTGTAGGCCTCTGAGATGTATGATTAGTAGGGCGTGGTTTGGTAATACTAAAGAGAGAAGCTACAATAGAACCGAGTTGAACTATGAGCAAACCTGCTAACATCGTGCTATCGGCTGAGAAAACCAGCCAGCAACGTACTACCGTTTTGGCTTGGTAGCGTCCCGCTTCTCCAGCAGACAGTACATACATAGAGTATGGCCTGGCAGAGAGTAACACACTGTACATGCATGCAGTGTTCTGACGATGGGAGTAGCACAAGAATCATCAACACATCCATCTTTTGTTATGTAGTACTAAGTACTAGTTGGTATACGAATCGTCAAGTTGGGGAGGGAGGGAGGGGGGGAGGGGGGAAGTTGGGGAGGGGGGGGGGAGGGGGGAAGTTGGGGAGGGGGGGAGGGGGGAAGTTGGGGAGGGGGGGAGGGGGGAAGTTGGGGAGGGGGGGAGGGGGGAAGTTGGGGAGGGGGGGGAGGGGGGAAGTTGGGGAGGGGAAGAGGTAAGGAGGTATATACATGTACTAACTCTATGCAGTGTTCTGGTGCATGCAGTCATGTTATTCTATATATATTATTTGAAATCACTATTTTCTATACCACCTGGATGCTGTAGCTGTAGTATGATGCATACTCTCTGTAGCATCTGGCCAAGGTATGCATTGTGAGCATGTATGCATCATGATGATCTGGTTACCCTTCATGTAGCTAACCTACAGCTGTTGCATGATGGAAAATCAACTAGCACCTCGCTTCCTTCCCTCCCTCCCTCCACAGTATAATAGTGAAGAGGACCAATATTATATCTGTTGAAGAAATGTCATACATAAACTTGACATATATCACCGCAAAAATAGGTGGTAGTTATGAGCAGTACATGTGGTTATCTCATTACATGACTTTAACCTGTGGAACAATTCAGATATCAAATTAATTCATGGATAAGTAGGATTAGATACATGATTAGATACGTGGATATGCACAATTAGATATGTGGATATGTAGGATTAGATACGTGGATATGCACGATTAGATATGTGGATATATAGGATTAGATACTAATTATATAACTATGTGAGTAGCTACAACAAAGTACTTACATAAGTGCAGTGGAGTATGTAATGTTCTCTTTGAGATAAGGTATAAGTTGTGGATATGATAATAGCAACTGTAGTAACCACACATGCAGTGTACGTACAACATGTACTGCTGCACTCACCTCGTTCAAGTGACCCTAAATTCATAGCAGCCCAGTTATCAGCCCTTGTGGATGCACTTATGAAAACCTCCTACACATGTGTATATGAAGCACTCTAAATTGCAAGAGAGAATTGGAACCAAATAGACTCTACTAATTGGACACTACTGTACAGACGTTTTCTGTTTATACCACATATAAATTCATACCTGTAGAGCTGCAGCTACATTTAGCCCTGATGATGCTCCTACAAAGAAACCTTCATGTACAGTAGGTCTGCAACAATCACACAATAAAGACTGCCATGGCATTGACCAGGCACGAAATCGTGCGTGGGCGGATTCACATATGCACATCTGTCCACGTGAAGGCTGCGCATGCGTACAGTGTGCAGATTTACTTGGCAAATAACGGCGGTTTGCCTCTTGCAGTCTCATGCGGATTGGCTTGGATCTTACCTATAGCTTTATCATCGCTTGCCCATACCAACCGCTCCTGTCCTGAGATGCTTGTTGCTCTCTTCATACTCAGTTTCCTCAGTATCCTCAGTGTAGTACTTGCCAACGCAAGCCAGAGATTGTCAATTGCATATCTGCATGTTTTGGACTATTTTAATTACTTGGTTTTTTGTGGCAGTGTGGATTTAATTATAATGTGTTTGCTACATGAATTAAAATTAGTGGTCGTGCTCACTAAGTAGTAGTATAACGACATAGTATAATATTATGGGTCCGCATCTTGGGTAGGGAAGTATACTGTCTTACCTACTTAGCTACAACTTCTAGCGGCCTCATAAGAGGAAACGTGATTAAGAAACAATACTATGCATGGCATTCAACTGTGTGGTATTCTTTATTAAAACGTACGTAGCTATAGCCCACTAGCTATGTAGTAATAGCTATACCATGACAAGAGAGCCATAGTCTTGTCACCGGGGTTTTGCGATTACGGTCTGGGAGATCAATATCCCTGGAAATATTGGTCCCCCATACCACAATCCCCAAGAAATATTGTCCAGATGAAACGGCCAAACCCAGGGGCAATTTCATAAATGAGGAAACTCTAAGAAATAATTTATCAACAATACGGTGCCATTCATGCGTGGTATTCTTCATTAAAACTATTATAACCCATTGCAGAGGGTACACTGTAAAGTGCAGTGGCGGATCTAGGGGGGTTAGTTTCAGAGGTTTTCACTGAACTCCCTTTTGCTGCGACTGTATAATAGCTGACATCTCACGAACACGCGCAGCTGACTTACTGTCGATTTAGTCTGCGTTCGTCGCGCCCGCGAGCGTGCGCTAGCGCTAGCACGCTACGGACACCGCCTACGCAGCGATTATCGGGAGCCAAAAATGTACTACGCATGCTTTATTCACTTGTAGCGTAGGTCGTCATGCGCGCGCATGCATATTATGATATAATTAACCGGGTGTGCCTTCAAAACTTGATACCCCTTTGCAAAATCCTAGATCCGCCACTGCAAAGTAAGTGGGGTTATACCTCGTTTGCATTGCATGACTATATCCTGTCTTGGTATTCAAAGGATGTGTAGTATATAATTAATTACCTGATTGTCATTGTTACCTGATATACACAGGAAATTATGGATATACTTCTCGGGAATGTTGTAAAGAATATATTGTGACATAACCACTGATAATGGTTGAAGCAACCACGCATTTTTGCATATATATATATATATATACATATGACACAGTCAATTGATTAGGAGTACAACAGGTAATATTGGTTTCCTTGGTGTCTTTCCATATAGATCTGTGATACATTTTTACCTTGCACCACTTATGTACATAGTAAAGCAATAAGGATAATGTATATATGCATGTGAAGTCACACTTCACAATGAGTGTAGTTTGTGATTGCTATAGCTATAACCATCGGATTTAGTACATACATGAAAGGTCCATAGAGGCTAAGATAGAGATTTTATATTGTATACACTCTCTACACTGCAAAACGTGATGGTTATTTTAACACAAAATGTGGTTAACTCAGTTGCATGTGTAGTCACTCATTCATGTAAATGACAATTTAATGGCTAAAGATGTATAGTTATCTCAGTTGCAGTCTTGTATGTTCAGACAGAATGCTGTGTACAATGGCTGACATTCAACTTGGAATGTGGCAATAGCACGTGTAATCGTTCAACCCGTAAATTGTCATCACCATAATTTACTAGCTGAGTGATTATATAATTGGACCTCACATGTCCTAACATGACATCCTTCAGATTGAAATTACAACCTAATATATACTCAGTCTAGGGGTCTATGGTATGCACCTTGTTGGCTCTCCTCTCAAAGTTTCTTCAACAGCCATTAAATTGTCATTTACATGAATGAGTGACTACACATGCAACTGAGCTAACCACATTTTGTGTTAAAATAACCATCACGTTTTTGCAGTGATATAGCTACACTGCAAAAATAGGTGGTTATTTTTATCATCAAGTGTGGTTACCTCAGTTTCATTATATTTTGCATGTATCTAAACTATGACTCAGTATATTATTATAAGAATATGCTAATTGTGCAGTCCAGTATGTAATGGTGCAATAAGTCTGCATGCATACCCAAGTATGAAGAAAAAATTACATGGGTGAGTAGAATCACTAAATATCTATAATTATCCTGTTAATTACAGTTGTAATGGCTACATTCCATAAACAATTAGAAATGATGAAGAATACACATTGCAATAATTCCTTAGTGGAAATTCCACAGAGACATTCATGTCTAGTGGAACTATAAAGAACAATATCTGTAAAACATGCAACTGAGGTAACCATAAATATGTTTAAAATAGCAATCAATTTTTGCTGTGATATAAGATATATAGTTGTCTGATTGCATACATGAATATACAGTATAGGGTTGTGTACGTGGTTTCTCCTGTGTACCACAAGGAGTATCATTGTCACTGGAGATATCATATTATAGGGGAATGATATCTGTGACTGAAGGCACGTTGTGTCTCTCTTGAAGAGACCAGGCAGATAACCAACCGTTGTTTTTTTCATTTTTTTTCATTGCAATTTTTGGAATTAATCAAAAGTCCTTCATTTTATTGCTTCAGTAGCCATGATAGAAGACATTTTATTTTTTTTCATAATAATTATATAGACTTGTGAATTTAATTACGGTTTAATTAACCAATCGAAAAAAGCGCGCTGCGCGCGCGCGTACTGTACCGTGCACCGGTGTTGCTGAAGCGGTACCGTAGAGCCAATATGATGCACTTGCCTGACTCTGGATGTATTTACTACTGTAATTCAGGCTTGCTTGCATCCATACATAAGCATGTGTGACTGTTTCACATCATGCAGCAGCTCTCTAAACAACTTCTGATTGAACAGACAATGCAGGAACACTGCTTGCAAAGTCCATTGCTGTGTATTTCAGAAGGTATATAGAAGCATCAGCAAATGCACAATGAGAAAATGATTGTTTTCATAATACATTGGAAGTAATAGTAAGTCACATGAATGTCTATGAATAGATGACTTGGATGGTCAGCTCTAAAACACACTGGTAATTACACAACCTTTAATTAACATGGAAGCATCATAAAGGCTGTCTACAATCACTGGACTGGACTGGTGGATTTTCTGAAATTGTTGCTACCTGCCATGAATTCGAGTACTCACAGGATTAGACCTAAGCAAGACATGTACAGTGACTCAAAATTGACAGGTGAGCTGGCAGCATGGCCCCTCATACATTATGCCTGGAGCTGGCCAATAGACTTACATACCCTATAGGCAGACATACACATGCTGATATCAACGGATGTACATGTCTATAATGAACTCCTTTGATTGATGCATATATTATTGTATATATATCAGAGGCAGAGACAGGCCAAGCCCCCCTGCACCCCCAGGTTCTCTGCCTCTGTATATATATGTACTGACTGTAATATCAGTAAAATTGCACACATACAATAATAGTATTGTACAATACACAACATCATTCACCAACATAGAGTGTGTACTAGAGATGTGTAATAATTGTAGTCATGGCAACACATGGTATGCTATCTGCATGATCAGTTGATGAATAATAGGATAAGCTTGGAGGTGGCACTAAATAGAAGTTAACACTAGCACTACTACTGGGTGGCAGCTGGAGAGAGAGGGGGAGGAGGAGAGAGAGGGGGGAGAGAGGGAGGGAGAGAGGGAGGGAGGGAGGGGGAAAGAGAGAGGGAGGGAGAGAGGGAGGGGGGAGGAGGGAGGGAAATCTGCTATATATAACACTGCAGTAATAGGGTATCATTACTTACAGAATTCGTCCATGGTCTGTGTGTTTAGTAAGGCAGCTGGGAGAGGATTCCGTAGTTTGGGCCTGGAATGGAAATGTGAGTAGGTGCTTGGTCTGGAACTGGGACTGACAGACCCATCACCGTCCTTGTTCTGGAATGAGGACACAGACACAGTGTTACTGACTGATTCACATGACTGTCACATGACTCACATCTCTTTGTCTATTTACAACTGACTGGGAGCGGTTGGGACCAGCTGCAGCAGGCGAAGACAGGTTGGGGCTCCCTGGAGACCTCACTGCAGTATTGGGCGCGGTCCCACGACGACTGCTCAAACGCATACTACCACTTCGACTGTTCTTACGACTGCGAATACAGAACAGTGAGCAAAGGGTTAAGCTACACAGTGAACTGAGGGTTAATGAAGGACTCACAGTAGAGGGAGATGAGCTATTGAGTCGGCAGAACTTGAATTTAAAGTGATCCGAGATAACTGTCCATACCATCGTTCTAACTCCTCACTGGAGGGAGAGCGGAGGGAGGGGAGGGAGTGAGGGGAGGAGGAAGGGAGGAGGGAGGGAGAGGAGAGGAAGGGAGGAGGGAGGGAGGGAGGAATGAGGAAGAAGAGGAGAGAGAGGAGAGGAAGGGAGGAAGGAGGGAGGAGGGAGGGAGAGAGAGGATAGAAAGGGAGGAAGGAGGGAGGAGGGAGGGAGAGAGAGAGGAGGAGGAAGGGAGGAGGGAGGGAGAGAGAGGAGAGGAAGGGAGGAGGGAGGGAGAGAGAGGAGAGGAAGGGAGGAAGGAATATATATAATCTTCCTGACTGTGTGTCCATACCTACCTATCTTTGATTAGGAGAAGTTGTCTCTTAATATTCTGTTCCCCTCCTACACAGGGCTGCATGGCCTCCACATTGCGTTCTGTGTGTTCCTTATGGCATTTGAGGTGGCAGCCTGCAGAGAAGGGGAGGGAGGGAGAGGGAGGAGGGAGGGATGGAGGGAGGGAGGGAGGGAGGGGGGAAGTGATGTTCAGTTCAGTCACAGACCAGATCACTTACGCTGGCACTCGTAGGAACACTCTCCTTTCTTCATGATGTTGAGGGACCAAGGGAGGGTCTTACTGCACACATCACAGTTGGAGGGGGTGTGGTAGCTGATCTCAACGAACTGGTGACCACGGACAGCCTTAGGCTCCTGAGAAATGACATAACAATGACATCACTATTAATGCTACAGTAACCACCTCCCTCCCCCTCACCACCCCATGGCCTGGCTGGATGTACACTTGTTGGGCATTGTCATTGGCTGAAGAAGCTGTAGAGTCCTCAATATAGGAGAGCTACAGGAGAAAACCACAATCACTTTACTGTACTCATGAATATCATTAAGTCCACTAATTACCCTACCATTAAAATCTTTTTCAGGTCACTTTGTTTGACACGCAGTATCTCGTGTTCACCAGAGTTCAAAGTTCGTACAGTATAGATCTGACTAAATTGAAATGATGTAATTGGTCCCTGGGACTGGAGAGCCTCCTCATCCTCATATATAGCCAGCTGCTTCATTGTGAAGGACATCACCATGAACTGAGGGAGGAGGTAGTGAGGAAGATGGTAGGTTGGAAGTGATGTGTGAGGCAGATCTCCCTCCCCCCTCCCTTCCTCCCTCCCTCTCTCCCTTCCTCTCCCTGCTTCCCTCCCTCCCTCCCTCCCTCCCTCCCTTCCTCTCCCTCCCTCCCTCTCCCTCTCCCTCCCTCCCTCTCAACTGACTCACCACTTTCCTCCATCCCTGCTTCCGTGGGTTGTGTCCCTTTGGTATCTGGACCCAACAGGTCTCCCTCTCCACAACTGAGGAGACAATGACATATGAGTGACATCATACTGACACATAGTGACATCATACTGGCACATAGTGACATCACACTCATTACAGGTGTGTAACAGACACACAATACACAGCAAGTGATCTACCCATTGTCCCCTCACTACCTCCCTATATCACTGATGGTAGGTCACAATGTACACATGTAGTAGGTACACTGACTGTAGGTAACAATAGTTAATCCCGTGGGTATTCTGATCTCACTACTCGCTATGTAACCATGTACATAGGGACAATAACCATTGGTTGCGTCCTGCAGTTTTAACAATTAGGGTGTGTGAATATCTTTAACCCCCTACTCACTAGGTGCAATGTCATTCTAGGTGTGTGAATATCTTTAACCCCCTACTCACTAGGTGCGATGTCATTCTGTGAGAAGTCCGGCAGGTCCATAGTGGGCCCGTTACTGTTGATGGACATCTTGATATTGGTCAGCTGCTGCTCACTCTGTAACAACTTGACCTGGAGTTCCTGCCTCAGCTGCTGCTCCTCAGCAATTTTCTGGAGAAGAGAATAAATTAATGACATTCACGGGACAGAGGACAGTGTCCTGAACAGTGAGGTGTCCTGATTTAAGGGAGTTCTAAATTACATCATCATTACATCATCACCCACCATGGCCACGTCCTCCAGTTCGTTCTGGTACTTCTTCACCATGTTCTGGAACTTCTGGGTCTCGTGCTGCAGCTCACCACGGAGCTTCCTAATCTCTCGATCTTGTCTCCTGGAGGCCGAGGACTGCTGGCTTGACCCCCCACGGGCAGGGGACCATGAAAACATTACCTACAGGGGGTCAGGGGGTCAGGGGGCCATAATATGGAGGTAGAAGTGTCTCGTTACCTGGGCCAGTTTGTTGATAGCCTCGTTCTTCTTGACCTCCATGAACTTCAGTTCCTTCTCCAGTGCCAGTATCCTCTCCTCTAACCCAACTCCTTGTCATCCAGTTCTGGGGAGGAGGGGAGGTGAGTTAAAACAGGGTGGGATGTGTACACTCCTAATGGGAGCACACTACAGGAGGCCTCCCTCCCTCCCTCCCTCCCTCCCTCCCTCCCTCCCTCCCTCCCTCCCTCCCTCAGACTAGCAGGGTGGTTGCCCTAGATTGAAGGGTTCTTCATACACCTTTTTATGCTTATCCCTAGCCCTAATTTTAAGGGCTATTTACACTTAAAACATGATATGCCCTAGTTTGTAGAAAGGTTCAAGTTTAAATAACCCTTACAGCTGAAAGGTGCCGTCCCTCCCTCCCTCCCTCCCTCCCTCCCCCCTCCCTCCCTCCCTCCTCCCTCTCTCTCTCTCTCTCTCTCTCTCTGGGACTCACGGTGCACGGCAGCCTTCAGGTTGTCCTGTAGGATTTCGTTGTCTTGGTTCTTCTGTTCCAGTTTACGCTGAGTCAGCATCACCTGTTCCTCCAGCTGGAGTTAGAGGTGAGCAGTCACATAACATGTAAATAGTATCACATGACTATCAACATGACCATCACATGACTATCAACATGACCATCACATGACCATCACATGACCATTTGTCCACTTACCCGAGCAAACTTGGACATGCGTTCAGTGACCTCAGACTTGTGTCTGACGAGGATCTCCTGAATGTCCAGTTCAATCATCTTCTTCTCTCTCTCAAAGTCAGCCACTTTAGCCTCCGCTATGGACTTGTCCAGGCTGGACTTCTCCAGCTTGTTCTGTAGGAACTCCACTTCTGATGATAGGTGGGCCCTGGAATGGGGGAATGACAGTGAGGAGGAGCCGGTATGGGAATGGAATGACAGTGAGGAGGAGCCGGTATGGGAATGGAATGACAGTGAGGAGCCGGTATGGGAATGGAATGACAGTGAGGAGCCGGTATGGGAATGGAATGTGTACATTTCTCTCTCTGTGGCTGTGTCCTTCCTAGTCAGCTCAGCAGCTTTTTTTTTTTAAGGAATGAAAGGAACCCAACCCAGTAACTCCACCCCTCCCCCCCATATAAAATAAATACAAAACATAGGACACCGGATGACCCCCTTTGAGAACTAGGAAGGTGGGTTAAAGATCTTTAGTGCCATGTACATAACATTGACATGGACATGAATGTGAAGGAAGAACATGTCAAAATGGCAAACTTACAGCAAAAGAAGTACTACTTGATGTCAGTAGTAATAGCTCCACAATCAGTCAAGTCTCACCAATATGAACACCACTGGGAAGTAGTCCATTGGGAATGATGATACTAACACCAGCCCAGTTTGGAGTTTGCAGTTTCTCAGCAGTCCCACTCAGTGTATTCAACATGGGGGTGGGGTTGGCGTAAAACAGAGACATCCTATTGGCCACGTCATCAGGTAGCTCCACCCCATCAGTGGAGGGCTGACTGGCTGCACTAACCTCCTCCTGTGAGAGAAGAGAGGGGATAGAGGGAAGAGAGAGAGAGAGAGAGAGAGAGAGAGAGAGAGAGAGAGAGAGAGGGAGAGAGGGGGAGAGACAATGGAGTGAGGGAGGGGAGGGAAAGAGGGGGAGAGAGGGGGAGAGACAATGGAGTGAGGGAGGGGAGGGAGAGAGGGGGAGAGAGGATGGAGAGAGGGATGGGATGTGAGGGAGAATAAAGTGAGAGTAATAAAATCAGTAATTGTTGGTAAGTTAGTTGGTATGGTAGGTCAGTGGCGTGGACAAGATTTAAAGGAAGGGGGTGCAGAGCGGCTTCGGAAATTTTTGCAGGAAGCCACACCTCTTTATTATGTAACTTCCTGCGGCTCACACGTGACAATATTATACATCAGTTCGCTTGCAAATTTCAAGCTAAATCTGGAGATAAACAAGGTGCTTCGAGTCTGTTGAATATTCAGGTAAGATGTAAAATTGATGTACAGTAGCCTAGGCCTATAGCCTCAGGCATAAAGGGGGTGCTCGAGCACCCAAAGCACCCCCCTCCTGTCTACGCCACTGTAGGTGGCAGTAGTAGACAATCTCTCATTATTCCATATGAAGCACACTCACTCATTATTCATACTAGGGGTGGTCTTGTTATTCTCGTTCTGTTGAGTGTCCTGCAGTAGTAACTGAAGTCATTTTGAATGGCAGGATTAGTCATCTGGGGAAGGAGGAGGGAGGGGAGGATTATCCCAAATGATGATTTTTTATTTGTGCAGTTTCAACATTTCATCATTTTGCCACACAACCACACATGCACAATGCTTACATCTGTAGTTGTATACCTTGTAACTGCCACAACATCCGTCTCTGTCATGATCTCCAGTGGCGTAGCCAGGTTTTAGAGAGTGGGGTGGCTCAGCGGCGGAAAGGGTAATTAGAAGCGCGCGCCGAACATTTTTAGTCACGCCCTCATTTTGATTACATTTGACCATGATCGCGAGATTCTGAATTTCCGTAGCTCCAGCAGTAGCTACACGTACACAGAATGCTGTACCGAGTGACACGTTCGTCCGAACCCACTATATAGATTCTAACGATTCATTTAACCTTTTAAGCTTCGGCGTCTCGTCTGTATGCAGTTGCAGCGAAACGATCGCGAGCATGTAAAGTGAGTAACTATCATGCTTGTCAGGCCAAGCGATGAATGAATATGCATCCACATGCACGCGTGGTAGTTGTGCTTTGAACTACATGTACATAAACGCCAATGTTTGTTATTGTACGCGCGAGCCGTGTTGCGAATCTACTCTAAGCCGAAGGTGCGTCATAAATACATAGAGTAAAGTACCGATTTTCGTCGCGCACCCGTATTCGGCACATTCTGCAGGGCTGTACCTCACGCACATTAGAGCTCAGTCCAACCTGATAGCATCCACATATAGACACCCACGGGTGCTTGCAGCGGATACAGTTTGAAGATCGCAAGTCGTTCACTGCATGCACGGCGCGTTCATGAAAAAAGCTGCCGATTAGCTCGATATTCGTCACCCCGAAATCTTTCACCGTCTTTAACTGTTCAACAAACTGTGACTAAACCTCTGCAATTCCAAACAAAACACACTGCGGGGCTCTGGCTTTTGGCATGCCTAAACAGTCTGGAAACCTAGCCCCACCCCGATGAACCGTTGTATCAATTTGCTGAGTCAGCAGAACACGTGTTACGTTATTAATTAATTAGCAATAGTATTGTACACATTGTTTCTTCCAGTCTCACAGTATTACAAAACATCAGTAAACCAAGTAGCTACCATACTATAAAAATGATCCTGATACTTGTTCCTTGTATGCTTCTACAATGTAACCTTGGCATGCTGCATTCATTAGATATGAGTGCCTGCAAAGAAAAGTACGTATTGTAGTCAATGAGGTACCACACAATACACTGCAAGTGTATTTGATCAGCTTATGGAGTTTACAAACTCACTTGATCGTGTTGTGGGGCCTCTAGATCTCATTCCCCTCTGGATGCTCTTATCCCAGAATAATGGCTTAGCGTCTGCAAATGCGCACATTAAGTAACAATAAATAGGAATCCACTGTTATATTAGTCTCACCTGACAGGGTTCTTGTGCCCTTTGTAGCCCCCTGAATACCAGACTGACCCTTCCCTCGACCCTTAGACTTGGGCGGTTGATCCAGTGAGCTCTCATCATCTGTGTTTAACATTTTATAATCAAATAGTACAAGTACATGTAGTCACTGCTATATTAGTCTCACCTGACAGGGTCCTTGTGCCCTTTGTAGCCTCCTGGACACCAGACTGACCCTTCCCTCGACCCTTAGACTTGGGCAGTGAGCTCTGATCATCTGCGTTTAACATTACAAGTACATGTAGTCACTGCTAAATTAGTCTCACCTGACAGGGTCCTTGTGCCCTTTGTAGCCCCCTGAATACCAGACTGACCCTTCCCTCGACCCTTAGACTTGGGCAGTGAGCTCTGATCATCTGTGTTTAACATTAATCAAATAGTACAAGTACATGTAGTCACTGCTAAATTAGTCTCACTTGACAGGGTCCTTGTGCCCTTTTTAGCCTCCCGGACACCAGACTGACCCTTCCCTCGACCCTTAGACTTGGGCAGTGAGCTCTCATCATCTGTGTTTAACATTAATCAAATAGTACAAGTACATGTAGTCACTGCTATATTAGTCTCACCTGACAGGGTCCTTGTGGCCTCTGTAGCTTCCTGGACGCCACACTGACCCTTTCCTTGACCCTTAGACTTGGGCGGTTGATCCAGTGAGCTCTCATCATCTGTGTTTAACACTAGGAGAATGCAGAGCATTGTGGGGTGAACGGAAGAGGCAAGGCCGGCTACGTTTGTGCGTTGCGTGGAGACGCATGTGCACTGGTGCTTGGCTTGGTTGGTTGATGAGCGGAAGAGGCAAGGCCGGCTACATTTGCGTGTTGCGCGGGAACGCATGCGCACTGGTGCGGTCGGTTGATGACATATATATATATATATATATATATATACAAACAAAATCGCCATTGAGTTCACTAGTAAGGGCTCGCTGCGCTCACCCAATTAATCAAATAGTACAAGTACATGTAGTCACTGTTATATTAGTCTCACCTGACAGGGTTCTTGTGCCCTTTGTAGCCCCCTGAATACCAGACTGACCCTTCCCTCGACCCTTAGACTTGGGCGGTTGATCCAGTGAGCTCTCATCATCTGTGTTTAACATTTTATAATCAAATAGTACAAGTACATGTAGTCACTGCTATATTAGTCTCACCTGACAGGGTCCTTGTGCCCTTTGTAGCCTCCTGGACACCAGACTGACCCTTCCCTCGACCCTTAGACTTGGGCAGTGAGCTCTGATCATCTGCGTTTAACATTACAAGTACATGTAGTCACTGCTAAATTAGTCTCACCTGACAGGGTCCTTGTGCCCTTTGTAGCCCCCTGAATACCAGACTGACCCTTCCCTCGACCCTTAGACTTGGGCAGTGAGCTCTGATCATCTGTGTTTAACATTAATCAAATAGTACAAGTACATGTAGTCACTGCTAAATTAGTCTCACTTGACAGGGTCCTTGTGCCCTTTTTAGCCTCCCGGACACCAGACTGACCCTTCCCTCGACCCTTAGACTTGGGCAGTGAGCTCTCATCATCTGTGTTTAACATTAATCAAATAGTACAAGTACATGTAGTCACTGCTATATTAGTCTCACCTGACAGGGTCCTTGTGGCCTCTGTAGCTTCCTGGACGCCACACTGACCCTTTCCTTGACCCTTAGACTTGGGCGGTTGATCCAGTGAGCTCTCATCATCTGTGTTTAACACTAGGAGAATGCAGAGCATTGTGGGGTGAACGGAAGAGGCAAGGCCGGCTACGTTTGTGCGTTGCGTGGAGACGCATGTGCACTGGTGCTTGGCTTGGTTGGTTGATGAGCGGAAGAGGCAAGGCCGGCTACATTTGCGTGTTGCGCGGGAACGCATGCGCACTGGTGCGGTCGGTTGATGACATATATATATATATATATATACAAACAAAATCGCCATTGAGTTCACTAGTAAGGGCTCGCTGCGCTCACCCAATTAATCAAATAGTACAAGTACATGTAGTCACTGTTATATTAGTCTCACCTGACAGGGTCCTTGTGCCCTTTGTAGCCTCCTGGACACCAGACTGACCCTTCCCTCGACCCTTAGACTTGGGCGGTTGATCCAGTGAGCTCTCATCATCTGTGTTTAACATTATCTAATATGTAGTCACTGCTATATTAGTATCACCTGACAGAGCTACAAACAAAATCGCCATTGAGTTCACTAGTAAGGGCTCGCTGCGCTCACCCAATTAATCAAATAGTACAAGTACATGTAGTCACTGTTATATTAGTCTCACCTGACAGGGTCCTTGTGCCCTTTGTAGCCTCCTGGACGCCAGACTGACCCTTCCCTCGACACTTAGACCTGGGCAGTTGATCCAGTGAGCTCTCATCATCTGTGTTTAACATTAATCAAATAGTACAAGTACATGTAGTCACTGCTTTATTAGTCTCACCTGACAGGGTCCTTGTGCCCTTTTTAGCCTCCTGGACACCAGACTGACCCTTCCCTCGACCCTTAGACTTGGGCAGTGAGCTCTCATCATCTGTGTTTAACATTAATCAAATAGTACGTAGTCACTGCTAGACTTGGGCAGTGAGCTCTGATCATCTGCGTTTAACATTACAAGTACATGTAGTCACTGCTAAATTAGTCTCACCTGACAGGGTCCTTGTGCCCTTTGTAGCCCCCTGAATACCAGACTGACCCTTCCCTCGACCCTTAGACTTGGGCGGTTGATCCAGTGAGCTCTCATCATCTGTGTTTACTGGACCCTTAGACTTGGGCAGTGAGCTCTCATCATCTGTGTTTAACATTAATCAAATAGTACAAGTATATGTAGTCACTGCTAGACTTGGGCAGTGAGCTCTGATCATCTGTGTTTAACATTAATCAAATAGTACAAGTACATGTAGTCACTGCTTTATTAGTCTCACCTGACAGGGTCCTTGTGCCCTTTTTAGCCTCCTGGACACCAGACTGACCCTTCCCTCGACCCTTAGACTTGGGCAGTGAGCTCTCATCATCTGTGTTTAACATTAATCAAATAGTATAAGTATATGTAGTCACTGCTAAATTAGTCTCACCTGACAGGGTACTTGTGCCCTTTTTAGCCTCCTGGACACCAGACTGACCCTTCCCTCGACCCTTAGACTTGGGCAGTGAGCTCTGATCATCTGTGTTTAACATTAATCAAATAGTACAAGTACATGTAGTCACTGCTAAATTAGTCTCACCTGACAGGGTCCTTGTGCCCTTTTTAGCCTCCTGGACACCAGACTGACCCTTCCTTCGACCCTTAGACTTGGGCGGTTGATCCAGTGAGCTCTCATCATCTGTGTTTAACATTAATCAAATAGTACAAGTACATGTAGTCACTGCTATATTAGTCTCACCTGACAGGGTCCTTGTGGCCTCTGTAGCTTCCTGGACGCCACACTGACCCTTTCCTCGACACTTAGACTTGGGCAGTTGATCCATTGAGCTCTCATCATCTGTATTTAACAGGAACACGCTAATAGTACAAGTATATGTAGTCACTGCTAAATTAATCTCACCTGACAGGGTCCTTATGCCCTTTGTAGCATTCGACTTGGACAGTTGATTGAGTGAGCTCTTATCACCTGTGCACAGGTATCCATGCATTTACAGTTGTTCATGTATGTACACATATGTGAGTCCTCACGTATGTGTACATACATGAATATACAGGAAACTCACAGGAGTAGCAAAGCCATGGGAGATTTTCATTTAAGAGAACTTCGTTCGGAATATGAACACATACTGGATGGAACCACTCTTGGCAATGATTACACTGTACCATTAAACCATATTCTGGACCTCGGCAAACACAGAAGAGCTTGAATGACACAGACTTTATGATGCGCTTCATTTTGGCAATGTTCTTTCTTGGAACTTTAGGAAACGGAGTAATCACTTCTTCTTCAAAGCATGAAAGAAGGTGGTCTCTCATTTGATCTTGGTTCACTATCTGTGTGAAAGGGTCAATGCCACAACACAGGTCAAATGCCATTGATATTGCAAATAATCCACAATCGTCTCCACCATATTGCTTTTGCACACCAATGACATGAATCACAATTTTAGGCTTTAAGGACTTCAAAATACAAGAGGCTTGTCTGCTTATACTGCCATGTTCAACCTCAGTAGGAACTGTATGCATCGAGTCAAAAAGCTCAATGGATTCGTCTGAGAATTTATTCGAAAGACACGCCCAATGTCCATGCTTAATGAAAATGATTTGGACAAACTTTTCAGGGTTACTATTCCAAACTTGCTTTTCTGACAGATGATGTGTATCTTGTAAACCATTCTGATGAGGAAATGCTTTTTGCAAAAGCTTGTTTGCAGCCTGAATATGATTGGCTGTCAGCCATTGCCCGCGCTGCTGAAGAACATTTTTATCGGCCATCGTCAGCCCAAGGCCATGGACCCATTCACACAAAGTAGGGTCATTACGATCTAAAGGAGTGAGTATAGAGTATACATTAATCAACTATCAGCTTCTTTTACAGTGGACATGTATACATGTGTACATGTACTAAGTTGAGACTGCAATATAAGTCACACTACACACCTGAGTCGCCATCACTGAGAGGAGCATGCACTCTAGATGTAGCTGTGCCTGCATGAATATGGATTTACATACTAAGTAACACACCTACATACATGTACATAGCTTATAACACTCACCTGGCTGGGTGTCAGCAACATTCTTAGTGGTATCTGACATCTTATCCTCTGTGTGAGGGAGCACAAAATTACATAGAAAGATACATGTATGTGTTCAATTTGTGATGGTGAAACAAATTTGTTGCATTGTGGCAGCCTCTGTAAGCATGATAACAAAGTAATACCTGGGCTCGTCCCAAGGGCCCTCATTTCCTTCTTGTTCCTACTAGGTCGTACAGGGGTCTCCATCTCTGTATAATTATGAATGCATGTTTGAATACATGGGCCAATCTAAACACTGTACAATGCACCTGACTGAGTAACTTGTTCACTTCTTAAGTTTGTACTGATGTTTATTGCTGGGTTTGAAGAGTCTGTCAGTCCTACAAATACACGTAATTACTTGGTATCCATAGTGCATGTACAACACAATTTTACCTGAGTTGTTAACTTCTGACACAGTAATTGGCTCCTTGCACTCAAAGCAGGCTTTCATTCTTCTTGAGCAGTCTATTATTATAACATCGTGTTGTTCAATATTCTTATGCACATAATATACATACCAGAACAAAAGAGATGGCCACAAGGCTGAACAGCACACACAGGTCCGGACACATCGCACATCAGACAAACGGTTCCAAAGCTTTTTATTGGCTTCTAATAAAATTTATATGCACCATAATTTATGCATGAAGGTACCAGATAATCCACCTAGTACCTTGCAAGTTGGGCATTTTTTAGCACGTTGGGCACAGTCTTTGCAGAGGACAGAGTGACCACATGGCTTGAAGGTGACGACAGAAACACAGCCACAGACATAGCAGTTTGCTGGGGCTACACATAAGTGTTATGACTATTAGTGAACATATGAAGGGTTTCTTTTAGGGGGACAGCATTTGCCCCCCCCCCCCCCCTTAAGTCACTCATATTAAATAGCAACATTTTACAACAATATATTTCTTCATATACAGCCACATTAATTTTGCTGTTCGCCCCCCCCCCCCCCCTTCTGAAATAAACCCTGGCATATATGTACCTTTAGAATTTTCCTTCGGTCTGAAATCAGCACTAGTAAGGATTTTGGCAGGTGCAGGGACACGTTTTGACTTTATCACAGGTGTTTTCATTTCCACAATACCAGCTAAAGCATTTGGCCGCTTCGATACTGCAGGCACTTCAATATCTGGAGCAGGTATATCACACGATCCAAACATTTCATCTTCTGGACAACGTTTGAAAGGAGTGAATGTGGCACAAGGTGTTATAGTACTTTGTTCAGTCCTACTAGATGGGTCAGTCGGGAGTTTGATAGCCTCTCGGTCTACAGGGTAGATTCCAGTGGTTTGAAATCCTGCTATAATGTTCATTGTAGTCATAGATTCAATCCAAGCCTTACTGAACAATTGGCAAAAATTGAAATCATTCACAACCTTTCCGGGGTGGGAGACTTGGAAGTCATGGCAAACCCTGCGCCAGTGCTGTTTGAAAGGCCCAAATACACCCTTATCGAGAGGTTGGGTTAGGTGGGTAGTATTGGGTGGCAGAGCTAATATAATAACACCACTTTCAATGGCAGCTTTAATCGTGTCTGGATGGTAGTGGGATGAATGGCCGTCAAGTAGAAGGAGGAGTGGACGGCTTGCTGGGGCATATCGTAGGAACTGCTTCTTAAACCAGTTGTGGAAAAGGAGGCTGTTCATCCATCCCTTTTCCGAGAACCCATATTGGGTACCTGGAATTTCACCATTAGCCATTTCTGGGTACATTGATTTTCGCTTCCAGATTATCATTGGTGGAATTGTCTGGCCACAAGCACTTACACATGCTACAACAGTTACCTGAGATTTCAATCCACTACTGACTGAAAATGGATTTTTCTCTCCACGACAATGGATGGTCTTCAATGGCTTAGGATCTATCGGAAAGCCTGATTCATCCATGTTAAAGATAAGAGCTGGATGATCTACCAAACCTGTTTCGTTCAGGGTCTTCTCCAGGGTGTCGAAATAGTGATCAATGCACTCTCTTGATGAAGCTCTTGCCCTAGCGAAGGACAGGGTTGCAGGGGTTCTCAGGTGCACTTCAGGATGCCGGCATACAAACTTATTCCACCATCCAGTACTGGGGGCTTTGTCAATCCCACGATGAGCCAACATGCTGCCCACAATGCCCAGCACTTCCTTTCTGGTCCTAGGGTATCCCATGTTTGCAGAGTCAAACAAAAATTCAACCAGGTCTAGCTCCTCACAGGTGGAGAGCATTGTTTGAGCCCCGGATCGTGCACCAGGGTAAACTTTCCCAAGCTTGTGATCATTCAGTGTAGTTCGGGGTACACCAAAAAGACACGATGCTTTGGCCACTGTCATCCCCTGCTCCTGCACAGCATTCAATGCCTCTCTCATATTCAGCTCTGACCAGCTCCGATACTTTAGAGGCCTGTTGGCAGTTGCGGCATGTGTAACAGGGGATTCCTTGGATTCTGTACACTGCCTAAATATCCTGTCTTTTAATGGACTGAAATGCTTCAGGCCTGGAATCACGCAGCTCCTATAAACCAAAAGCTAAAATGAACCCAGTACACACAGGCCAAGAGAAAAGAACTTACCGTTGCTTACTCACAGATGTCATACCATCAATGTACTGGGACATGGCTAGCCACCTCGACTATTTGAAAATAAAGTTAATGATAGTTTTCTGTCACGTGCACAAGTTAACTGCCTATTTACTAAGCCCATCATCAAAGCCCATTTCATGCTGGTAAGTTTGCAACGCCAATTTTCGCCAAGTTTACCTTGATTCCTCGAAGTCAGCAGCACAACAGTTAATAGCCACACGTGAACTGACGATGACCTTTGCACCCTGCTGACTCAGCAACTTGATACAACGGTTCATCGGGGTGGGGCTAGGTTTCCAGACTGTTTAGGCATGCCAAAAGCCAGAGCCCCGCAGTGTGTTTTGTTTGGAATTGCAGAGGTCTAGTCACAGTTTGTTGAACAGTTAAAGACGGTGAAAGATTTCGGGGTGACGAATATCGAGCTAATCGGCAGCTTTTTTCATGAACGCGCCGTGCATGCAGTGAACGACTTGCGATCTTCAAACTGTATCCGCTGCAAGCACTCATGGGTGTCTATATGTGGATGCTATCAGGTTGGACTGAGCTCTAATGTGCGTGAGGTACAGCCCTGCAGAATGTGCCGAATACGGGTGCGCGACGAAAATCGGTACTTTACTCTATACTACCAACTTTCTGGGACTCAGTATGCTGTAGGTTTTATCACTGCTAGTGCGCAACTGAAAGGGGGGTGCTCGAGCCCCCTCTGCCCCCCCCCCCCTGGCTACGCCGCTGATCTCTGATGCACTCTGCGCGCGTGTTTCCAACCACTTCCCCGGCAGCTGCAGAAGTGAGCCACTTGCAGATTGTAATTAGATGACATCACTTCCTTTCATTGCACCGTGCAAGGGTGGGGCTAAAATAGCTCCCACTAAAGATGGCAGGTCGATTTCTTGACGCCCATCCTGGCCTCAGGCCGTATGTCTTGTCCAACATTCAGCTAACAGGTACTGTAATAGGAGGCGGGGCCTACGGCAGCGTCGAGGAGGTCACCGTACCGCTCTGTGGAGCTGCCAAGAGAGTCCACGACCTTTTGGTGAACAGTTCCAAAATCTCCACTCAATTCGCGGAAGAACTGCAACTGATGACCACCCTCCACCATCCCAATATCGTCCAGTTTCTGGGAGTCTACTTCTTCCCCGGCTCGCAGCTGCCCGCTCTCGTCATGGAACGGCTGCTCACTAGCCTTCACGATTTACTAGACCCTGAAACAGACGACGCCCAGCCTCCTCCCGCCGAGCCTACACCTCTGTCGTTCTTCAAGCTAGGCCTAAAGTGTTCTGTGCTGCACAACGTGGCCAGCGGCCTGGCCTACCTCCACGGGCGAACGCCGCCCATCATCCATCGCGATTTGTCTGCCAAAAACGTGTTGTTGACGTCCCAGCTAGTAGGCAAGCTAGCTGACCTGGGCGTGGCTCGTATCGTCCCTCACATGAGAGTTGCAGCCACCATGACCAAGGCACCTGGTGCCTCCGTCTACATGCCTCCAGAGGCCATTGCACCTGCTGAATCTAATGATGAGAAGTCCAAATATGATGCCAGTATTGATGTGTTCTCACTTGGAGTTGTCACCATTTTCACAGTGGGTGAAACCTTCCCCTGTGATCCTCTTGCAGCTACGTATTTCAATGAAGAAACAGGGATTGTAATTGCTCGTACTGAACTGCAGCGACGTGGTAGGTACATGCAAAATGTCAACACCCAACTCCGTGCTTGTGGCCAGCTCCGTGGGGACCACCCTCTCATTCGACTGATCCAGCAATGTCTCCATAACAGTGCTCGTAAGCGTCCCGATATTAGTGAGGTACTGGGTCTGTTAGAAGAGGCCAGAGCTGGTATTAGAGATGAGGAGAGTGAGAGGAACAGAGTGGAACTGGTACGAGCTCTTCAGAACCAGCCCAGGAACCAGGTGAGGGACTGGGTATACACCATACAGTACTGCCGATACCTCCCTCCTTCCTGCACCATTACTGTCATCACTTTCTCATATCTTGTTCAGAATGTGGTGCAAGTGATTGATGACCTGGTGACAGAGAATGCTGATTTACAGCAACAGCTAACGATGAAGGAAGCTGAGCTGACTAGGGCAGAGGAGACGGTCAGGAGAGAGCAGCAGCAGGTGAGACAAGTGGTACATATACCTGTAGGTACATGTAAGGGGACCCCCCTGGGATTTCCCCATTATGTAGCGGTAGATGTAGTGTACTGTAGTTAGGACTTCTCTCTCTTTCCCTGTACAGGAGGTTGGTGAGCTACAGCAACAGCTGCAATCAAGTACACAACAGCTTCAATCCAGTGAGAGAGAGAAGGAGATGTACAGACAACAGCTGATGAGGAAGGAGGCTGAGCTGACTAGGGCAGAGGAGACCATCAGGAGAGAACAGCAGCAGATTCAGGAGATGCGACAACAGGTGAGTGACTGTGTAGTTACATGTAGTGTATGTGTTGTGACTAGAGGTCCTCCTGACTGCAGGAGGCTATAGTACAGGCCAAGGACAGGGAGCTAGCTCAGGCACAGCAGCAACTGAGACAACTGAGACAACAGGTAATCTTCATCACTTAATTAGTGTTATGTGAGACAAGATCTGCCATTGGTATATTGACTATGTCACTGTGTACAGGAGCAGTCCAGCAGGAGGGAGATTGGGGATCTGCAGAGGCAGCTGCAATCCAGTGAGGCTCTAGTGGCTGACTTCCAGAAGACTCTCCAGCAGAGAGACTCCGAGCTGCAGACACTGAGGGCAAAGGTCAGCATTCCTAGTCATGAATCAGTAACTGGTTTTCCCAGTGTATTAATAATGCTAGCTGTACTAGTGATATGACTGGTACTATCTCCTCCATTCCCAGACACAGAGTCCTGTACTGCCACCTCCCCACACCAGGAAACTCCACACTAGCTCTACCTCTCAATCAACACAACAGGTACAGCTGATATTGAGAGACAGTCTCAGAAAATGTGAAATTGTGTGTACTTGTTGTCTCCATTCCAGTCCACTCCACAAGCTGCCAGACCTGTAGCTGTACCCCATTCCATACCTCCCTCCAAACAGGGAAAGGTAACTTCTCTCCCTCTCTCCATACATTATATCTAACCCCATTCAATAGCCACATCCTATTTAGTCTAATGTGGCTATAGACACTCTCAGACGTCACCTACTATACCCGGCCAGTCACATGACTAATATTTAATGTTGATTGGGTCAGAAAAACCTGCCATATTTCCTACTGTGCAGTATATTGAGGTCTAGTGTGTGTACATTCCCTGACAATATCTACATGTTGAACTAGACATGTACATGTAGCATGTGTACTTGTACATAGCCATCCTAAATCCTGCTGGGGTCATTAAATCTCCCATTACTAGTGTACATGTGGTCCAGATATGACAATACACATTACATCATGATGTACATTACATGTCATGTGATCTCCCCTCAGCTCACTGTGCAGTGCCATAAAAAGAAGACAGCACCATGTAGAATGGAGAGAGGATCTGCAACGACTGATGATCAATTTGCATATTTCATACCACATGACTCCAACTCAGTTTATATATATCAACTGAGTACAGAGAAATGGGAGGAGCTTCGTTCATCTCCATATCGTAACTCTGGACTAGTCATCATTGATGGGGAACTGACTGCTGTGGGGGGATATCCTCGTACTAACAAACTATTTACATTACGACAGGGCCAACGGGTTGAGCACTACCCCCCAATGAACACTGCACGTTCCATGACTGCTGTAGTTAGTACATCAAATGGCAAGTATATAGTAGTGATTGGGGGGAGTGTTGGTCGTCGTTGGACTGCTACAGTTGAACTATTTCATGTGAGGAGTAGAAGATGGTATGAACTAACCAACTTACCACAGGCTCTCACCCAACCTTCAGCCACAATATGTGACAATCAATTATATATAATAGGAGATGATGGTACTGGCTACTCATGCTCCCTTCAAGCTCTACTATCTAGTGACCAGCCAATCACATCACAGTCAATATCGAATATCCTTACATGGACACCACTACCTCAGTTACCAGTGGAGATGTCAACAGCTGCTACTCTCTGTGGACAGCTAGTGACAGTTGGTGGGAGGCGAGGTGTGTCACCAGTCAACTCCATTCACCAGCTACTAGATGGACAGTGGGTGGAGATTGGCTCTATGTCTAGTGGTAGGAGTATGTGTTTAGTAGTCACTCCATCACCAGACAAGATGATGATAGTTGGTGGACATGGAGGAGAATACCAGGCATTAGTCAGTGTTGAAGAATGTGTTGTTATGTAGTTATGTACATGAATATATACATGACATTGTGTAAGATATTCTTTATTTTGTATATAATTTATTAGATTGGACCACTCTACAATTTCATCATCTTACACAAGTACACATACACAATACTTACATGTACATTTACTACAGCGGCTCATCCATTGGCCCAGATGTGTACCCGGATTAGCTGCCTCGTGTTAATGTGCTCAGCAATTATTGAATGAACATATCTAGTCCTTACACACATCATCTGTTGGTGATAATGTCCTGTAATCTGACAATGTTCTGGGCCTGCAGTAGGAGTGGCTTGTCTATCATCTGACCGCAGTACACAAATGCTCCCTGCACAACAGAGAAAGGAGAGAACCCCTCTAATTTGGACTCTAATTATGCCTCAATAAACAGGACACTCTTTTCCTATACCTTTCAACCTCCAAAATCAGGACACCTGACTAGTCAGGACACATGTTCTGAGGTGTGTCCTAATTAGAGAGGTTCCACTGTACACCGACCTTACCTGTCTCCTGGTGATGGTGGAAGGCCTCAATGAGACCTCTGGCCCAGTCCACCATCTGTTGAGAAGGAGAGAATGCCTCTTGGACCACACCCATTTGGGTGGGGTGAATCACCTTGACAACCAGAGCAGATAAACATCAGTACCCGCACCAGGACACACACACAATGGTGTTCTAATTAAAAGGTCTCCATTCCATACCTGTTTCCCCATGTACCCCATTCTGGCTGCAGCCTCAGCCTGGACCTTGAGCGTCTCCAGATCTGAAACAACACAACACATAGTATACAGCAATCCATGACAGTGGTACATAACCCATTATCTACAGTATGTCAATGTAGTATGTAGCGTGGATACATGTAACTGGTAGCATGATATCATTCAATATAAGCATGCCTTGCCCTAACCCTAGTCGTAGCCCTACCTGGAGAAGGCACAGGAGCCACTCATCCATCCATCCGGGCCCACTAGTATCCAGGCTACACGCTTACATTAATGCAATACCAACCTGGTTACATGAAGATAAACCTGTGGATAGATCGCTTGTTAGTGTCAAGTTAGACACCGAGTCAAGGGAAGAAAGCCGAGGGGCAGATGTAGCATCCCGAGCATAGTGAAGCTTTCTAAATCACGTAGTTCCCGACGACGAGTGCGCGTCTAACTACTTTAGACTACAGCAGAGAAACTAATTGGACAATGACCCTTCAAACTGCTAGCAAAAAGCGTGCCAATAGATCCCAGTACTAGGGGCCAGCGGCCAACTATAGATCCCACTAACGAGGTTACTACAAAAATAGATCCCACATTTCTCGCAACGTTACTGTAGTGTAAGGTTTGTGTGACTGCTCTGGGTAGGCTAGCTAGCTAGGGCTGGGGGCTAGGGATGGTCGTAGAGAGGAGTGTGTTGATGTTTACATGTTTATGTAATACTGTTTACCTTTGAAATTGGTATCTACCATGTCAATAGGCTCCACCCCCCAGGCTCTGGCCTGGGTCACCACCAGCTGCCTGGCATACGTCACCTCTGAGGCATCTGTAGTCCTAACACCTCCTGTACAGAGACAGGGTACAGGTAGTGTGGAATGATTGATTAGGAGACTAAAGAAATCGTCCTGATTAGTAGGGTGTCCTGATTAGTGAGGTGTCCTGATTAGTAGGGTGTCCTGATTAGTGAGGTGTCCTGATAAAACATATTCTCACATACAGTACATGTATATATATGAAAACCTTATTTTCAAGTTGAGGCATAAATTTAAGAAGATGGTACCACCTCATACAAAAGTTTCCTACACTTTTGCAGCTGTGCCGGAACAATGCTTCCTGCACATGTAGGAAGAATTCCTGCCGTTTTTAATGCAACTTCTTTTTTCCTACACGTGCAGGAACCATGTTTCTGGCACATTTGAAAGTGTGGGCCATTTTTCTATTTAGAGGTGGCACAACTTGAAAAAGTATTTTCTCATTTAAATGAGAATGTTATTAGTGAGGCGTCCTGATTTTAGGGGTTGAAGTGTACACAAATATGGCATTTGGGACAGCAAAAGGTGTCTGTTTATTGAGGTGTCCTCACTTCAGGGAGTCCTGATTAACACTCTTAGTATTTAACTAGCCAAGGGAGAGGGAGGGGCACTGACCAAACACATTGATAGATCTGGGGTTCCATGATTTTCACGGAGGGGGGGGCAAGTGGCCAAAACACCCCCAACTGTAATGTATATATACATGTACCTAATCTTGCTAGGAAGTCGTCTGATCCAAACACTACTGCACACAGTCTGAGGTGTCTGGCCTGCTGACTGGCGTAGTGACATATGGTGGGGAGGTTCTGGAGACCAGCCGGACTCTCCACAATGATGTAGAGGGGGAGGGGCAAGGGGGAGGGGCCTCGATGGTAGGAGAGACACAGGTCAAACTGTATGGAGAATAGGCAGAGTCCTGATCGGTGGTGCCCTGATTAATAAGGTGACCTGATTAGCAAAGTTTCATTATTTTTTTGTAGTATAAGGTCACATTATCCATGTATTCATGATGTATGGACTAAGTATTGCTTGTATGTGTGTGGATGTATTCGTAAAGTTCTCAGGGTTTAATCCAGGGGGGGGGCGAAGTGGGGCAAATGCTCCCCGAGGATTTCAGTCACCTCCCCCCCCAAGCATATGCCATCACCAATCCCTCTAGCCATAAAGATCTTTAACCAAGGTAATTAGAACTCTCAAATGAGGACACTTAGTGCCTCCAATGTCTGCCTCTGATCAATGTTCACATGTATGGTGTAGATTATCTGCACATACGTACATGTACATAACTTTACTTGTGTACATGTACCTCTGATTATGGTTGACTTTGTACACATACAGTACATGTACGTGTAAATCCCTCTTCTGCCCTGCCAAATGTGCCCCACCCCCCCAAGATTCTACAATTATTATTTTGCCCCCTGAAGGACATATGCTACATTAAACACTGGTTCTATAGTGTATGTGCAACGAGTGATATTTGTTCATATGACTGTATGTGATGATGTATATTGTGTGAGTTGGGAGATGTAGAGACTCGGTGGAGCTGATCCGTTGTTACAGCTGGTCGAGGCATAACAATACAATATTAGGAGTTGAAAAGTATGAATGACATTTTGGGATAGGGAAAAGCAACCAATGTACCTCCTCAATTTTAGAGTTTCCCCCGAAAATATTTCTAGAAAAATCCCCATTTTAGAATTGGTGCCACCACTTATACGGGGAGTTTTGACAGTGTAAACACAGGCATCTCGATGCTGGTTGTTTCCCGTACTCATGCAGGAATGTTCCTGTGATAATTATCCTCATCATGACCTTTGGCACCCAACACATGTCTTACCTCCTGTATGTGTTCCACTGAGTCAACCTTTGGGAGCATCATGGAATCAGGTGACACCATGTGATCGTCACATGACCTGAACACCCCGGAGAGGTCAAGATGCATCAGTCCACTCTCGACTCCGTTCACCCGCACCACGTACTCACTGTGGGTTGACAAGCTGTCCCCACGGCGACAGGTTGCTATGGCAGCTCCAATAGCCTCTCATGCCTTCACCTACTTAAAAATATTTCAAACACCTACCACAGCACACAATAGAGGAGCCCCC
Source organism: Theonella swinhoei (assembly GCA_963970385.1). Taxonomy (NCBI): domain Eukaryota; kingdom Metazoa; phylum Porifera; class Demospongiae; order Tetractinellida; family Theonellidae; genus Theonella; species Theonella swinhoei. The sequence goes on from OZ019946.1 coordinate 13,780,049, forward strand.
TCTAATTAGTACAAGATTAATCTCGGACAACTAATGTTACATACCTTCTGGCTGATGGCCACCCCATCTTCTATATCGAACACCACAGTATCCACTGTCATTGTGGCTATCTTCTGTACCTTACGTTCGTCTGACGCAGGTACGTACATTACTGCACGTCGCGGGAAGTGGAGGGAGCTCCGCTGGTCTATATCACAGGTCGGGCTGGGGGGAGAGGCTGCAGAGGTCGAGGTGTGGAGAGAGGTTGAAGGGAGGGCGTTGGAGGGGCACTACACTTGGGGAGGAGAAGATGGCGGACAGTTGTAGACGAGAAAGAAACGCGAGTCTACACGACTGCATAGCCCTAGCACACCCTATTCGCCTTCAGGTGCACATCAATTAGAAAATAACTAGAATCTACGCATGCGCAACAGTGAAAGCACACCTTGAAGTGGCCATGCTTTGACGAGGTATGTCCATGGCTATACTGGTGTATTGTTGACAGTGGCGGGTTGTCACCAGACGAAGTGTTAGTGGTAATCACTAGGTAACTAGGTCCTGTGAGGCGGGATACTGGGGTTACTAGGAGAGGCTTTCTGCCATACTGATCATGGAGTAGAAGATAGAAATATTGGGGAGGCCCAACCTTACCAATTTGCCTATTGCCTAGTAACTCTGTCTACTGAATTGAATATACTTGACTCAAATAAGTCCTGGGAATTATATGGGGTGGGCCAGCCCCCTTCCTAAACCCTCCCCCCCTGGCCCCCCTTCTAAAGTATTGGGCCCTGCTGCCCCCCTGGCCCCCCGGGTTCCTACTCCTGTAAGATTCAAGTACTTGAAATCAATTTATCTCACTAATGAGGACACATGGTGTCAATTAGCTTGTGTACAGGCCCAAATTGTGGAGGTCTATACATGTCGTGGCCTGGAGGGGAGGGTATTGTAAGTGTACATGTACTTGAGGCGACTAATCAGGACGTCCTGAAGTGAGGACACCTCGATTAACAGGACAACTTTTCCCACTCAATGTTTGTGTACAATTCAGCCCCTGAAATCAGGACACCTCACTAATCAGGACACTTTCTTCCGTCACAAGCTATCTGAGGTCCCACTGTCACTAAAGTTGCTGGCACAAAGTGACATGGTCAGTGTGTAGGGAATTTAACCCTATGATTACTGAGTTACTGTTGACACTGTTACATCCTTCATGGCATTCTTTTGACGTGTGTATCCTAGCAACGACTCTCTCCTGAAATATTGTGGGTGATGAGATAAGGTAGAGACACTTCTCTGATTAGGACACAAGATGTGTCCTGATTAGTGGAGTGTCCTGATTAGTGAGCCATCCTGATCAATGAGGTGTCCTGATTGGTGAGTTGTCGTAATCCAAAACACTTACATGTAGTTTGGCTAAAATTCTTCTCATTGCACGACACATTTAGTTACCATAGTACCGTAGTAAGGTATGTACATGTACATGTAGTGTACATGTAGTAGAATAATCAGTACTCATTGAGATAAGGAAACTTAACCTCTTTTGCAGGCCCCAGTATTTGCATCTTTGCATTTTGGTTTGTCTATTCCTCTCCTTCTCATCCCTCCCCTCCCCTCTCCTCCCCTCCCCTCTCCTCCCTCCCTCCCTCCCCTCCCCTCCCCTCCCCTCTCCTCCCTCCCTCCCCTCCCCTCCCCTCTCCTCCCTCCCTCCCTCCCTCCCTCCCTCCCCTCCCCTCTCCTCCCTCCCTCCCTCCCACTCTCAGAGGAGCTGACCTCTCTCTCTCCCAAGTCCTGCAGTCTCTCTCCCAAGAAGTTGACACCTCATCAACAGCAGTCATCAGCCTCCCTCAGTGGACCCCCACCCTCCCACCATCACCCCCCACCACCTCTCACTCATCACATCTCACAGACTGCAACATCAACCACGACTTTATCCTACTCAACATCGCCATGACAACCAACCTTCACTACAGGGTCCATAGTTACACCAGTCACGACATGGACTTTAACCTCCAGCTATTTACAAGTGGACTCAAGTCAGTCCTCTACTCGGACATCTCTGTTGTCAAGAAACACTTCCCCCCTAGCGACCCTCCCTCCCTACTTCACTCCAATGTCACTGCCGTAGCAGCAGAGGTTGACGACATCGCAGTGTCTCTCCATGACTCGGCCTCTTCCCTCATGGACTACCCAGGACCTTATCTATTGGAACATTACCTCAGACACAAGAGCCGAGTCCTGTTCCCAAGTGCCCATTCCCCCAAACACCCAGTCCTGATGATTGACCATTACGTCAACCTCGGACCTCAGACCTTCGTCTCCTATCTCCAGTCCTCGACACTCGACGACACCCTCTCCCAATATGAGATGTCCTCCATCAAGTTTGGTGGACTAGTACTGTATCTCTGTGAGGGATGTGTTGCTAAGCAACAGCTGCGTCACCTGAGCTTTGTTACCGGGGCATGTCTGTGCCTGGTGACGGAACGATCAGGGTCCCTGGTAGGGGAGGTTGAGAGGCTAGACCTAGAGGAGAGATGGAAGTTCAGACTAAGGGACGAATACAAGACAGCTTGCCCCAATAATGACAGCTTCAGACCGCTCTACTTTCTGATTGGTCACTTTGGACTATGATGTAATAATGACATCATGACAAAGGACCATGTACATACTGTATTTGTGTGTAAGATGTGTGTGCTGTCTGAGCCTCATACTGGACACCACAGAACTCATTCTTGTGTATTTCCATTCACTGATACTGTCATTCTCATCATTCTCCAGTTAGCCCTCACATCTTTCTATATCTTATCTCCATAATATTATTACAAACACAAGCTAAGTGTGAACGTTAACGTTCGTTAATATAACGTTATAACCTTTTAACCTTTGTGTGTCTTTGAATTCACAGCAAGCACCTCTGTTATCTATGGTGGCCGAGAAGGACCATCCCATCCTTCCATTCTACGTGCACTTCCATCCTTCTATCCTTCTATTCTGCTATCCTTCCATGCTTCCATACTCCCATCCTTCCATTTCAGCCACGTGCTGTTTATTGCGCATGCACACAAGCGTTTTTTACAACTGGACTCTGTGCATGAACTACCGTTGCCTAGGGCTAGATAAATTATTCCGGCATAATTTTGAGAATAATAGGTGTACAAAAGAATTGAGAATAATTCCGAGAATAATAGGCAGTATCTTGTAATAAGTGGGCGTGGTCCTATCCACACATGCACAGTTGACACAGTATGTGGAAAAAAAATGGCGTGTACTACAGTAGTAGCCCAGAGAAATCATAGTTTCACTTTTGATGAAAGCATTTGGTCATCTTCAAGAAGCATTATTAGAAGACTATATATATCTACACTACAATATAACAAACAATGATTCATATTCAATCATCTTTGTGAAATTAATTTGAGAATAATTGAGGTGTACTTAAAAAGAATAATAGGTAGAAATACAAGCATAAAAGAATAGAATAATAGGCTGAAAAAAAAGAATTGTTTATTCACCCCTACTGTTGCCCCCCCGCACTTTCCTGGGTGTTTGTTGCGCGATGTTCTCATTAAGTGCAATTTTTTCGAAGGATACAATTGCAAAGAGCTACTTCGTCTACAGGATAAGTCTGTCAGTTCGTGCAATATTGCGGGGCGTGCAGCTCAGTAGGAGAATTTGACTAAGCACTGGCCTTCTAAGGACAGTTACTGGCTTAGTGCACGAACATCTACATTTGTGTGAATATACCGTACTCTCTTTACTGACCAGCTGAATATGTAAATAGGAGTTGAGGAGCTCTAGTAGCTTATTAGGATATTGAATGATGTCAGTGGAACGGAATAAGCAGAAGTTTTTTAATTGGCACTTCAAATAATAATCTCTCTGTGCTTGTATGTCACTCTCTCTCTGTTGCGGAAGAACTCAGAAGTTGAATATCATATACTTCGATCATGAGTGGAACAGTACACACAATGAATTTGAACAAGCAATGTTTCTGCTGGAATCCCAGATGAATTGCTCTTCCTTCCGGAAGTGCAATGTTATATATATGAGACTTTGTATTGTGTATATATTAAAAATAAGACCTGGGAGTTACCATGTGCAGTTAACTCGTGGGACCTTCAAGAACCAGACCCTCCAGCACCACTCTCCTTTTGCAAGCAGTACATAATGCAACATGTACTATCTTTTCAGGGACCATAGAAGATACGATGTCCTTGTATGATGAACTTACCTCATTGATAGAAGGCCAGACTTATGAACACATCCACCTATCATGATTTCTCATGCAGGTGATGCAGTGTATGTGGCAGGTGTATATTACTTCAATTGCTCTGTGGAACTTACTTAAAACATGCAGAATTGAAAAATGGACATTACACATATAATGTGCATCATGAACCAATTACAGTACAATGGTATCCATGATTTTGTGAGGGCAGCATATGAATGCATATGAAACATTCACAACGGCCGGTTTGGAGTAAGTGATGCTAGACACCGTCTGATCAGTCCTAGCATATTGGGGAGTGGTCAATGAATGTGAGCATGCGCAATTAGTTGAAATGGAAGGATGGAAGTATGGAAGCATGGAAGGATAGCAGAATAGAAGGATAGAAGGATGGAAGTGCGCGTAGAATGGAAGGATGGGATGGCCCTTCTCGGCCACCTCTGTTATCGGAACCGCGATTATCCGAACTAGATTATTTGAACACGCTATAACCGCGAATAGGCGCGTAGATTCAGTTATCCTAACACTGGGAAATTTCATTGAGCCCAGAGGTGTTCGGATAACCAAGGGCAAGGTTCTACTTTAGACATCGTAGACTTAACTCCCTTGGACTCTGCCACGTGTAGCTGCCAACCCACTACACTTAGATAATACTGCCAGCTATCACATCCAATGACCACACACCAACATCAAGTACAACACGATTTTATGAAGACTCAAAGCAGCCGAAGACTCAAAACAGCGCTGAGAGAACTTGGACGCCATTTTACCGCTTCACGCACCGCTAGCTACTACACCGTACACTGTAAAATAAGCGCGCGCGCTTTTTCGTTAAAGACCGTAATTAAATTCACAAGTCTATATTAAAAAAATTAAAATGTCTTCTATCATGGCTATTGAAGCAATAAAAATGAAGGGCTTTTGATTAATAAATTTTTTAAAAAAAAAATCAAAAAACAACGGTTGGTCGACTGTCCTGGTCCCTTCAAGAGAGACACAACGTGCCTTCAGTCTCAAGCATCTGACCAGGAACCAACCTCTATGTAGGTTAAGGGAGACTCACCGCGGCCCCTAGACCATAGATGCGATGAACCTTCAGCAGCTTTCAGAGTATCTAACTCGTTATCACTACTGTACCCACTGTGCCACTAGCAAGCCGAAGTAATGCACCTATCATTGTTATGCCCCAGTACCCCCAGTACGGGACTAGTGGGGCATAGGTGGGGATTTGAAACACAGGAAGTTCAAGTGCCCCACCCACTGGTGGAGAAGTGGAAGGCAAATCCCCCACATCTCCTATGAACTCAAGAAGCTATATTGTAACATCTTGTCCCATTAACCACTCACAAAAGTTGCATGAATCCTTTATGAAGTTGAACACTCATTACAATAAAATTTATTATATAACATATTTCCTGAGCAACTTCATTAATACGCTTCTGGTACTCAGTCAAGGGACGAGACTTCTCTTTCCTGTAGATTATTGCAGCTTCTTTCACTTCTTTTTCGTCCAGAGATGACTCGCGTTCAAGTGGCTGGAATGGACCCTACATAACAGTGCAAAATGTTCAGTTCCACTGCTACATACATAATAACACAAGCACAGGATGTTATTATAGCAGAGGAAACAGGCATAAAAACATAAGCCATTGTGAGCTCTATATGCATACTGCCACACCCACACGCACTCACGCACGCACGCACGCACACACACACACACACACACACACACACACACACACACACACACACACACACACACACACACACACACACACACACACACACACACACACACACACACACACACACACACACCTACCCACACCTGCACAGCCCACACCCACATGCACCGATGCACGAACGCACACATGTACACACACACACAGACACGCACGCACACCACACACACACACACACACACACACACACACACACTCCAATCACACCAGCCACACCTCTCCACTGTTCGAAGCTTGCAACGAGAGCCCTCCTTTTGTGTGAGCTAGCTGCATCTGTCTCAATCCTCCACACGACAAAATAGGGGAAAGGCGAGAAGTAGGGGTTGATGTAGACGCAGGGGGTGTTTCACACCTCACTGGAGACACGGACTGTGCAGAGACCTACATTGTCAATTGCAGTCATGTTTCCCCCTTCAGCACACAAAAAAACTCGTACTCACCAGTACTTCCTTCTTCTGCTCTACTAATAGCCTTATCACAGCTCTGTCTGGGATCGGCTGGTCCAGTAAATCCACGTAAACATCCGCCCCCCAACTATCGTCTCGTATCTGTAGAACTAGCTCCGCATCGACACTCAAGATATCCGAAAAACGCTCTCTGATCTTTGCCAGCAACACATCTTTTCCTCCAGCGAACTTAACTGGCCGGTTTCTAACGCCATTCTGTGTTTCAAGTCCGACGAGGACGCACAGTTCTACTTCACATTCTTCCATGCTAGCACGCGAGACGCAACACGTGGCGCGATCAAAAACCCCACCCCTTGGGGGCAAAGTCCGCGGTAAATCCCCACATAACCCCCACCTTGCCCCTGATAAACCCCGTACTGGGGGTACTGGGGAATTACAATGATATGTGCATAACCGCGAGGCCACTTGGTCGCCGACGATGTAACGGTTAAGATTTGGCTTATAAACCTGACGCACTTGGTCTATTGTATGGCACGTATGGGCAATTGGAAGCTAACGAAGTGCACGTTTGGGTAACGGGTGAAGATGGGAAGCCATTGAAGTGCAAATATGCGCAATTGGTGCTGTGGGAAGCCATTAAAGTTTGAATATGCCCAGTAGGAGTAAACGTAACGTTTACGCATGCGCAGTTGGTCTAAACGTAAACTGTTGACGTTTATGCATGCGCAGTTGGTCTAAACGTAAGCTGTTGACGTTTATACATGCGCAGAGTTGGTCTAAACGTAAGCTATTGACGTTTGACGCATTTGGTCCAGATAGAAATTCATGAAGTGACTAATCATTTTGTCATTACCACAGTGAAAACAAGTTGTTATTGCTTGTTTTATGTTAGTGCTTATACTGTAGTTTTGACAGCTGATAATAGTATCTGGTATAAGCCTGTTATCTGAGTAGCTATAACAGATGTAGTTATAGCATGTCTTATAACTGTATTATTGTTTGTGTTATAAGATAGTGTATAATGATATCTGGTATAAGCTTGTTTTATACACTGGGTATATCACAGTTAGCTATAACTAGGTTACAGTGATGCAACAAGATAAATGAGTACCTACATTCACTCACTTATATCTGTTTGTTATATAGTTATGTTATAATACATAGCACAAGATTAACTACAGCTTCCAGGTGTTGGTAAAGTTATTAGTATAGATACAAATTTTTTCGTCCACAGTATCCCCCCCAAAAATAACTATATACATACAGTTTGGTCATATACTTTCTTCATTAGAGGTGCAACTATACATACTTTATCTCCTCCATAATCAAATCTACATAAACAATCATGTGCAATTGCACAACGTGCAATATTTCTAGAGACAGGCATGAAGTTTGCTGGAGAGACATTGTCATATATGTTAGCTGACACAATAAGAGAGTGATGGAAATGGTCCCTCTTTGAATGGTCTTGAAACCACTTTGCTTTTACCAGTACTTGAGTTGAAACCAGTTAGACATTTCATTCTTTACTGTAGTACAGTAGTGTGGCAGATAAAAGATAAAACAATCTCAATTCTCACTGGAGCTTCACCCAAATCGTCAATGCCCAATACACCTGGCCAGTGAGCTACAATAGCAGCCGAATGTTGTGAATGAGACTGAGTTGATATGAACTCTTCTCCATTAATTACTAATTGTTTACAGAAGCGTAACATTTGAGTGACTGTATGATTAGGAAATCTTTGGAGGTGGAACTATTGATTCAACCATTTTGCACTTCAGCAAAATAATGAATGGGTTTTAAAAAATTTGCAACTCTTTCCATGTATTTGTTACATGTTTGGGAAGGCCAAGAAATGGATTATCCATTGGATCTATAACATGATGACGTATAACATTAACCAATTAATGGCCATTGACGCACTAATGCGCGCAAATGCATTTAAAATAAGGAAGTCTAGAAAGCTCTGTATATTGTGCACCAAGTGATTTTTCAATTTTGGTATGTTCAGTTGCAGTCAATGCATTCTGAGCATCTAAACCACATTGATAGTGCTTTTGCTAGTCCCTACATGTTGCATTATGTACTGCTGGCAAAAGGAGAGTGGTGCTGGAGGGTCTGGTTCTTGAAGGTCCTGAGAGTTAACTGCACATGGTAACTCCCAGGTCTTATTCTTTTAATATATACACAATACAAAGTCTCATATATGTAACTTGCACTTCCGGAAGGAAGAGCAATTCATCTGGGATTCCAGCAGAAACAAAGCAATTCTTGCTTGTATAAATTCTATGTGTATTACACTCATGTATGATATCCAACCTCCGAGTTCTTCCACAACAAATTAAAGAGAGAGTGATATACAACCATAGAGAGATTATTATTTGATCTGCTGTTCCACTGACATCATTCGATATCCTAATTAGCTACTAGAGCTCCTCAACTCCTATTCACATATTCAGCTGGTCAGTAAACGGAGTATGGTATACTCACACAAACGTAGATTTTCGTGCTCTAAGCCAGGAACTGTCCTTAAAAGGCCAGTGCTCGGTCGAATTCTCCTACTGAGCTGCATGCCCCGCAATATTGCACAAACTGACAGACTTATCCCGTGGACGAAGTAGTCACGCTATACTTGTATCCTTCGAAAAAATACCACTTAATGAGATCATTGGGACAAACACCAGGGAAAGTGCTGGGGGGGCAATGGTAGCGTTCATACACAGAGCACAAGGTACACTGTTCCCAGTTATTGTAAAAACCGGTTGTGCGCATGAGCAATAAACAGTACGTGGCGGCTGAAATGGAAGGATGGAAGTATGGAAGCATGAAGGATAGCAGAATAGAAGAATATAAGAATGGAAATGCGCGTAGAATGGAAGGATGGGATGACCCTTCTCGGCCACCGTACAAAACAGCCAATAGAACTTGGACGCCACTTTACTACCGTGGCCGAGAAGGGCAACGTACCGCTCACTGCGTACCGCGTACCGCTTACCAGACAGCAAAAGGGGCGGAGTAGTAGGTGGGGTCGGTCGATGTACCACAATGGGCAGGTGGGATAGGGCGATATTGGGCCCGCAGTTGATCCCCAATAACCAAGTCTACGGAGAATTTCTCTTATGATCAGCGATGACTGGAGTACACTCAAAGGTAGTTTCTATGAGCTATGTAAGGCCAACATTTGTTGATTATTAGTTTCAAGTTTTCCAAACGCAAGAATTTGATCATTTCCTCATTATTTCTTACTGCGCATGCTCATATCAACTGCGCGTGTCCAGCTGTATACAGCGTTTGTTCCGCTAGTCAGAGCGCGATTTCCTCTCCAGTACAGTCTAAACGATGCTCAACTATCACGTATTTTGTATGTCCAGGAACAAAATACTTGTTCACTGGACCATTGAAAGGAGAGATTAATCACTGTATTTTGTATCTGTTTATTGGGCACCTTGCTTTTAATGAATAATGATAATGAACCTCCCGCCCTCATGTGATTCACATGACACTTTGATGAGAACCTAATAATCAACAAATGTTGGCCTAATTTTTCCATGTTGCAAGGGTGACAAAGTATGTTGTGATGTGAAGTAGCAATGCTTTCATGGCTATACATTATGATTGCAAAATATAGAGTCAATTTTAAAGTGATCATGGACCATAAAAGAAGTATAGTTCACGTACTGTTTTCAGCCTGCATGAAGTATGACTACCCACTGGGTAATTTGGTACCAAAAGACTGAGAGACTATTTGGCATTAGCTCTTTTGACTGTCTGAAAAGTTTGACAGTATGTAAAAGACTCATGAAGGTTAATGTATTTATAATCAGCATTACTTTTGAACTTCATCTATGTGATGGATGTACTGTAACCTGAAGAGTTATTAATGGACAAAGCTCAATTGAACTATGAAGAGGTATTACAAATGACTACATAACTTTTTATGGTTAATTTACATAATGCAGGCTGACAGGATTAGTTATAGTGTCACTGAAGAAAGCAGACATAGATATACACTAAAGATAATTATATATTCTACATTATATTACATCAGGAGTACACAGCAGTGCGTCAGATGATGATAGTAGTCATTGTACAGATGGTATATAGCTATCTGCATGCTGCTACATAATTCTTACAGGAAAGAATGTGAGTGCTCAGGGAGCAACAGTACTATCCATGAATCTGCCTCTGCTTTAGGTATAATGTCTTCAGAAGTAGACACACATATCTCAAATTATTAATCCATGCACAATACATGGAAAATGCTTCTATTCTATAAAGTAGGGCTATGTGAATTCTCTGCTCTGGAGATCAAGAATGCAACAGATAGTTTTAAAACAGTTGTTGGCAAAGGGGGGGGGGGGGGGGTGGGACTGTTTATAAGGGTCCTACAGGCATCTACCCATTGCAGTGAAAGTGTTGAAAACAGTATGCTCTAAAACTACTTCAGCTAGTTGTGCATGCTTTTCCTTAGGAAGGTAGTATCATAGTTCACCATCGGTGAGGTTGGAAGGCCCACTCTCATGACTCTGCTGTGGAAACACACCGATTGTAGTGTCTAATATCTTTCGACACTCCTTAGTCAACTACTGAGGACATTTGCGCCTTCAGTTGGCTATGGCTTGACCCAATTTGATATTATCATCGCAAAACATACTCTGAGTCTACACGGAACTGCGCAGTGCAACAGTGCATACAGGCCAACCCACCCCTTCGCAGTGGCAGTGGCGGTTTGGAAGTAGACTCTACCTACTACCCCGCCCCTTTTGCTGTCAGGTATGCGGTACGCGGTGGGCGGAACGCGGTGGACGGCACGCGTACGCAGTGGGCGGTACGGTATACGTTGCCCTTCTCGGCCACCGTATTTTTTGGAAACATGACGTCAATTACGCAATTTTCCGTTGGCGGAACGACTGTTGATGACATCACTGTTATGAATAACTTCATTAATTTAGGGTGGGGCTGTCAGACTGTTTTTTTTTTCTCCCACTTTACTACACTAAAAATGGCAGACCGATTTCTTGACGCCCATCCTGGCCTCAGGCCGTATGTCTTGTCCAACCTTCAGCTAACAGGTACTGTAATAGGAGGCGGGGCCTACGGCAGCGTCGAGGAGGTCACCGTACCGCTCTGTGGAGCTGCCAAGAGAGTCCACGACCTTTTGGTGAACAGTTCCAAAATCTCCACTCAATTCGCGGAAGAACTGCAACTGATGACCACCCTCCACCATCCCAATATCGTCCAGTTTCTGGGAGTCTACTTCTTCCCCGGCTCGCGGCTGCCCGCTCTCGTCATGGAACGGCTGCTCACTAGCCTTCACGATTTACTGGACCCTGAAACAGACGACGCCCAGCCTCCTCCCGCCGAGCCTACACCTCTGTCGTTCTTCAAGCTAGGCCTAAAGTGTTCTGTACTGCACAACGTGGCCAGCGGCCTGGCCTACCTCCACGGGCGAACGCCGCCCATCATCCATCGCGATTTGTCTGCCAAAAACGTGTTGTTGACGTCCCAGCTAGTAGGCAAGCTAGCTGACCTGGGCGTGGCTCGTATCGTCCCTCACATGAGAGTTGCAGCCACCATGACCAAGGCACCTGGTGCCTCCGTCTACATGCCTCCAGAGGCCATTGCACCTGCTGAATCTAATGATGAGAAGTCCAAATATGATGCCAGTATTGATGTGTTCTCACTTGGAGTTGTCACCATTTTCACAGTGGGTGAAACCTTCCCCTGTGATCCTCTTGCAGCTACGTATTTCAATGAAGAAACAGGGATTGTAATTGCTCGTACTGAACTGCAGCGACGTGGTAGGTACATGCAAAATGTCAACACCCAGCTCCGTGCCTGTGGCCAGCTTCGTGGGGACCACCCTCTCATTCGACTGATCCAGCAATGTCTCCATAACAGTGCTCGTAAGCGTCCCGATATTAGTGAGGTACTGGGTCTGTTAGAAGAGGCCAGAGCTGGTATTAGAGATGAGGAGAGTGAGAGGAACAGAGTGGAACTGGTACGAGCTCTTCAGAACCAGCCCAGGAACCAGGTGAGGGACTGGGTATACACCATACAGTACTGCCGATACCTCCCTCCTCCCTGCACCATTACTGTCATCACTTTCTCATATCTTGTTCAGAATGTGGTGCAAGTGATTGATGACCTGGTGACAGAGAATGCTGATTTACAGCAACAGCTAACGATGAAGGAAGCTGAGATGACTAGGGCAGAGGAGACGGTCAGGAGAGAGCAGCAGCAGGTGAGACAAGTGGTACATATACCTGTAGGTACATGTAAGGGGACTCCCCTGGGATTTCCCCATTATGTAGCGGTAGATGTATTAATGTGTACTGTAGTTAGGACTTCTCTCTCTTTCCCTGTACAGGAGGTTGGTGAGCTACAGCAACAGCTGCAATCCTGTGAGAGAGAGAAGGAGATGTACAGACAACAGCTGATGAGGAAGGAGGCTGAGCTGACTAGGGCAGAGGAGACCATCAGGAGAGAGCAGCAGCAGATTCAGGAGATGCGACAACAGGTGAGTGACTGTGTAGTTACATGTAGTGTATGTGTTGTGACTGGAGGTCCTCCTGACTGTAGGAGACTGAGAGAGATGAGATAGTACAGGCCAAGAACAGGGAGCTAGCTCAGGCACAGCAGCAACTGAGACAACTGAGACAACAGGTAATCTTCATCACTTAATTAGTGTTATGTGAGACAAGATCTGCCATTGGTATATTGACTATGTCACTGTGTACAGGAGCAGTCCAGCAGGAGGGAGATTGGGGATCTGCAGAGGCAGCTGCAATCCAGTGAGGCTCTAGTGGCTGACTTCCAGAAGACTCTCCAGCAGAGAGACTCCAAGCTGCAGACACTGAGGGCAAAGGTCAGCATTCCTAGTCATGAATCAGTAACTGGTTTTCCCAGTGTATTAATAATGCTAGCTGTACTAGTGATATGACTGGTACTACCTCCTCCATTCCCAGACACAGAGTCCTGTACTGCCACCTCCCCTCCCCAGGAAACTCCACACTAGCTCTACCTCTCAATCAACACAACAGGTACAGTTGATATTGAGAGACAGTCTCAGAAAATGTGAAATTGTGTGTACTTGTTGTCTCCATTCCAGTCCACTCCACAAGCTGCCAGACCTGTAGCTGTACCCCATTCCATACCTCCCTCCAAACAGGGAAAGGTAACTTCTCTCCCTCTCTCCATACATTATATCTAACCCCATTCAATAGCCACATCCTATTTAGTCTAATGTGGCTATAGACACTCTCACTGTGTACAGACGTGCATACACGGCCAGTCACATGACTAATGTTGATTGGGTCAGAAAAACCTGCCATATTTCCTACTATGCAGTATATTGAGGTGTAGTATGTGTACATTCCCTGACAATATCTACATGTTGAACTAGACATGTACATGTAGCATGTGTACTTGTACATAGCCATCCTAAATCCTGCTGGGGTCATTAAATCTCCCATTACTAGTGTACATGTGGTCCAGATATGACAATACACATTACATCATGATGTACATTACATGTCATGTGATCTCCCCTCAGCTCACTGTGCAGTGCCATGAAAAGAAGACAGCACCACGTGGAATGGAGAGAGGATCTGCAACGACTGATGATCAATTTGTATATTTCACACCACTTGGGTCCAAATTAGTTTACAGTTATCAACTGAGTACAGAGAAATGGGAGGAACTTCGTCCATCTCCATATCATAACTCTGGACTAGTCATCATTGATGGGGAACTGACTGCTGTGGGGGGATATGATGCATCTCGTTATACTAACAAACTATTTACATTACGACAGGGCCAATGGGCTGAGCACTACCCCCCAATGAACACTGCACGTTCCATGACTGCTGTAGTTAGTACATCAAATGGCAAATATATAGTAGTGATTGGGGGGTATGTTGGTCGTCGTTGGACTGCTACAGTTGAACTATTTCATGTGAGGAGTAGAAGATGGTATGAACTAACCAACTTACCACAGGCTCTCATCCGACCGTCAGCCACAATATGTGACAATCAATTATATGTAATAGGAGATGATGGTACTGGCTACTCGTGCTCCCTTCACGCTCTACTATCCAGTGACCAGCCAATCACATCACAGTCAATATCGAATATCCTTACATGGACATCGCTACCTCAGCTACCAGTGGAGTGGTCAACAGCTGCTACTCTCTGTGGACAGCTAGTAACAGCTGGCGGGAGGCAAGATGGGTCATATGTCAACTCCATTCACCAGCTACTAGATGGACAGTGGGTGGAGATTGGCTCAATGTCTAGTGGTAGGAGTTGGTGTTTAGTAGTCACTCCATCACCAGACAAGATGATGATAGTTAGTGGAGTAGGAGCAATGTACAGTGTTGAAGAATGTGTTGTTATGTAGTTATGTACATGAATATATACATGACATTGTGTAAGATATTCTTTATTTTGTATATAATTTATTAGATTGGACCACTCTACAATTTCATCATCTTACACAAGTACACATACACAATACTTACATGTACATTTACTACAGCGGCTCATCCATTGGCCCAGATGTGTACCCGGATTGGCTGCCTCGTGTTAATGTGCTCAGCAATTATTGAATGAACATATCTAGTCCTTACACACATCATCTGTTGGTGATAATGTCCTGTAATCTGACAATGTTCTGGGCATGCAGTAGGAGTGGCTCATCTATCATCTGACCGCAGTACACAAATGCTCCCTGCACAACAGAGAAAGGAGAGAACCCCTCTAATTTGGACTCTAATTATGCCTCAATAAACAGGACACTCTTTTCCTATACCTTTCAACCTCCAAAATCAGGACACCTCACTAGTCAGGACACATGTTCTGAGGTGTGTCCTAATTAGAGAGGCTCCACTGTACACCGACCTTCCCTGTCTCCTGGTGATGGTGGAAGGCCTCAATGAGACCTCTGGCCCAGTCCACCATCTGTTGAGAAGGAGAGAACGCCTCTTGGACCACACCCATTTGGGTGGGGTGAATCACCTTGACAACCAGAGCAGATAAACATCAGTACCCGCACCAGGACACACACACAATGGTGTTCTAATTAAAAGGTCTCCATTCCATACCTGTTTCCCCGTGTACCCCATTCTGGCTGCAGCCTCAGACTGGACCTTGAGCGTCTCCAGATCTGAAACAACACAACACATAGTATAGAGCAGTCTATGACAGTGGTGCATAACCCATTATCTGCAGTATGTCAATGTAGTATGTAGCGTGGATACATGTACCTGGTAGCATGATGTCATTC
This sequence comes from Theonella swinhoei, assembly GCA_963970385.1. Lineage (NCBI taxonomy): Eukaryota > Metazoa > Porifera > Demospongiae > Tetractinellida > Theonellidae > Theonella > Theonella swinhoei. Next base: position 13,795,689 of record OZ019946.1, read on the forward strand.
AATATAAGCATACCTCGCCCTAACCCTAGTCGTAGTCCTACCAGAGAAGTCACAGGAGCCACTCATCCATCCATCCGGGCCCCCTAGTATCCAGGCTACACGCTTATATTAATGCAATACTAACCTGGTTACATGAAGATAAACCTGTGGATAGATCGCTTGTTAGTGTAAAGTTAGACACCGAGTCAAGGGAAGAAAGCCGAGGGGCAGATGTAGCATCCCAAGCATAGTGAAGCTTTCTAAATCGCGTAGTTCCCGACGACGAGTGCGTCTAACTACTTTAGACTACAGCAGAGAAACTGATTGGACAATGACCCTTCAAACTGCTAGCAAAAAGCGTGCCAATAGATCCCAGTACTAGGGGCCAGCGGCCAACTATAGATCCCACTAACGAGGTTACTACAAAAATAGATCCCACGTTTCTCGCAACGTTACTGTAGTGTAAGGTTTGTGTGACTTCTCTGGGTAGGCTAGCTAGTTAGGGCTGGGGGCTAGGGATGGGGAGTGTGTTGATGTTTACATGTTTATGTAATACTGTTTACCTTTGAAATTGGTATCTACCATGTCAATAGGCTCCGCCCCCCAGGCTCTGGCCTGGGTCACCACCAGCTGCCTGGCATACGTCACCTCTGAGGCATCTGTAGTCCTAACACCTCCTGTACAGGAACAGGGTACAGGTAGTGTGAAATGATTGATTAGGAGACTAAAGAAATTGTCCTGATTAGTAGGGTGTCCTGATTAGTAGGGTGTCCTGATTAGTGAGGTGTCCTGATAAAACATATTCTCACATACAGTACATGTATATATAAGAAAACCTTATTTTTAAGTTGAGGCATAAATTTAAGAAGACGGTACCACCTCATACAAAAGTTTCCTACACTTTTGCAGCTGTGCCGGAACAATGCTTCCTGCACATGTAGGAAGAATTCCTGCCGTTTTTAATGCAGCTTCTTTTTTCCTACACGTGCAGGAACCATGTTTCTGGCACATTTGAAAGTGTGGGCCATTTTTCTATTTAGGGGTGGCACAACTTGAAAAAGTATTTTCTCATTTAAATGAGAATGTTATTAGTGAGGCGTCCTGATTTTAGTGGTTGAAGTGTACACAAATACAGCATTTGGGACAGCAAAAGGTGTCTGTTTATTGAGGTGTCCTCACTTCAGGGAGTCCTGATTAACACTCTTAGTATTTAATTAGCCAAGGGGGAGGGGCACTGACCAAACACATTGATAGATCTGGGGTTCCATGATTTTCACGGAGGGGGGGGGCAAGGGGCCAAAACACCCCCGACTGTAATGTATATATACATGTATGTACCTAATTTTGCTAGGAAGTCGTCTGATCCAAACACTACTGCACACAGTCTGAGGTGTCTGGCCTGCTGACTGGCGTAGTGACATATGGTGGGGAGGTTCTGGAGACCAGCCGGACTCTCCACAATGATGTGGAGGGGGAGGGGCAAGGGGGAGGGGCCTCAATGGTAGGAGAGACACAGGTCAAACTGTATGGAGAATAGGCAGAGTCCTGATCGGTGGTGTCCTGATTAATAAGGTGACCTGATTAGCAAAGTTTCCTTATTTTTGTAGCATAAGGTCACATTATCCATGTATTCATGATGTATGGACTAAGTATTGCTTGTATGTGTGTGGATGTATTCGTAAAGTTCTCATGGTTTAATCCAGGGGGGGGCGAAGTGGGGCAAATGCTCCCCAAGGATTTCAGTCACCTCCCCCCCCAAGCATATGACACCATCGCCAATCCCTCTCCTGCCCTGCCAAATGTGCCCCACCCCCCCAAGATTCTACAATTATTATTTTGCCCCCTCAAGGACATATGCTAGATTAAACACTGGTTCTATAGTGTATGTGCAACGAGTGATATTTGTTCATATGACTGTATGTGATGATGTATATTGTGTGAGTTGGGAGATGTAGAGACTCGGTGGAGCTGATCCGTTGTTACAGCTGGTTGAGGCATAACAATACAATATTAGGAGTTGAAAAGTATGAATGACATTTTGGGATAGGGAAAAGCAACCTGTATGTACCCCTCAATTTTAGAGTTTCCCCTGAAACTTTTTCTAGAAAAATCCCCATTTTAGAATTGGTGCCACCACTTATACGGGGAGTTTTGACAGTGTAAACACAGGCATCTCGATGCTGGTTGTTTCCCGTACTCATGCAGGAATGTTCCTGTGATAATTATCCTCATCATGACCTTTGGCACCCAACACATGTCTTACCTCCTGCACTGAGTCAACCTTTGGGAGCATCATGGAATCAGGTGACACCATGTGATCGTCACATGACCTGAACACCCCGGAGAGGTCAAGATGCATTAGTCCACTCTCGACTCGACTAATTATACATGTAGTACAAGATTAATCTCGGACAACTAATGTTACATACCTTCTGGCTGATGGCCACCCCATCTTCTATATCGAACACTACAGTATCCACTGCCATTGTGGCTATCTTCTGTACCTTACGTTCGTCTGACGCAGGTACGTACATTACTGCACGTCGTGGGAAGTGGAGGGAGCTCCGCTGGTCTATATCACAGGTCGGGCTGGGGGGAGAGGCTGCAGAGGTCGAGGTGTGGAGAGAGGTTGAAGGGAGGGCGTTGGAGGGGCACTACACTTGGGGGGGAGAAGATGGCGGACAGTTGTAGACGAGAAAGAAACGCGAGTCTACACGACTGCATAGCCCTAGCACACCCTATTCGCCTTCAGGTGCACATCAATTAGAAAATAACTAGAATCTACGCATGCGCAACAGTGAAAGCACACCTTGAAGTGGCCATGCTTTGACGAGGTATGTCCATGGCTATACTGGTGTATTGTTGACAGTGGCGGGTTGTCACCAGACGAAGTGTTAGTGGTAATCACTAGGTAACTAGGTCCTGTGAGGCGGGATACTGGGGTTACTAGGAGAGGCTTTCTGCCATAGTGATCGTGGAGTAGAAGATAGAAATATTGGGGAGGCCCAACCTTACCAATTTGCCTATTGCCTAGTAACTCTGTCTACTGAATTGAATATGCTTGACTCAAATAAGTCCTGGGTTATATGGGGTGGGCCAGCCCCCTTCCTAAACCCTCCCCCCCCTGGCCCCCCTTCTAAAGTATTGGGCCCTGCTGCCCCCCTGGCCCCCCGGGTTCCTACCCCTGTAAGATTCAAGTACTTGAAATCAATTTATCTCACTAATGAGGACACATGGTGTCAATTAGCTTGTGTACAGGCCCAAATTGTGGAGGTCTCTACATGTCGTGGCCTGGAGGGGAGGGTATTGTAAGTGTACATGTACATGAGGCCACTAATCAGGACGTCCTGAAGTGAGGACACCTCGATTAACAGGACAACTTTTCCCACTCAATGTTTGTGTACAATTCAGCCCCTGAAATCAGGACACCTCACTAATCAGGACACTTTCTTCCGTCACAAGCTATCTGAGGTTCCACTGTCACTAAAGTTGCTGGCACAAAGTGACGTGGTCAGTGTGTAGGGAATTTAACCCTATGATTACTGAGTTACTGTTGACACTGTTACATCCTTCATGGCATTCTTTTGACGTGTGTATCCTAGCAACGACTCTTTCCTGAAATATTGTGGGTGATGAGATAAGGTAGAGACACTTCTCTGATTAGGACACAAGATGTGTCCTGATTAGTGGAGTGTCCTGATTAGTGAGCCATCCTGATCAATGAGGTGTCCTGATTGGTGAGTTGTCGTAATCCAAAACACTTACATGTAGTTCGGCTAAAATTCTTCTCATTGCACGACACATTTAGTTACCATAGTACCATAGTAAGGTATGTACATGTACATGTAGTGTACATGTAGTAGAATAATCAGGACTCATTGAGATAAGGAAACTTAACCTCTTTTGCCGGCCCCAGTATTTGCATCTTTGCATTTTGGTTTGTCTATTCCTCTCCTCCTCATCTCTCCCCTCCCCTCTCCTCCCCCTCCCTCCCCTCCCCTCCCCTCCCCTCTCCTCCCTCCCTCCCCTCCCCTCCCCTCTCCTCCCTCCCTCCCTCCCTCCCTCCCCTCCCCTCTCCTCCCTCTGCAGTCTCTCTCCCAAGAAGTTGACACCTCATCAACAGCAGTCATCAGCCTCCCTCAGTGGACCCCCACCCTCCCACCATCACCCCCCACCACCTCTCACTCATCACATCTCACAGACTGCAACATCAACCACGACCTTATCCTACTCAACATCGCCATGACAACCAACCTTCACTACAGGGTCCATAGTTACACCAGTCACGACATGGACTTTAACCTCCAGCTATTTACAAGTGGACTTAAGTCAGTCCCTCTACTCGGACATCTCTGTTGTCAAGAAACACTTCCCCCCTAGCGACCCTCCCTCCCTACTTCACTCCAATGTCACTGCCGTGGCAGCAGAGGTTGACGACATCGCAGTGTCTCTCCATGACTCAGCCTCTTCCCTCATGGACTACCCAGGACCTTATCTATTGGAACATTACCTCAGACACAAGAGCCGAGTCCTGTTCCCAAGTGCCCATTCCCCCAAACACCCAGTCCTGATGATTGACCATTACGTCAACCTCGGACCTCAGACCTTCGTCTCCTACCTCCAGTCCTCGACACTCGACGACACCCTCTCCCAATATGAGATGTCCTCCATCAAGTTTGGTGGACTAGTTCTGTATCTCTGTGAGGGATGTGTTGCTAAGCAACAGCTGCGTCACCTGAGCTTTGTTACTGGGGCATGCCTGTGCCTGGTGACGGAGCGATCAGGGTCCCTGGTAGGGGAGGTTGGGAGGCTGGACCTAGAGGAGAGATGGAAGTTCAGACTAAGGGACGAATACAAGACAGCTTGCCCTAATAGTGACAGCTTCAGACCGCTCTACTTTCTGATTGGTCACTTTGGACTATGATGTAATAATGACATCATGACAAAGGACCATGTACATACTGTATTTGTGTGTAAGATGTGTGTGCTGTCTGAGCGTCATACTGGACACCACAGAACTCATTCTTGTGTATTTCCATTCACTGATACTATCATTCTCATCATTCTCCAGTTAGCCCTCACATCTTTCTATATCTTATCTTCATAATATTATACAAACACAAGCCAGAGGAGGTACGACACTAAAATCGATGACGTAATGTATCGCACGAAAGAATGCAATTACCGATGCCTACTGCGAGGCAAAGACGTAGACCTCTGACATTGCATAGTTTAAGAGAGCTATAGAGTCAGAATACTATCCAAACTCGGTAGAGAGATAGACCATAGGCCAAAGATGGGTGCAACTGATAAATCTGAGTTAAACTAGATATCCACGAAGTGCTACATGACCTCAACTACTTCCCGCTGTAAGTAACTGGAACAGTAGGGGTTCGCCCGGGTTCGATTCTTTTTCTTGAGGTATAGGCTATGGTACGTACAATTGGCTACTAGCCTTTGGGGATCCTCGCTTAGCGTTGCTTCAGCAGACGCTGGAAAATGCCATGTCACGCCATGTATTTTCAACGGAAGATAGGTTGCTGTGTCAGCAAAAATTGCAATTAGACTGCGATCACGTGATACTGTCGTACCTCCTCTGAACACAAGCTAAGTGTGAACGTTAAGGTTCGTTAATATAACCTCTTTGAATTCACAGCAAGCACCTCTGTTATCGGAACCGCGATTATCTGAAACTAGATTATTTGAACACGCTAAAACCACGAACAGGCGTGTATACGTAGATTCAGTTATCCGAACAAATTCAGTTATCCGAACACTGGAAATTTCATTGAGCCCAGAGGTGTTCGGATAACTGAGGTTCAACTGGAATTAATTAAATGAACTGATTTTAATTTGGCCATCATGACAACATGAACGGCCGGCCAGTGCAGGTAGCACTGTTTTGGGGCAGGTGAGCTGGCAGCATGGGCCTCGTGCATTATGCCTAGAGCTGGTCTATAGACTATAGGCAGACATACACATGCTGATATCAATGGATGTACATGTCTATAATGAACTCCTTTGATGGATATATTATTGTATATATATCAGAGGCAGAGACAGCATGTCAAAATTGGGGGGTTAAATTATCTGAATACATCCAGCAAGTAGGCTATTACTATTTAAACATTCTTCATGACAACCTCCCATTTTGGGGGGCTCAGCCCCCCCCCTTATCAAAAAAGTGGGGCTCAAGCCCCCCTGCACCCCCAGGTTCTCTGCCTCTGTATAGTATGTACTGACTGTAATATCAGTAAAATTGCACACATACGTAATAATATTGTACAATACACGACATCATTCACCAACATAGAGTGTGTACTAGAGATGTGTAATAATTGTAGTCATGGCAACATAAGGTATGCTATCCGCATGATCAGTTGATGAATAATAGGATAAGCTTGGAGGTGGCACTAAATAGAAGTTAACACTAGCACTACTACTGGGTGGCAGCTGGAGAGAGAGGGGGAGGGGGAGAGAGAGGGGGGGAGAGAGGGAGGGAGGGAGAGAGAGGGAGGGAGAGAGGGAGGGGGGAATGAGGGAGGGAAATCTGTTATATAACACTGCAGTAATAGGGTATCAGTACTTACAGAATTCGTCCATGGTCTGTTGTGTGTTTAGTAAGGCAGCTGGGAGAGGATTCCGTAGTTTGGGCCTGGAATGGAAATGTGAGTAGGTGCTTGGTCTGGAACTGGGACTGACAGACCCATCACCGTCCTTGTTCTGGAATGAGGACACAGACACAGTGTTACTGACTGCATCACATGACTGTCACATGACTCACATCTCTTTGTCTATTTACAACTGACTGGGAGCGGTTGGGACCAGCTGCAGCAGGCGAAGACAGGTTGGGACTCCCTGGAGACCTCACTGCAGTATTGGGCGCGGTCCCACGACGACTGCTCAAACGCATACTACCACTTCGACTGTTCTTACGACTGCGAATACAGAACAGTGAGCAAAGGGTTAAGCTACACAGTGAACTGAGGGTTAATGAAGGACTCACAGTAGAGGGAGATGAGCTATTGAGTCGGCAGAACTTGAATTTAAAGTGATCCGAGATAACTGTCCATACCACCGTTCTAGCTCCTCACTGGAGGGAAGGGAGGGGGAATAGAGGGAGAGAGAGGAAGGAGGGAGGGAGAGAGAGGAGAGGAAGGGAGGAAGGAATATATATGATATCCCTGACTGTGTGTCCATACCTACCTATCTTTGATTAGGAGAAGTTGTCTCTTAATATTCTGTTCCCCTCCTACACAGGGCTGCATGGCCTCCACATTGCGTTCTGTGTGTTCCTTGTGGCATTTGAGGTGGCAGCCTGCAGAGAAGGGGAGGGAGGGAGAGGGAGGAGGGAGGGAGGGAGGAAGGGAGGGAGGGAGGAAGGGAGGGAGGGAGGGAGAGGGAGGAGGGAGGGAGGGAGGGAGGGAGGGAGGGAGGGAGGGAGGGAGGGAGGGAGGGAGGGAGGGAGGGAGGGAGAGGGAGGGGGGAAGTGATGTTCAGTTCAGTCACAGACCAGATCACTTACGTTGGCACTCGTAGGAACACTCTCCTTTCTTCATGATGTTGAGGGACCAAGGGAGGGTTTTACTGCACACATCACAGTTGGAGGGGGTGTGGTAGCTGATCTCAACGAACTGGTGACCACGGACAGCCTTAGGCTCCTGAGAAATGACATAATAATGACATCACTATTAATGCTACAGTAACCACCTCCCTCCCTCTCACCACCCCGTGGCCTGGCTGGATGTACACTTGTTGGGGATTGTCATTAGCTGAAGAGGCTGTAGAGTCCTCAATATAGGAGAGCTACAGGAGAAAACCACAATCACTTTACTGTACTCATGAATATCATTAAGCCCACTAATTATCCTACCATTAAAATCTTTTTCAGGTCACTTTGTTTGACACGCAGTATCTCGTGTTCACCAGAGTTCAAAGTTCGTACAGTGTAGATCTGACTAAATTGAAATGATGTAATTGGTCCCTGGGACTGGAGAGCCTCCTCATCCTCATATATAGCCAGCTGCTTCATTGTGAAGGACATCACCATGAACTGAGGGAGGAGGTAGTGAGGAAGATGGTAGGTTGGAAGTGATGTGTGAGGCAGATCTCCCTTCCCCCTCCCTTCCTCCCTCCCTCCCTCTCTCTCTCCCTCCCTCTCCCTCCCCCTCCCTCCCTCTCAACTGACTCACCATTCTCCTCTCCCTCTCCCTCTCCCTCTCCCTCTCCCTCCCTCCCTCCCTCTCAACCAACTCACCACTTCCCTCCATCCCTGCTTGCGTGGGTTATGTCCCTTTGGTATCTGGACCCAACAGGTCTCCCTCTCCACGACTGAGGAGACAATGACATATGAGTGACATCATACTGACACATAGTGACATCACACTCATTACAGGTGTGTAACAGACACACAATACACAGCAAGTGATCTACCCATTGTCCCCTCACTACCTCCCTATATCACTGATGGTAGGTCACAATGTACACATGTAGTAGGTACACTGACTGTAGGTAACAATAGTTAATCCCGTGGGTATTCTGACCTCACTACTAGCTATGTAACCATGTACATAGGGACAATAACCATTGGTTGTGTCCTGCAGTTTTAACAATTAGGGTGTGTGAATGTCTTTAACCCCCTACTCACTAGGTGCAATGTCATTCTAGGTGTGTGAATGTCTTTAACCCCCTACTCACTAGGTGCAATGTCATTCTAGGTGTGTGAATGTCTTTAACCCCCTACTCACTAGGTGCAATATCATTCTAGGTGTGTGAATGTCTTTAACCCCCTACTCACTAGGTGCGATGTCATTCTGTGAGAAGTCCGGCAGGTCCATAGTGGGCCCGTTACTGTTGATGGACATCTTGATATTGGTCAGCTGCTGCTCACTCTGTAACAACTTGACCTGGAGATCCTGCCTCAGCTGCTGCTCCTCAGCAATTTTCTGGAGAAGAGAATAAATTAATGACATTCACGGGACAGAGGACAGTGTCCTGAACAGTGAGGTGTCCTGATTTAAGGGAGTTCTAAATTACATCATCATTACATCATCACCCACCATGGCCACGTCCTCCAATGATGATACTAACACCGGCCCAGTTTGCAGTTTGCAGTTTCTCGGCAGCTCCACTCAGTGTATTCAACATGGGGGTGGGGTTGGCGTAAAACAGAGACATCCTATTGGCCACGTCATCAGGTAGCTCCACCCCATCAGTGGAGGGCTGACTGGCTGCACTAACCTCCTCCTGTGAGAGAAGAGAGGGGATAGAGGGAAGAGAGAGAGAGAGAGGGAGAGAGGGAGAGAGGGGGAGAGACAATGCAGTGAGGGAGGGGAGGGAGAGAGGGGGAGAGAGGGGGAGAGACAATGGAGTGAGGGAGGGGAGGGAGAGAGGGGGAGAGAGGATGGAGAGAGGGATGGGATGTGAGGGAGAATAAGGTGAGAGTAATAAAATCAGTAATTGTTGGTAAGTTAGTTGGTATGGTAGGTCAGTGGCGTGGACAAGATTTAAAGGAAGGCGGTGCAGAGCGCTAGCGCTTCGGAAATTTTTGCCGGAAGGCACACCTCTTTATTATGTAACTTCCTGCGGCTCACACATGACAATATTATATATCAGTTCACTTGCAAATATCAAGCTAAATCCGGAGATAAACAGGGTGCTTCGAGTCTGCTGAATCTTCAGGTAAGATGTAAAATTGATGTACAGTAGCCTAGGCCTATAGCCTCAGGCATAAAGGGGGTGCTCGAGGACCCAAAGCACCCCCCTCCTGTCTACGCCACTGTAGGTGGCAGTAGTAGACAATCTCTCATTATTCCATATAAAGCACACTCACTCATTATTCATACTAGGGGTGGTCTTGTTATTCTCATTCTGTTGAGTGTCCTGTAGTAGTAACTGAAGTCATTTTGAATGGCAGGATTGGTCATCTGGGGAAGGAGGAGGGAGGGGAGGATTATCCCAAATGATGATTTTTTATTTGTGCAGTTTCAACATTTCATCATTTTGCCACACAACCACACATGCACAATGCTTACATCTGTAGTTGTATACCTTGTAACTGCCACAACATCCGTCTCTGTCATGATCTGATATTCTCTGATGCACTCTGCGCGCGTGTTTCCAACCACTTCCCCAGCAGCTGCAGAAGTGAGCCACTTGCAGATTGTAATTAGATGACATCACTTCCTTTCATTGCACCGTGCAAGGGCGGGGCTAAAATAGCTCCCACTAAAGATGGCAGGTCGATTTCTTGACGCCCATCCTGGCCTCAGGCCGTATGTCTTGTCCAACCTTCAGCTAACAGGTACTGTAATAGGAGGCGGGGCCTACGGCAGCGTCGAGGAGGTCACCGTACCGCTCTGTGGAGCTGCCAAGAGAGTCCACGACCTTTTGGTGAACAGTTCCAAAATCTCCACTCAATTCGCGGAAGAACTGCAACTGATGACCACCCTCCACCATCCCAATATCGTCCAGTTTCTGGGAGTCTACTTCTTCCCCGGCTCGCGGCTGCCCGCTCTCGTCATGGAGCGGCTGCTCACTAGCCTTCACGATTTACTGGACCCTGAAACAGATGACGCCCAGCCTCCTCCCGCCGAGCCTACACCTCTGTCGTTCTTCAAGCTAGGCCTAAAGTGTTCTGTGCTGCACAACGTGGCCAGCGGCCTGGCCTACCTCCACGGGCGAACGCCGCCCATCATCCATCGCGATTTGTCTGCCAAAAACGTGTTGTTGACGTCCCAGCTAGTAGGCAAGCTAGCTGACCTGGGCGTGGCTCGTATCGTCCCTCACATGAGAGTTGCAGCCACCATGACCAAGGCACCTGGTGCCTCCGTCTACATGCCTCCAGAGGCCATTGCACCTGCTGAATCTAATGATGAGAAGTCCAAATATGATGCCAGTATTGATGTGTTCTCACTTGGAGTTGTCACCATTTTCACAGTTGGTGAAACATTCCCCTGTGATCCTCTCGCCCATAACTACACAAATATGGAGACTGGGTTGCTAGTAGCTCGTACTGAACTGCAACGACGTAGCAAGTATATGCAAAATGTCAACACCCAGCTCCGTGCCTATGGCCAGCTCCGTGGGGACCACCCTCTCATTCGACTTATCCAGCAATGTCTCCATAATGTCCCTGCCAAGAGGCCAAATATTAGTGAGGTACTGGGTCTGTTGGAAGAGGCCAGAGCTGGTATTAGAGATGAGGAGAGTGAGAGGAACAGAGTGGAACTGGTACGAGCTCTTCAGAACCAGCCCAGGAACCAGGTGAGGGACTGGATATACACCATACAGTACTGCCGATACCTCCCTCCTCCCTGCACCATTACTGTCATCACTTTCTCATATCTTGTTCAGAATGTGGTGAAAGTGATTGATGACCTGGTGACAGAGAATGCTGATTTACAGCAACAGCTAACGATGAAGGAAGCTGAGCTGACTAGGGCAGAGGAGACGGTCAGGAGAGAGCAGCAGCAGGTGAGACAAGTGGTACATATACCTGTAGGTACATGTAAGGGGACTCCCCTGGGATTTCCCCATTATGTAGCGGTAGATGTATTAATGTGTACTGTAGTTAGGACTTCTCTCTCTTTCCCTGTACAGGAGGTTGGTGAGCTACAGCAACAGCTGCAATCAAGTACACAACAGCTTCAATCCAGTGAGAGAGAGAAGGAGATGTACAGACAACAGCTGATGAGGAAGGAGGCTGAGCTGACTAGGGCAGAGGAGACCATCAGGAGAGAACAGCAGCAGATTCAGGATATGCGACAACAGGTGAGTGACTGTGTAGTTACATTTAGTGTATGTGTTGTGACTAGAGATCCTCCTGACTGTAGGAGACTGAGATAGTACAGGCCAAGGACAGGGAGCTAGCTCAGGCACAGCAACAACTGAGACAACTGAGACAACTGAGACAACAGGTAATCTTTATCACTTAATTAGTGCTATGTGAGACAAGATCTGCCATTGGTACATTGACTATGTCACTGTGTACAGGAGCAGTCCAGCAGGAGGGAGATTGGGGATCTGCAGAGGCAGCTGCAATCCAGTGAGGCTCTAGTGGCTGACTTCCAGAAGACTCTCCAGCAGAGAGACTCCGAGCTGCAGACACTGAGGGCAAAGGTCAGCATTCCTAGTCACGAATCAGTAACTGGTTTTCCCAGTGTATTAATAATGCTAGCTGTACTAGTGATATGACTGGTACTACCTCCTCCATTCCCATACACAGAGTCCTGTACTGCCACTTCCCATCCCCAGGAAACTCCACACTAGCTCTACCTCTCAATCAACACAACAGGTACAGTTGATATTGAGAGACAGTCTCAGAAAATGTGAAATTGTGTGTACTTGTTGTCTCCATTCCAGTCCACTCCACAAGCTGCCAGACCTGTAGCTGTACCCCATTCCATACCTCCCTCCAAACAGGGAAAGGTAACTTCTCTCCCTCTCTCCATACATTATATCTAACCCCATTCAATAGCCACATCCTATTTAGTCTAATGTGGCTATAGACACTCTCACTGTGTACAGACATGCATACATGGCCAGTCACATGACTAATGTTGATTGGGTCAGAAAAACCTGCCATATTTCCTACTGTGCAGTATATTGAGGTGTAGTATGTGTACATTCCTTGACAATATCTACATATTAAACTAGACATGTGCGTATAGCATATGTACTTGTACATAGCCATCCTAAATCCTGCTGGGGTCATTAAATCTCCCATTACTAGTGTACATGTGGTCCAGATATGACAATACACATTACATCATGATGTACATTACATGTCATGTGATCTCCCCTCAGCTCACTGTGCAGTGCCATAAAAAGAAGACAGCACCATGTGGAATGGTGAGAGGATCTTCAACGACTGATGATCGATTTGTATATTTCACACCAGATGTCTCCAACTCAGTTTATAGATATCAACTGAGTACAGAGAAATGGGAGGAACTTCCTCCATCTCCATATCGTAACTCTGGACTAGTCATCATTGATGGGGAACTGACTGCTGTGGGGGGATATGATGCATCTCGTTATACTAACAAACTATTTACATTACGACAGGGCCAATGGGCTGAGCACTACCCCCCAATGAACACTGCACGTTCCATGACTGCTGTAGTTAGTACATCAAATGGCAAGTATATAGTAGTGATTGGGGGGTATGGTGGTGGTGGTTGGACTGCTACAGTTGAACTATTTCATGTGAGGAGTAGAAGATGGTATGAACTAACCAACTTACCACAGGCTCTCACCCTACCTTCAGCCACAATATGTGACAATCAATTACATGTAATAGGAGGGGATGGTACTGGCTACTCGTGCTCCCTTCAAGCTCTACTATCTAGTGACCAGCCAATCACATCACAGTCAATATCGAATATCCTTACATGGACACCGCTACCTCAGCTACCAGTGGAGAGTTCAACAGCTGCTACTCTCTGTGGACAGCTAGTAACAGTTGGTGGGAGGCGAGGTTGGTCACCAGTCAACTCCATTCACCAGCTACTAGATGGACAGTGGGTGAAGATTGGCTCTATGTCTAGTGGTAGGGATATGTGTTTAGTAGTCACTCCATCACCAGACAAGATGATGATAGTTGGTGGATATGGAGCATTAGACAGTGTTGAAGAATGTGTTGTTATGTAGTTATGTACATGACTATATACATGACATTGTGTAAGATATTCTTCATTTTGTATATAAATTATTAGATTTGACCACTCTACAATTTCATCATCTTACACAAGTACACATACACAATACTTACATGTACATTTACTACAGCAGCTCATCCATTGGCCCAGATGTGTACCCGGATTAGCTGCCTCGTGTTAATGTGCTCAGCAATTATTGAATGAACATATCTAGTCCTTACACACATCATCTGTTGGTTGTAATCTGACAACGTTCTGGGCCTGCAGTAGGAGTGGCTTGTCTATCATCTGACCGCAGTACACAAATGCTCCCTGCACAACAGAGAAAGGAGAGAACCCCTCTAATTTGGACTCTAATTATGCCTCAATAAACAGGACACTCTTTTCCTATACCTTTCAACCTTCAAAATCAGGACACCTCACTAGTCAGGACACATGTTCTGAGGTGTGTCCTAATTAGAGAGGTTCCACTGTACACCGACCTTCCCTGTCTCCTGGTGATGGTGGAAGGCCTCAATGAGACCTCTGGCCCAGTCCACCATCTGTTGAGAGGGAGAGGATGCCTCTTGGACCACACCCATTTGGGTGGGGTGAATCACCTTGACAACCAGAGCAGATAAACATCAGTACCCGCACCAGGACACACACACAATGGTGTTCTAATTAAAAGGTCTCCATTCCATACCTGTTTCCCCGTGTACCCCATTCTGGCTGCAGCCTCAGCCTGGACCTTGAGTGTCTCCAGATCTGAAACAACACAACACATAGTATACAGCAATCCATGACAGCCATGGTGCCCATTATCTGCAGATCTCAATGTAGTATGTAGCGTGGATACTCTGTAACTGGTAGCATGATGTCATTCAATATAAGCATGCCTCGCCCTAACCCTAGTCGTAGCCCTACCTAGAGAAGGCACAGGAGCCACTCATCCATCCATCCGGGCCCCCTAGTATCCACGCTTATATTAATGCAATACCAACCTGGTTACATGAAGATAAACCTGTGGATAGATCGCTTGTTGGTGTCAAGTTAGACACCGAGTCAAGGGAAGAAAGCCGAGGGGCAGATGTAGCATCCCAAGCATAGTGAAGCTTTCTAAATCGCGTAGTTCCCGACGACGAGTGCGTCTAACTACTTTAGACTACAGCAGAGAAACTGATTGGACAATGACCCTTCAAACTGCTAGCAAAAAGCGTGCCAATAGATCCCAGTACTAGGGGCCAGCGGCCAACTATAGATCCCACTAACGAGGTTACTACAAAAATAGATCCCACGTTTCTCGCAACGTTACTGTAGTGTAAGGTTTGTGTGACTTATCTGGGTAGGCTAGCTAGTTAGGGCTGGGGGCTAGGGATGGTCGTAGAGAGGACTGTGTTGATGTTTACATGTTTATGTAATACTGTTTACCTTTGAAATTGGTATCTACCATGTCAATAGGCTCCACCCCCCAGGCTCTGGCCTGGGTCACCACCAGCTGCCTGGCATACGTCACTTCTGAGGCATCTGTAGTCCTAACACCTCCTGTAGAGGGACAGGGTACAGGTAGTGTGAAATGATTGATTAGGAGACTAAAGAAATTGTCCTGATTAGTAGGGTGTCCTGATTAGTGAGGTGTCCTGATTAGTGAGGTGTCCTGATAAAACATATTCTCACATACAGTACATGTATATATAAGAAAACCTTATTTTCAAGTTGAGGCATAAATTTAAGAAGACGGTACCACCTCATACAAAAGTTTCCTACACTTTTGCAGCTGTGCCGGAACAATGCTTCCTGCACATGTAGGAAGAATTCCTGCTGTTTTTAATGCAACTTCTTTTTTCCTACACGTGCAGGAAGCATGTTTCTGGCACATTTGAAAAGTGTGGGCCATTTTTCTATTTAGGGATGGCACAACTTGAAAAAGTATTTTCTCCTTTAAATGAGAATGTTATTAGTGAGGCGTCCTGATTTTAGGGGTTGAAGTGTACACAAATACAGCATTTGGGACAGCAAAAGGTGTCTGTTTATTGAGGTGTCCTCACTTCAGGCAGTCCTGATTAACACTCTTAGTATTTAACTAGCCAAGGGGGAGGGGCACTGACCAAACACATTGATAGATCTGGGGTTCCATGATTTTCACGGAGGGGGGGGGGGCAAGGGGCCAAAACACCCCCGACTGTAATGTATATATACATGTATGTACCTAATTTTGCTAGGAAGTCGTCTGATCCAAACACTACTGCACACAGTCTGAGGTGTCTGGCCTGCTGACTGGCGTAGTGACATATGGTGGGGAGGTTCTGGAGACCAGCCGGACTCTCCACAATGATGTGGAGGGGGAGGGGCAAGGGGGAGGGGCCTCAATGGTAGGAGAGACACAGGTCAAACTGTATGGAGAATAGGCAGAGTCCTGATCGGTGGTGTCCTGATTAATAAGGTGACCTGATTAGCAAAGTTTCCTTATTTTTGTAGCATAAGGTCACATTATCCATGTATTCATGATGTATGGACTAAGTATTGCTTGTATGTGTGTGGATGTATTCGTAAAGTTCTCATGGTTTAATCCAGGGGGGGGCGAAGTGGGGCAAATGCTCCCCAAGGATTTCAGTCACCTCCCCCCCCAAGCATATGACACCATCGCCAATCCCTCTCCTGCCCTGCCAAATGTGCCCCACCCCCCCAAGATTCTACAATTATTATTTTGCCCCCTCAAGGACATATGCTAGATTAAACACTGGTTCTATAGTGTATGTGCAACGAGTGATATTTGTTCATATGACTGTATGTGATGATGTATATTGTGTGAGTTGGGAGATGTAGAGACTCGGTGGAGCTGATCCGTTGTTACAGCTGGTTGAGGCATAACAATACAATATTAGGAGTTGAAAAGTATGAATGACATTTTGGGATAGGGAAAAGCAACCTGTATGTACCCCTCAATTTTAGAGTTTCCCCTGAAACTTTTTCTAGAAAAATCCCCATTTTAGAATTGGTGCCACCACTTATACGGGGAGTTTTGACAGTGTAAACACAGGCATCTCGATGCTGGTTGTTTCCCGTACTCATGCAGGAATGTTCCTGTGATAATTATCCTCATCATGACCTTTGGCACCCAACACATGTCTTACCTCCTGCACTGAGTCAACCTTTGGGAGCATCATGGAATCAGGTGACACCATGTGATCGTCACATGACCTGAACACCCCGGAGAGGTCAAGATGCATTAGTCCACTCTCGACTCGACTAATTATACATGTAGTACAAGATTAATCTCGGACAACTAATGTTACATACCTTCTGGCTGATGGCCACCCCATCTTCTATATCGAACACTACAGTATCCACTGCCATTGTGGCTATCTTCTGTACCTTACGTTCGTCTGACGCAGGTACGTACATTACTGCACGTCGTGGGAAGTGGAGGGAGCTCCGCTGGTCTATATCACAGGTCGGGCTGGGGGGAGAGGCTGCAGAGGTCGAGGTGTGGAGAGAGGTTGAAGGGAGGGCGTTGGAGGGGCACTACACTTGGGGGGGAGAAGATGGCGGACAGTTGTAGACGAGAAAGAAACGCGAGTCTACACGACTGCATAGCCCTAGCACACCCTATTCGCCTTCAGGTGCACATCAATTAGAAAATAACTAGAATCTACGCATGCGCAACAGTGAAAGCACACCTTGAAGTGGCCATGCTTTGACGAGGTATGTCCATGGCTATACTGGTGTATTGTTGACAGTGGCGGGTTGTCACCAGACGAAGTGTTAGTGGTAATCACTAGGTAACTAGGTCCTGTGAGGCGGGATACTGGGGTTACTAGGAGAGGCTTTCTGCCATAGTGATCGTGGAGTAGAAGATAGAAATATTGGGGAGGCCCAACCTTACCAATTTGCCTATTGCCTAGTAACTCTGTCTACTGAATTGAATATGCTTGACTCAAATAAGTCCTGGGTTATATGGGGTGGGCCAGCCCCCTTCCTAAACCCTCCCCCCCCTGGCCCCCCTTCTAAAGTATTGGGCCCTGCTGCCCCCCTGGCCCCCCGGGTTCCTACCCCTGTAAGATTCAAGTACTTGAAATCAATTTATCTCACTAATGAGGACACATGGTGTCAATTAGCTTGTGTACAGGCCCAAATTGTGGAGGTCTCTACATGTCGTGGCCTGGAGGGGAGGGTATTGTAAGTGTACATGTACATGAGGCCACTAATCAGGACGTCCTGAAGTGAGGACACCTCGATTAACAGGACAACTTTTCCCACTCAATGTTTGTGTACAATTCAGCCCCTGAAATCAGGACACCTCACTAATCAGGACACTTTCTTCCGTCACAAGCTATCTGAGGTTCCACTGTCACTAAAGTTGCTAGCACAAAGTGACATGGTCAGTGTGTAGGGAATTTAACCCTATGATTACTGAGTTACTGTTGACACTGTTACATCCTTCATGGCATTCTTTTGACGTGTGTATCCTAGCAACGACTCTTTCCTGAAATATTGTGGGTGATGAGATAAGGTAGAGACACTTCTCTGATTAGGACACAAGATGTGTCCTGATTAGTGGAGTGTCCTGATTAGTGAGCCATCCTGATCAATGAGGTGTCCTGATTGGTGAGTTGTCGTAATCCAAAACACTTACATGTAGTTCGGCTAAAATTCTTCTCATTGCACGACACATTTAGTTACCATAGTACCATAGTAAGGTATGTACATGTACATGTAGTAGAATAATCAGGACTCATTGAGATAAGGAAACTTAACCTCTTTTGCCGGCCCCAGTATTTGCATCTTTGCATTTTGGTTTGTCTATTCCTCTCCTCCTCATCTCTCCCCTCCCCTCTCCTCCCCTCCCCTCCCCTCCCCTCTCCTCCCTCCCTCCCCTCCCCTCCCCTCTCCTCCCTCCCTCCCTCCCTCCCTCCCCTCCCCTCTCCTCCCTCTGCAGTCTCTCTCCCAAGAAGTTGACACCTCATCAACAGCAGTCATCAGCCTCCCTCAGTGGACCCCCACCCTCCCACCATCACCCCCCACCACCTCTCACTCATCACATCTCACAGACTGCAACATCAACCACGACCTTATCCTACTCAACATCGCCATGACAACCAACCTTCACTACAGGGTCCATAGTTACACCAGTCACGACATGGACTTTAACCTCCAGCTATTTACAAGTGGACTTAAGTCAGTCCCTCTACTCGGACATCTCTGTTGTCAAGAAACACTTCCCCCCTAGCGACCCTCCCTCCCTACTTCACTCCAATGTCACTGCCGTGGCAGCAGAGGTTGACGACATCGCAGTGTCTCTCCATGACTCAGCCTCTTCCCTCATGGACTACCCAGGACCTTATCTATTGGAACATTACCTCAGACACAAGAGCCGAGTCCTGTTCCCAAGTGCCCATTCCCCCAAACACCCAGTCCTGATGATTGACCATTACGTCAACCTCGGACCTCAGACCTTCGTCTCCTACCTCCAGTCCTCGACACTCGACGACACCCTCTCCCAATATGAGATGTCCTCCATCAAGTTTGGTGGACTAGTTCTGTATCTCTGTGAGGGATGTGTTGCTAAGCAACAGCTGCGTCACCTGAGCTTTGTTACTGGGGCATGCCTGTGCCTGGTGACGGAACGATCAGGGTCCCTGGTAGGGGAGGTTGGGAGGCTAGACCTAGAGGAGAGATGGAAGTTCAGACTAAGGGACGAATACAAGACAGCTTGCCCTAATAGTGACAGCTTCAGACCGCTCTACTTTCTGATTGGTCACTTTGGACTATGATGTAATAATGACATCATGACAAAGGACCATGTACATACTGTATTTGTGTGTAAGATGTGTGTGCTGTCTGAGCGTCATACTGGACACCACAGAACTCATTCTTGTGTATTTCCATTCACTGATACTATCATTCTCATCATTCTCCAGTTAGCCCTCACATCTTTCTATATCTTATCTTCATAATATTATACAAACACAAGCCAGAGGAGGTACGACACTAAAATCGATGACGTAATGTATCGCACGAAAGAATGCAATTACCGATGCCTACTGCGAGGCAAAGACGTAGACCTCTGACATTGCATAGTTTAAGAGAGCTATAGAGTCAGAATACTATCCAAACTCGGTAGAGAGATAGACCATAGGCCAAAGATGGGTGCAACTGATAAATCTGAGTTAAACTAGATATCCACGAAGTGCTACATGACCTCAACTACTTCCCGCTGTAAGTAACTGGAACAGTAGGGGTTCGCCCGGGTTCGATTCTTTTTCTTGAGGTATAGGCTATGGTACGTACAATTGGCTACTAGCCTTTGGGGATCCTCGCTTAGCGTTGCTTCAGCAGACGCTGGAAAATGCCATGTCACGCCATGTATTTTCAACGGAAGATAGGTTGCTGTGTCAGCAAAAATTGCAATTAGACTGCGATCACGTGATACTGTCGTACCTCCTCTGAACACAAGCTAAGTGTGAACGTTAAGGTTCGTTAATATAACCTCTTTGAATTCACAGCAAGCACCTCTGTTATCGGAACCGCGATTATCTGAACTAGATTATTTGAACACGCTAAAACCACGAACAGGCGTGTATACGTAGATTCAGTTATCCGAACAAATTCAGTTATCCGAACACTGGAAATTTCATTGAGCCCAGAGGTGTTCGGATAACTGAGGTTCAACTGGAATTAATTAAATGAACTGATTTTAATTTGGCCATCATGACAACATGAACGGCCGGCCAGTGCAGGTAGCACTGTTTTGGGGCAGGTGAGCTGGCAGCATGGGCCTCGTGCATTATGCCTAGAGCTGGTCTATACCCTACAGGCAGACATACACATGCTGATATCAATGGATGTACATGTCTATAATGAACTCCTTTGATGGATATATTATTGTATATATATCAGAGGCAGAGACAGCATGTCAAAAGTGGGGGGTTAAATTATCTGAATACATCCAGCAAGTAGGCTATTACTATTTAAACATTCTTCATGACAACCTCCCATTTTGGGGGGCTCAGCCCCCCCCCTTATCAAAAAAGTGGGGCTCAAGCCCCCCTGCACCCCCAGGTTCTCTGCCTCTGTATATATATGTACTGACTGTAATATCAGTAAAATTGCACACATACGTAATAATATTGTACAATACACGACATCATTCACCAACATAGAGTGTGTACTAGAGATGTGTAATAATTGTAGTCATGGCAACATAAGGTATGCTATCCGCATGATCAGTTGATGAATAATAGGATAAGCTTGGAGGTGGCACTAAATAGAAGTTAACACTAGCACTACTACTGGGTGGCAGCTGGAGAGAGAGGGGGAGGGGGAGAGAGAGGGGGGGAGAGAGGGAGGGAGGGAGAGAGAGGGAGGGAGAGAGGGAGGGGGGAATGAGGGAGGGAAATCTGTTATATAACACTGCAGTAATAGGGTATCAGTACTTACAGAATTCGTCCATGGTCTGTGTGTTTAGTAAGGCAGCTGGGAGAGGATTCCGTAGTTTGGGCCTGGAATGGAAATGTGAGTAGGTGCTTGGTCTGGAACTGGGACTGACAGACCCATCACCGTCCTTGTTCTGGAATGAGGACACAGACACAGTGTTACTGACTGAATCACATGACTGTCACATGACTCACATCTCTTTGTCTATTTAAAACTGACTGGGAGCGGTTGGGACCAGCTGCAGCAGGCGAAGACAGGTTGGGACTCCCTGGAGACCTCACTGCAGTATTGGGCGCGGTCCCACGACGACTGCTCAAACGCATACTACCACTTCGACTGTTCTTACGACTGCGAATACAGAACAGTGAGCAAAGGGTTAAGCTACACAGTGAACTGAGGGTTAATGAAGGACTCACAGTAGAGGGAGATGAGCTATTGAGTCGGCAGAACTTGAATTTAAAGTGATCCGAGATAACTGTCCATACCACCGTTCTAGCTCCTCACTGGAGGGAAGGGAGGGGGAATAGAGGGAGAGAGAGGAAGGAGGGAGGGAGAGAGAGGAGAGGAAGGGAGGAGGGAGGGAGAGAGAGGAGAGGAAGGGAGGAGGGAGGGAGAGAGAGGAGAGGAAGGGAGGAAGGAATATATATGATATCCCTGACTGTGTGTCCATACCTACATGTACCTATCTTTGATTAGGAGAAGTTGTCTCTTAATATTCTGTTCCCCTCCTACACAGGGCTGCATGGCCTCCACATTGCGTTCTGTGTGTTCCTTATGGCATTTGAGGTGGCAGCCTGCAGAGAAGGGGAGGGAGGGAGAGGGAGGAGGGAGGGAGGGAGGGAGGGGGGAAGTGATGTTCAGTTCAGTCACAGACCAGATCACTTACGTTGGCACTCGTAGGAACACTCTCCTTTCTTCATGATGTTGAGGGACCAAGGGAGGGTCTTACTGCACACATCACAGTTGGAGGGGGTGTGGTAGCTGATCTCAACGAACTGGTGACCACGGACAGCCTTAGGCTCCTGAGAAATGACATAATAATGACATCACTATTAATGCTACAGTAACCACCTCCCTCCCTCTCACCACCCCGTGGCCTGGCTGGATGTACACTTGTTGGGGATTGTCATTAGCTGAAGAGGCTGTAGAGTCCTCAATATAGGAGAGCTACAGGAGAAAACCACAATCACTTTACTGTACTCATGAATATCATTAAGCCCACTAATTATCCTACCATTAAAATCTTTTTCAGGTCACTTTGTTTGACACGCAGTATCTCGTGTTCACCAGAGTTCAAAGTTCGTACAGTGTAGATCTGACTAAATTGAAATGATGTAATTGGTCCCTGGGACTGGAGAGCCTCCTCATCCTCATATATAGCCAGCTGCTTCATTGTGAAGGACATCACCATGAACTGAGGGAGGAGGTAGTGAGGAAGATGGTAGGTTGGAAGTGATGTGTGAGGCAGATCTCCCTCCCCCCTCCCTTCCTCCCTCCCTCCCTCCCTCTCTCCCTTCCTCTCCCTCCTTCCCTCCCTCCCTCCCTCTCTCCCTCCCTTCCTCTCCCTCCTTCCCTCCCTCCTTCCCTTCCTCTCCCTCCCTCTCCCTCTCCCTCCCTCCCTCTCAACTGACTCACCACTTCCCTCCATCCCTGCTTGCGTGGGTTATGTCCCTTTGGTATCTGGACCCAACAGGTCTCCCTCTCCACGACTGAGGAGACAATGACATATGAGTGACATCATACTGACACATAGTGACATCACACTCATTACAGGTGTGTAACAGACACACAATACACAGCAAGTGATCTACCCATTGTCCCCTCACTACCTCCCTATATCACTGATGGTAGGTCACAATGTACACATGTAGTAGGTACACTGACTGTAGGTAACAATAGTTAATCCCGTGGGTATTCTGACCTCACTACTAGCTATGTAACCATGTACATAGGGACAATAACCATTGGTTGTGTCCTGCAGTTTTAACAATTAGGGTGTGTGAATGTCTTTAACCCCCTACTCACTAGGTGCAATGTCATTCTAGGTGTGTGAATGTCTTTAACCCCCTACTCACTAGGTGCAATGTCATTCTAGGTGTGTGAATGTCTTTAACCCCCTACTCACTAGGTGCAATATCATTCTAGGTGTGTGAATGTCTTTAACCCCCTACTCACTAGGTGCGATGTCATTCTGTGAGAAGTCCGGCAGGTCCATAGTGGGCCCGTTACTGTTGATGGACATCTTGATATTGGTCAGCTGCTGCTCACTCTGTAACAACTTGACCTGGAGATCCTGCCTCAGCTGCTGCTCCTCAGCAATTTTCTGGAGAAGAGAATAAATTAATGACATTCACGGGACAGAGGACAGTGTCCTGAACAGTGAGGTGTCCTGATTTAAGGGAGTTCTAAATTACATCATCATTACATCATCACCCACCATGGCCACGTCCTCCAGTTCCTTCTGGTACTTCTTCACCATGTTCTGGAACTTCTGGGTCTCGTGTTGCAGCTCACCACGGAGCTTCCTAATCTCTCGATCTTGTCTCCTGGAGGCCGAGGACTGCTGGCTGGACCCCCCACGGGCAGGGGACCGTGAAAACATTACCTATAGGGGGTCAGGGGGGTCAGGGGGCCATAATATGGAGGTACAAGTGTCTCGTTACCTGGGCCAGTTTGTTGATAGCCTCGTTCTTCTTGACCTCCATAAACTTCAGTTCCTTCTCCAGTGCCAGTATCCTCTCCTCTAACCCAACCCCTTGACCACTCCTCTCATCCAGTTCTGGGGAGGAGGGGAGGTGAGTTGATGAGAGCTAACAGGGTGGGATCTGTACACTCCTAATTGGAGCACACTACAGGAGGCCTCCCTCCCTCCCTCCCTCCCTCCCTCTCTCTCTCTCTCTCGCGCGGACTAGCAAGGTGGTTGCCCTAGATTGAAGGGTTCTTTATATGCTTAGCCCTAGTCCTAATTTTAAGGGCTATTTACACTTAAAACATAATATGCCCTAGTTTGTAGAAAGGTTCAGGTTTAAATAACCCTTAAAGCTGAAAGGTGCCCTCCCTCCCTCCCTCCCCCCTCCCTCTCTCTCTGTCTCTCTCTCTCTCTCTCTCTCTCTCTCTCTCTCTCTCTCTCTCTCTCTCTCTCTCTCTCTCTCTCTCTCTGGGACTCACGCTGCAGGGCAACCTTCAGGTTGTCCTGTAGGATTTCATTGTCTTGGTTCTTCTGTTCCAGTTTACGCTGAGTCAGCATCATCTGTTCCTCCAGCTGGAGTTAGAGGTGAGTGGTCACATGATATGTAACTAGTATCACATGACTATCACATGACCATCACACGACTATCTGTCGACTTACCCGAGCAAACTTGGACATGCGTTCAGTGACCTCAGACTTATGTCTAACGAGGATCTCCTGAATGTCCAGTTCAATCATCTTCTTCTCTCTCTCAAGTCAGCCACTTTAGCCTCCGCTATGGACTTGTCCAGGCTGGACTTCTCCAGCTTGTTCTGTAGGAACTCCACTTCTGATGATAGGTGGGCCCTGGAATGGGGGAATGACAGTGAGGAGGAGCCGGTATGGGAATGGAATGTGTACATTTCTCTCTCTGTGGATGTGTCCTTCCTAGTCAGCTCAGCAGCTTTCACTGCCTTATTCAGATCACTCTTAGCAACAGCCTTGAGGAGGGGAGGGAGGGAGGGAGGGAGGGAGGGAGGGAGGGAGGGAGCATGAGAGTAATGGCTATGACATCACATGACATCACTCACAGCCGCTGTCTTCTCCTTCTCCAGCTGTTCCAAGGCGTCAGAGAGGGAGGTGGAGGAGGTCACAGCGTCACTCTTCAGGCGGTAGATGGTGTCCTCCAGGCGATGTCTCTCTGAGGTCAGCTCACTAACTTGGGACAACAAGGAACGCTCTCTAGCCTGCAGGTCATTCAGGTGATAATCACGTGACTTGTGTCTATATATAGTAACAGATGATGTAATGGTACCTGGAGCTCCTCCACCTTCTTCTCCTGGTCTCTCTTACCGTCTGCCTCACTCTGTAGC
Organism: Theonella swinhoei; assembly: GCA_963970385.1. Classification (NCBI taxonomy): domain Eukaryota; kingdom Metazoa; phylum Porifera; class Demospongiae; order Tetractinellida; family Theonellidae; genus Theonella; species Theonella swinhoei. Next base: position 13,820,786 of record OZ019946.1, read on the forward strand.
CGTCGACGACTCTCAGTCTGAAGAGTTTGTAGCTGCAAAACACAGAGGAGCAGTGAACATACTGGTCTACTTCCCTCCCTCCCTCCCTCCCTCCCTCCCTCCTCTCCCCCTCTCCCCACCTTCTGCTGGAGTCCAGACACCTCCTGCTGCAGCCTCGATGCCTCCTCTCTCGTTGTCTTGAGGTCTAACTTTGTCATGGAGACCTGGCTCTCGGCCTTCTCTGCTCTCTCTCTGGCAGTCTTGTGAGCCACGGTCTCAGCCTCCAGCCTACTCCTCAGGTCTGCCAAAGAAACAGATTGGACTAGAGTTTGACCATGTTGACAGGAAATAACTCATTTAACCCCGTCCTCACCAGTATTCTCAGCCTTCCTCTGACTATCTGAGCTCTGTTGATGGACCTTCTTCAGCTCCGAAGCAGTCTCATCATGCCTACATCACCATGACAACCATTACAGGTCAATATACATGTACATGTTGCTCTAGTATATGGTTGGTGCATATGATGACCTCTGACCTTCTCTTCAAGTCGTCATGGGTCTGCTGGAGGTTCTTCAGGGAGAGGTCGGCCTGGGTCTTATGCCGTTCCAACTGGAATGAAATCAAGACACACACACTGGCAGCAGCAGTAGTTTCACATCAGACACATGACAACAGCCAGTTGTACATCAAGTGTACCCTACTCTGACAGTCCATGTACACACCTGGGCTCTCTCTCTCTTGACCTTCTGTAGGTCCTCGTTGACCTTGGCCAGTTTGGTTGTCAGTGACGACACCTCCTCCTCCTGCCCTGTGGACACACCTGCAGGACGCACACCTCACAGGGACCCACACTGTCACAGTCAGGACTTACGGGTTAGTTCAGCCATCCTGTCCTCTGCCTGGTTCTTCTGCTTGTGAGCTCTGTCGGCGTCTGCCCTCACCTCCAGCAGCTGCTGCTCCAGAGAAGACACCTCCTTTTGGTGGCCTTTGAGGCGAGACTGCAACTGGTCAACATCACCTTTTTTGACTAGTAGGTCCTGTGAGAGGGAGGGAGGGAGGGAGGGAGGAGAGAGGAGGGAGGGAGGGAGGGAGAGGAGGGAGGGAGGGAGGAAGGGAGGGAGGGAAGGAGGGATGAAGTGATAGGGAAGTACTCTACATTATATACAGGTCTAACCTGTTTGAGGGTCTGGACAGTCTTGTTGAGTGAGGCCATCTCAGAGGTCTTGGTCTCCAACTGGGACTCAAGTTTAGCCACCTTCTCCACATCCACTGTACTGGCAGGAGAACTGTGGACAGAGGCCAGCTCTGTGTGGAGCTAGGGGGAGGGAAGAGAGAGGAGTAGAGATTAGAGAGAGAGTGTGGGATGAAAATGCAGAAACCTCCACCTGCCTCCCTCCCCCCCCCCCCTCCCTCCCCCTCCTCCCTAACCCTCTTATTCTCCTCCTCATATTTCTTCATATTTCTGCTCATCTTCTCCATCTTCTCCTTGTCATTGGCCACTTGTGACTCAAGGTTACGTAACTTGGTCTCAGTCAAGATCTTAGCCTCAAGCTCCGCCCCATGCTCCTCCTTCATACGACTCAGAATCTCCTCTGTTGACCTGTTGGGGTGGACATCATTGTGACCTCACTCAAACACATACACATTACATCATCACTCAGACACATACACATTACATCATTGTGACCTCACTCAGACACATACACATTACATCATTATGACCTCACTCAGACACATATACATTACATCACACAACAACTCCATGAGGAGAACACTCTCATTACGACACAGGTCAGCACACTAAGAATGGCTCCTTCGTTCACAATTAATACCCCATTACATCACCATTACATCATTACATCATCATTACCTCAATTTGGTCTCTGCGTCGTCCCTCTTGCTCCTCTCATCCGACACCTTCTCCTCCAGCGATACCTTCTGAGCCATCAGCTGGTCCACACTTCGCTGAAGGTCCTTCTGCAGTCACATGACATCACATGACATCACATGACATCACAAAAGCTGATGGTAGAAGGTACACTCACATCAGTTCCTGAGACCTTAGCCCCGCCCCCTGACTTGTCAAGAAGTCGTCTTCCTTTGGAGTATGTGAATCCAACAAATGGCAGATGGTTACCAGCAAACTCCTGGAGGGGGGGAGTAAGATGGCATGATCAGACATTCATGTGTATCGACAGCTACTTGATGTGTGTGGCATGCTCTCTGTGGCATCCCAGGAATGTCTGTCATTACATGTAGTGTCACCTCTCACTGAGAGTAATGCCAGTAATGGAGGATATGTCAGGAATGTACCATGAACACACAACACTAGCCAAATTTTATGAGAGCTACATAACATCCTGACTCTCCCTCCCCCCTCTTCCTTCCTCCCTCCCTCTCTCCCTCCCTCCCTCCCTCCCTCCCCCCTCCCCTCCTCCCTCCCTCCTCCCCTCTCCCTCCTTCTCCCTCCCTCCCTCCCTCACCCGAGGTGCCCCAAAGGTCTCTCCCTTCTCTCCCTCATCAATAGTGTCAAAGTATTGAGTGTCAATGTCTGACTTCAGTTCTGGCACAACAGGAGCATCATTCTGACGAATTGTATCCCACGACCACGAACTGGTCTTGAAGAACCGATGACGTTTGACTTCATCAGCTCCATTTTCCCCAACCTGCCCTCTCTGGAGAGAGGGGGGAGGGGAGGGAGGGGGGAGGGGGAGGGGGGAGGGGATACAGTTAGCACACACAAGTATAAAGGAGAGAGAAAGACAAACAAGGCACACACGACACACAGACCAGACTAACAAGAGAACTAGCAGACTTGGATGTCCACCCCTGACAACTGGGGATGGTGACTCAAGGAGTCCTCCACCCCTAGCCAACTCTCCCCACACAATGCACAGTGTACATGTATTCTAATATACAAATACTCACCCTCCTTCAAGAAATTTTGCAATGAGGTCCTTTGCCTTTCCAGTTACCATGACCACACACTCACTGTAGTCGAGCTCTCCTTTGTGGGCCATGATCTTGGAGTACGTCCCCATCACGCTCTCCGCATAGAAAGGTGTGTCCCCGACCAACATCTCATACAAGACCACACCCACCGACCACCAGTCACATTCACTGCCATAGTATCCATTGCCCCCTGTGATTTTAAGACCTCCGGGGAAATGTAGTCCGGGGTTCCCACAGCAGTGTCTGACCTGACCTTCCCATTCTTGTGTGTGTGTGTGTGTGTGTGTGTGTGTGTGTGTGTGTGATGAGTGACATTCCTGTGCCAATCAGTGACCTATCCACTTTCCCAAGGAAGGTACGGATTCAGGTCTTATTACATCAGGGTACATGACATGAATATTCATGAGGTGGGCGGGGCTTACCTCATCCATTCTCATACAAGTCCCAAAATCAGCCAATTTCAAATGGCCTCGCTCATCAAGCAACATGTTGTCTGGTTTGATATCCCTGGTGGGAGGGGGAGGGGAGGGAGGAGGGGGAGGGGGAGGGGGAGGGGGAGGGGGGAGAGTTTAGTACTTCCAGGGTGGTCCACAGTCCATACTGACCTGTGAATGTACCCCATATTGTGGATGGTCTCCAGGGCCAGAACCAGTTCCGCTGTATAGAATCGGGCCCAGTCCTCTGGAATGTCATAACGAGCCATCAGACTGAC